>OX403616.1:9578065-10092497 GCA_948107695.1 Meliscaeva auricollis | reverse complement strand
ATGTTCTCGGGAGCAGAAATAGAATTTCTGTGAGTTTAGTTTTTTTTTTGTTTTATTATTTTATACATGTGTTACTGCTGGCTGCTGAAAAAAATCGACGAAATGTTGGAAGAGTCTTTCTTTGCCTCCTCTCTTTCTCAAGTGATCATGAAGTGATATCCCCGAAAATTCCGAACAAGAATTAAATGTAAAAAAAAAAAGAAAAAAATCGAAAAATAAAATATAGTGAATTTAGTTTTAATTAATTTATTTTTTTTTTGTCTTATACATAAATTTATATGCACTTAATTTTTCAATTAAGTTACATATTCATTTATGAGAAATTAGTTACATATCTCAATCCAAAAAAAAAAAAAAAATAAAAAAACCTCAATTTTGAGTAATGAACATACGAAAAAAAATATCGGGAAAAAAATGTTACATATTTATACAAAATTTTAAAGAAAAAGTGTGTGTTATGTTGAATAGTGCTAAAAATATAAATATTTTATACTCAAAAAAGACACTGCTCGCTATAATGCATTACTAAGAGATGAAAAATGTTTAAATTAAAACAAACAAAATAAAACGAAAAAAAAAAAAAATACTTTAATATCTCAAACTAAATTGGAATTTTCGAACGAATGAAAAAAGAAAAAAAAAAAACGGATTCGTATTATTTAATCAATTAACTTGTACGTGACCTCGTATAAATCATGAAAAAAGTGTCTGTGTTGTTCAAAAAAATATAATAAAAATTAAATCAGTGAAAAAAAAACAGTTTTTTTTTTGAAAAATCAACAGCCCTTAAAACTCTACAAATACATCAGATAAAATTTTAACCGAAATTTTGCATTAAAATTCAAAAAAAATTTGGGGGAATACATATTTTGCTCGTCAAGTTAGGAAAATTGACGATTGATTTGAAAAAAGAAAAATTATGTATATTTCATAAATGGCCATCTGTGTAAAAAAGAATAGAAAATAAAAAAAAAGAAAAAAAAATACTTTTTAGTTATTTTAACTAAAGAGCCAGTTAGGCTAGTAAAATAGGAAAAAAAAAAGAAATCATTTGAAGAAGAAAAATATATCTTCTTCAACAAAAATTGATAAAAAAGAATAGAAGAACACACAAGACAAAAAGAAACAAAAAAAGAAAAAAAAAAGTCGAAAATCTACCTCAATATGTGATTCTATTTATAACAAAGCCTAAGATATTTGTTCTTATGTTTTGTTGTTGTGTTATTGTTGCTCTTGTTCTCACGAAAAATATTGTAGCCTGTTTTATTTATTTATTTTTTTTTTTCATCCTACATTTTATATTATGTATGTAGAAAAAAATATATTTATTTTCTTCTACTGGTAGAATTTTTACTGAAGAAAAAAAAACACAAAATTGTAATGTACTTTTGCCTTCGTCATCGAAATAAAGCAATTTACACACACACACACACACAATATGGTATTCAAATATTTTGACGTTTTTTGTCGGTTTTAATATTGTTTCTTCTTTTTTTTTTTAATTGATTGCAAATAAATTTTCTGTACCGGAATTTTGTAAGGAGAAAGAAATTTTTAATATTGCAATTTCCGTTTGAATCTGGATTTTCAAAAGAAAACAACAGCAACAAAAATCATTGGCTAGACGACAATTCATTGGTTTTTTTTGTTGTTATAATTTTTTATAGAAAGTATTCTCATCAACCAATTGTTAAATATTCTTTGAATTGTGTTGTTGTTTATTTTATAATGGATGATTCGATTTGACATAATCATTTGTGGCATTTTATTTTCATTTAAAAACACTCACAATGTTTTTGTAATTCAAGTAATATTCAAAAATGAATAATTGTTATAATTTTGATCATATAAATTGTAAACCAAATTTGAAAACAAGAGGTTTTTGGAACTTTTAGTCTTTTTTTTATTCAAAAATGCATAAATATTAGAAATCTATTAGGTGATTATTAACAATTTCTATTCGGAGATTATTTCACGTTTAGATTATTTTCTGTGAATAATTTTCAAAACATTTCGAATTTTTACTCGAAAAAATATATCATGTTTAATGCTTGTTTCTAATTACTATACAAATTTCAAATTTTAATGCAAAAAAATATTTTGTTTCTTCGTCCAAATTTTGAACTTTTGTGTCATGTTTTGCTTTACATTTGTTTCTTTTTCACAAATTTTATATTTTATTCTAACAAGCCTTGCAACTATTTAAATATTTTACTTTCATAACTTTTATAATAATGTGAAGAAAAATGTATCTTACATAAAATTTAACAAGAAAATCGCAATTGCCGTACCTTAACCTCCTAATAGTCCAGATAAATAACAATTCAACTGCGAAAAAGATGCTAACAGTCAAATTTTTTTTAAGGCTTTATTTTGGTTCCATAATTTACCTTACGCATTTTCTCAAGGTCAAAACGGAAGTTGAAGGTTTATAAAATTAAAGAAACAAATTTTTGCTGTAAAATGAACATAATGGAATATTAATTAAGCGTGTTTTTTTTTTTTTAAAGCAGAATCCAAAGACCCCAATTTCGAAATAATCGGACTACCATAACAAAAGTCAGTACAGTCATAAAATTTGGCAGAAATATTTATCAGATCATACAAACCAAGTACCAAATTTGGCGTTGAGCATTTATTCCTCAGTTTATCGCTTTTTTCTCCTTAAAAGTATCACTTTTTCAAAAACTCTAGGCGAGAGTTTGAATTTATAATCAAAGTTTAACATCAAAATATCAGATAGTTTCCAAAACCTGAAAAAAAATAGACTGAATCCGTGATTCTAAGAAAAATGTAGGAGGTATTTCCTCTCCCAATTTATAAATCGTCTTCTTCTTTAGGTCCTCAGGCATTATTGAGTCCGTTGTGATCCCCTTAAGGGGCATAGGGCCTCCACTACTCCTACGAGTCATCGTATACGGTTTCTGGAGATATACCGCAATTATCTCCAACTCTTTTCCAGCTGTGCAGATTCCCTTTCGGGTGTCCTGCGCCATGTGTTCTCGGACCACCCGATCCTCTACCAGCCTGTGTGAGTAAATTCCAGTGCATCGCTGGGCCAGCAATGCAATTGTTGCCTTTTCGAAGCGTATGACCAATCCACTGCCACTTACATCTTTGTATTAGTACTGTCTATTGATTCTTGATAGCATTTCACTGTGACTAATTGGAACCAATTTTATATTATGTTTTTGGGGTTGCTGAATCCGAATATAAGGTTTTCCAGCTTAATTTCGTGACGCAACATGGTCAAAAATGCAAGAAACCGCAAAATTTTCCACGATTTTGTAGTTTTTTTTTTGTAATTTTACAAAGAAGGAAACTTCCAATTTTATCAATTTTTGAGAAAATGTTTAGTAGGATCTAATAATACAGTTTTATTTTAACCCAGAAAAATTTTATTTAATCTGAAAGGTGTCTAAAATGTTCACAACAATGCCCTTAGTGGTATCTGAAAAGCACCAACATACATCTCCCGTGTATGGTTGAAATTCCTATAAAACTAGCACATTTTTCGCATTTCGGCTATTACTTAGTAGATTATTGTGCTAAAGATGTTGTTCTGCTGTCAAATTGATATGTTTAAACTGTTTATCATTATAGAAGAAAAATTAACAAATATCGACTATTAACAGTAAATTTATAGTCATTTTTCTTCCTAATACTCTTGACATCAGTACAACAGGTAAAATATTACAGAAACGTCTTGAAAAATTAAGGTACAGTTATGAAATTTGTCATGAATGTTTAATTTGTCACACAAAGCTAAAATTTAAGGATTCCACATAAACATTTTTAATGTATCACTATTTTCAAAGAGATTTCGCTAATATTTTACCTGTTCTTCTATTTTTTCACCACAATTCACAAAACTCAATAAAAAAACAGAGTATAAATTTACAAAGCGAGTTAATTTGTGCTTAGTATTAACTTTATTACGTCATCTAGCACATAAGACTGCATATTTTGTCATTCGAATGAAATCTCTTGAACTTTTAGGAACATGTACCAAAAACTGCAAAATCGTTGAAAATTTTGCGTTTTTTTTTGTATTTTTGGCCATGTTGCATCGCAAAATTTTGTAGGGAAACCTAATATTCGGATTCAACAACCCCAAAAATATAAATTATAAAAAAATTCAAAACTACCCCAAAACTTTCCTTCTATGAACCTTTTTGATCACAAATTAACTGTATTATATGGACTGTTGTGATCATTAACATATTTTTCAAAAAATTATGGTATTATATAACCCCAGGATGTCTAAAGAACTCTTCCCTTAAATAATTTCAGAGCTTTTATTGGAGCTAATACAAAAAGTTGGTATCAATTATCGAAAACAATAGTTTTTTTTTTAAACGAAATATAAAGTTTCTTTAGTTTTGTTCAAATATAAATTTTATTAAATAAAAGATTTAAGTTAGAAGGAAAAGTTTAATATATAAATAAAAATTCAAAAAAATGTACACAAATTTTAAATTTATCGAGCTATTTAGTATAATGTTCACAAGAAGAACGAGTTGATTTACTTTTGTCCAACACTGTAGGTACACGTTAAGAAATCTAAGATTTTTTACTCAAACTAGAATTTGAATATCATATTTTAAAAATTTCTTATTAAAAAATTTAATTTTTTATATTTAATTTGCAGTTTTTTTTGTTCATACAAAATTGCAGTGGTCGCTTTTATATGTGATCACAAAAATTTAACATTTCACTTCAAAAACTGAATATTTTTACGAACAAAATTTCACATTAATGTAATTTTCTTGAAAAAAAAATTTGAAATTTTAATTTGTATGGAAAATCGCATATCTATTCGTTTTACCTCATATGGTTCATTGGTTAGCCATGTCATGATGACGTTTTAAATAAGTTCACTAGCACTCCGTTTATATCAGTTTAGCCATCGTCGATTTACATACACTACGTTGCGAAAAAAAAATTCATTAGGGAAAACCCGACATTATAAATAGACGCTTTAATTTTATTTATTTGTGACTAATTCAATATAGGTCAAGCCTTAGTTTTAGATTTTGCTCGCCTTCGATTCAGAAGGAAGTTTTTTTTAGGGGAATCTTAATTACTATCGATATTCGAGATTTTTAAGGCTAAAACGTTACTCAGGCATGTTTAAGTGGTTTCCATTATTTGAAAATTTTATTATAATTTTATAACTAAAGAAATCTTCTGGTTATTATTATTTTTTTTTAATAAACGAAAGTTGATCAAAAAATTACACAAATATGTATTCCCTGAGTGCATACTCACTTTACCAAAAATAAACTTTGACTAAATTGAAATCTTAACATAAATATATTTATACATGATTCACTGAAAGCAAAAATGAGTCTTGCAAAATTTGTATTGCAAAGCATTTTTGTCTTAAAAAAAAATCAATCGTCAATTTTCCTACTACAAGATAAAAAAAATTACACCTTTTTTTTTTTTATTAATAGTCTTGTTGTTGAAGGATGGCTTATCGTAAAATCACAAAACGCCACACAAATTCTATTCATTAAAATAAAATAAAATCGCTGCATTAATTTAAATTAAAAAAACAAAAAAAAACATCTTTTAAAAAGATGTATTTGATGACTCACATTTTAAACATTACTCATAAAAACTTTTTAAAAATCTGTAATCTATCAAAAAGTGTTAAAAGAAAAAATTAAAATTAATAAAAAAAAATAATAAATAATTCTTTCCTTTGCAAATAAAATAAATATAAAACATATCGAACATAAAAAAATAATAATAAAAAAAAAAAATAACGAAAACATAAAACACCATACTCATTCAAATGATAAAAAAGAGATTTAAAATTCGTAACTGCAATCAAAATAAAATCACTCAAGTCATTCGAAGAAAACCAAAAAAGCTCAAAAAGCTCATCAACTACAACGACGAGGAAACCTTGGGAAAAGGAGCCAACCAAAACAGCAGCAGCAGCAAAGCAACAACAACAACATCATCATCAATCCCCACCACCAACCAATTTTTATAACCACGGCAAACTCAATACAAAGTTGACAAGTGCAAACAGTGGATTTCAAAAAGCAGGTCCTTAACCATCATCAGAGAACAACTATTGTCCTATCTTCACACATATACATTTTTATATCAACAAGAAAAAACAACAACAACAACAACAGCAACAACAAAATAAAGAGCAAGAGCGCAGGAAGAATTTAGGACAAAAAACATGCAGCAGCAGCAGCAGCAGCAACAAGGCGACATTCAGAATGGTGGTGGTGGTCAGGCTGTGAGTGGTGGAGTAGCGGCAACCAACTCACCACCGGGAACTTATGGCACAAGTAAACGAGCACAAATAAGTGGAGGACGTTTTGATTTTGAAGACGGGGGAACATATTGTGGTGGATGGGATGACGGCAAAGCTCATGGCCATGGTGTTTGCACTGGACCCAAGCACCAAGGTGCGTATGCTGGCGCATGGAATTATGGATTTGAATTGTCCGGCGTTTACATTTGGCCAAGGTTAGTATTGAATTTATTCTTATTTTTTTTTACTATATCATAGCATATATGTATAGGTTGACAATTGTTGGGTGCAATCGTTAAAAACAATAACAATAAAAAGTAATTGGCTTTTGAATATATCTACCGGAAAATAGGAACAAGAAATGAACAACTGCGTTTAAGGGTTTTTATGCTATTTATTATGCGTATTTTGAACATGGTTAAACCGCAAAGTGCTTCAAATTTGACCTGGTTGCTATTTGAGAGAATTGTCACATATTTTTTTTATGAATTAACTTGAGAACTTAGACGTTATTTAAACTCCTCCTTCTGTACATTATATCTTGACAGTTTATACTGCACATCCGTTGCAAAAGTGACGTAATTTTATTTCGAAATGTTTAGGAATTGGAGACGTTGTTCTACTGCCTTCGACTGTTGTTACGTGGTGGAATGATTTTGATTTTTAATCTAAAATCAATCAATTGTTGACAATTGTTGGGTATAGGGGACAAATAAACAAAAATATTACCTCGATCCTTAGGGCACTAAAAAAACATTCAGTTTTTCTACAATCTGACTACAGCGCCACACATTTCTAAGCCTTGTTATCTACTCTAAATGTTAAGGAAGCGCTCAATATCCCTCCTTAAAATTACGACACAATTCAAAAAATGGTATAGGAACGCATATCGAGAAGAGAACATTAAGGTAGGATATAGATTTTTTGTTTATCCCAAGAAAATACTTTTGTGTGGATGCATTTTCTACGAAAACGACAAATTTCCCCAGTATGTGTTTATATTTTAAACGATAAGGATTTTGATACAAGGCAAGTTAACTTGTTGGTGTTCTCTTTTCGGCTTAGTGATGGTATAAAAATCGTACCACCTTTGTCTTCAGAAACAAAAATATTATTTATATTTTTTTCAGAGTTTTAATAGTCAGTCATAGTGGAGTAACTAAAGTTCAAAATTATCTCGGAACCCGGTAAAACCGCTCCGATTTGGGTGATTTTTTTTTCAAATGTTGGTATTCAAAAATACTTTAAAAGTTACAGGTTAAAAATTTCCGCTCTGATCGGATTTTTTTTTTTTAAACTTAACAATAATATCTTTGTGTAAGCAAACATTTTTTTTATCAACAAAATTTATTAAAATTTTATAAAATAAACTATGCCAAAAAGTTTCCAGGTCTGTTTAAAGAAAACAATTAGTAAAAATTGGGGTATATTTTCACCCGTTGCGAGGAGAGGGGGGTTTTTATCAAAAAGTTGATTAAAAGCAGAAAAAAAAAACAAGTTAAAATTATGTATATACAACCGAGTTAAATACAAGATCAAATTATGTATAATGTTTTTTGATAGCCGTTCTTTTAATAATATTTTAAATAAAGTTAATGAAATAAATAAAGGGTTTTTCAATAAGAGGTGTTATTTTGAAAAGCCCGCTATTTCGGTAGCTGTCACTTTTGAAGCTGTCATTTTTTGACATTTGACAAGTAGAAACTACGCTATTAATAAAAATGGAACGATACACGCTTCAACAACCCATTGAAATTATTAAAATTCACTATAAAAATGGTGAAAATTTGGCAGAGACGGTTCGTAAAACTAAAACATTTTTGGGTCGTCGTGAAGCACCTTGTCGGACCGCAACACAGAAATTGGTGGACAAATTCGAGCTGTTGGGACAAGTTAGTGATGTGAAGAATAAAACCCGTGCACGTCGCTCAAGAACAACTGAGAATATTGCTGTTGTAGCCCAAAGTGTTGAAGAAAACCCAGGTTTGTCCATTCCTCGTCGTTCTTTGGAATTAGGCATTCCACAAACGTCATTACACCGTATTTTGCATAAAGACTTGGGTCTTAAGGCTTATAAAGTTCAGTTAACACAAGAACTCAAGCCTGCTGATCATCAACAACGTCGTGTCTTTGCTGATTGGGTCCTTGAAATGCATGAAAATGAACCGGAATTTCATCGAAAAATCATCTTGACTGATGAGGCCCATTTCCACCTCGGAGGCTACGTCAACAAGCAAAACTGTCGCATCGGGGGCTCGGAAACGCGTGACTGTTTGGTGCAGTTTATGGTCCCGCGGGGTCATTGGACCTTACTTTTTCGAAAATGAGGCTGGAGCAACAGTTACGGTCAATGGATTGCGCTATCGAGAGATGATTAATGATTTTTTACAACTTTTACTTTCAACAAGACGGCGCTACGTGCCACACAAGCAATGAAACCATCGATCTTTTACGGGAAAAGTTTCCGGACCGTGTTATCTCTCGAAGAGGTGATCACAATTGGCCACCGAGATCTTGTGATTTAAAATGATTTTAAAACTCAGAATTTTCTAAGAATCGAAAATAGTCTATATTTTTTGGTTTTTGAAAAACTTTGATTCAAACTTGAATTTGAGGAAAAAAAAATTATATTTATAAAAAAAATCAAACTGATTTTATAACATTAATTACTTTTTGATGTAAATTTTTTAACTAAAACTCAATGGTGTTATTTTATTTTAGTTGGATTAAAAAAGGTTAATGTTGATGTGTCTTCTAATTTTGGAGAAATTAAAAAAAAAAAAAAAAAATACAAAACTTTATGGTATATGCCTTTCAATGTAAAGATCGTTCTGCAATCCATCAGGGAGTAACAGAATAACTGCAAAAAAATTAACCGATTTTAGCATTTTCATTCAATTAATTAAAAAAAAAAAATTAATGAGGCCCCAAGTTTTTTTTTAAATAGAATGAAATTAAGCCAGAATTGAGTTTTATTTCATTAGTGCCCTAATTCCAAAATAAACTTATGCCTACAAAAATGAAATACAGCCCCAAAAAAATGAAATAGCACTCCAAAATTTGAAAAATTTGGTTTTGTTGTTTTGTGTGCTTTTCTTGGGGCCTTATTTCATTCTGTTTTGGGCCTTATTTCGCGGAGCCAACTTTATGCCAAATGAATTTAAATTTTTCCTTAAAAATTATGTAACTTTTTAATTTTTCCAAGGAACTATAATACATAAGACATTTTAATTTGTCACATTTTGTTGCTAAGTAATAAGGCCACTGAATATTGGAAGAAAAAATTGTATTTATAACGTAAAATCTTGACAAAAAAAAAAAAAACACAAAAAAAATCAGCAAAAAATTTACAGTGACATTTTTTTCCTAATTTCTGAGCTTTAAGAACATTTTTCTTAAACTTTTTATTCAAAATTCATTCATTAATTTTTTTTTTAAATGAATATAAAAGAAGATTTTTCTAGCTATCAAGAAACATATAACTTGATCTTTCAATAATTTTTTTTTTGCTTTAAAATCAACTTTTGAGAAAATTCTTCTTCTTTTCATCTGAACGGAAGAAAATGGCATTGTTTATTTTATTAATTTTTTTTGATACACAAAATGTTTGTTTACAAAGATTGTATTGTTAGGTTTTAAAAAAAATCTGATAAGAGCAGCAATTTTAAAGTCATTTTTGAAAAAAAAAATCATCCAAATCGGAGCATTGAGTTTTGCCTGGTTCCGAGCAGTGCCTTATTTTGAGCTTTAGTTTGTCCACTTATTATTCTAGATTTTTTAATACTTCAAATAAAACTGAATTTTATAATAGTATTATCCTTTTTTACAATTTTTTACCTTAACATGAAAATGAAATAGTAGCTGGCAAGCTTGATTTATTGAAGTAATTTTGATTGCTTTCAATATTTCGCTACAAAATAATGTCCAGTTTTAAAGATTCGTAAGACTTTGCTTGGTTTTATGAGTAGTATTTTAATAAAAAGATTATGAGCACTGCTTTATTTTTTGTAAAATGTTCACTTTTCAAAACTTCTTATGTGTGGTTTTAAAAAAAACTCTTGTAGGTACTTCAAGAAATAGCACCCGGTATAGTTTTAGATAGAAAATATCCTAAAAGTTCCAACAATTTCAATTTGGGATTTTGCTGTATTAGGGTTCTTAGGCTAAATTGGGGGATCATTTACAATTGAAAACAAAATTATTTGTAGGATAAATATATTTAAATCAACACATAAGCGTCTTTAATAGTCCTTCTGATCTAAATTCCTATTTTAAGTACAGCAAAGATTTTTTTTTTCCAGAAAACTATCTTTCAATAATCGTATAGCAATAAAATTTGGCATGAACATTTGTTGAAATGAACGTTTGAATACATCCATCTTAATTCTAACAGGGTGTTTTGGTACTTGTTGCTTAACGTTCTTCTTCTTCTTTAAATAAAAAAAAACGCTTTTATCGAAAATATTTAGATGCACTTTATGGTACTTGGTTCTCATTGCAAATGAAATGTACATTTACATGCCAAATTTTATCAATGTTGATAGTTCAGCTGAAAAAGAAGTCAGTCAGTGATGATCGTAAATGTAAAAATATATTCTGAAATTTTATAGTTCAGTAACTACATATATACTGATTTTAGCTGGGTTGTTTATTATGTTAAAAACAATATTATAACCTCGAGCGCCAAACGCAATATTGGTAAAAATGTAATAAAAAGCGAATTTCGTGACCCAAAATTTTTCGCATGGTATCTTTCCTATGAAAGGACAAGGTTATACTGGAAACAAATCGCTATATTTTTCCAACATCAATTGTTTATTTTATATAAAACACAAATATGATCAACTTTATGATTTTAAAGTTCTCAAGCTTTGTTACGTAGCCATTATAGCCAGTGATAAAAAATTGTACCAATTGTTAAAGTTTAAACTGGACAGGTCACTGTGGCGTATGTGTAACCTTTTTTCAATATAAAATCGTTGACGGTCCTTTAAAATGTTCATATAGCTGAACCAGTATTGAAAACAGTTGTGCAAAGCCAACGATTCACATACCTTTAAAATATATGTATACTGTCGGTCATTCGAAATTTTATGCTTAGGTGGTAATATTTCGGAACCATAAAAATAATTCGATATAAAACAAAATGATTTTTTTTGATAGCTAGCTTCGTTTAAGAGATATATGTATGCAAACAGAGTTTCATGAAAATGCATATTATATATTGTTTATGAAATTTGTTTTAGAAATCTGAGGTTTTTAAATTGTATGTGGTCTATTTCTCTATAAAGAAAAGAGATATGGACAGTTTTTTTTTTAAATATTTTCGTTTTATCTCGTATCGTATAAGTTATAAACTTATCATTACCAAATTTGCTTTGCAGCTACATTTTTGTTTAGCATTGTGAACTTGGAGGATCACGAAGACCCCAAGTGACAACTGCCGTATGATGACGTTTGTTAATAACTGTACAAAATATAAAAAAAAATGGCCTTACCAGAAGAAGTCAATACAATAACTCGTTTTTGAAGCAACAATTACTATCAAGAAGAAAAACAGTTGATGTAAGATCGTGTTTACTTGTGTTTACATGTATAATAACACTGGTCTGCAAAAATATAGTGTTTTTTTGTTTTCATGTAATTTTTGGAAATTATATTTGGCCTTTTCTGAATCTATATCTGGTTTCAGAAAAATTCTATCATGTACATTTTTTTTAAATAGATTTTTAAAAAATGTAATTGTTTTGTAGAAAAGATTCGGTTAGCCCGGTATATATTCAAAACTATTGAGCCAATTCGGCTGAAATTTGGAGGACTTATTTCACATAGCATAAGTTACGACCTGAAATTTGTTGAAAGATTTGTTTTTATTCATCAATATATAGTCACATTTTATACCGTTATAAAAAAAAAATCACGATAAATTTCAAAATTCCGTAGTTTTTGAAATGTACACTGCAAAAATCCTCTAATTAGAAGAAAGTTTAGAATTTCTATACTCTTGATACTGAAAAAGTTAATTATAGTGTAAAGGAGGCAGTAATTAAAGATAGTCCATTAAAAAAGGATATATTGTGCCTTTCAAAAAAAAAAATGATTTTTATGGATTTTTCAACATTTTTTTGTGAAAAATTCAGAAGTCGTACAAAAAATTAGCCAATACGTTTATTAGACATTTGTTCATACTTTTTATAAAGCATTAAAAGCAATAAAAAAACAATTTTTTGTAAGTTTTTCAATGATTTCTCATGTTTTCCCTGATACATTTTGTTGGACGACTTCAGATTCATGCTCAGCATCCCAAAAAACCATTGAAAATTATTACTTCAAAACCTTCCTTGGACTAAAACGTTTTAATTAGGCTAAAGAGATTTTTTTTGGACAAATCATAAATATATCTTTGGAATATCTTTGCGCCGGAATTTAGACCGATGAAATGCACTTCATTCACATCCCTTCTGGCAACAAAGCCAAAACAGCACTTTACTGGAAAAATATCCTGGAAGTTACTTCAAAGTCGTGAATATGCCATGGACGCATGATATATGGACATTTCAATAAAACCCAGTACCATCCCAGAGCGTTTGTGATCCAAAACTATTTTTTTTGGGTTAAAAATCCATTTCCATACAATTAAAAAGTCATTTCGTTTAGCAAATATTACCCAGGCTCAGATGCAATGGAATTTTTCAGCTGATTAATTTTGAAGGGCAAATACCCAAGTAGAAATATTTCAGTATTGAAATGCTGAAGAAAACAATTGTCCGTCAATTAAACAAAATACAGGAAGATTCGTTAATTCTTCCAAATCGTTTTCGAACGTCTTAGTCATAGTCAAGGCAAAAGTTGGTCGCATTGAGCTAAATGAAATGCATTCTGAATTTCTGATAACTTAATAAAATGTTTTTTGTTTTGAAATGAATTTACGTTAAATTAATGTCTTAAAGTTTAAGCATTTAGAGCAATACAACAAGGAAATATTTAAAAATACAGGAAGTTTTTTTTTTTTTTTTTATACGAGAGGATAATCTCTTTGAATTGAATTTTCTATTTGGAAAAGCTATTCGCAAATTTCTCATTGAAAAGGGTTTTTTTTTTCCTTCTTTAATGTTCTCCATCAGACCTATGAAGATTGAGAACTAAAAAGAATATATAAAAGTCCCTGATGGCACGTATGAGATTAGAATAAAATGCTTTGAGGCCTTCAAATTCAACGCGATTCAAGTGTGACACAGAGCACAGGACTCGCACGACTGCATTTCAATTTTCAAGTGAAAATTATGACTATATCGTTGAAAACAATCTTGATTATTTTATCCCCAATAATAAAATTACATTCAAATCGATGAAGAAAAAAAAAAAAACAAAAAGAGAAAACAAAAAGAAAACCTACAAGAAAATTCTATATAATATGCTACTATAGCTCTGGAAATTTGTATGTTTTTGAAAATTTATTAGCTTCAATCTTTAATTTTATTCAGCGTGAATGCATTTTACCTCCTGTTGTTATTTCAATAAATTTGTTTATGAAATTTTTAAAACTTAACTCGATAATAATGAATTGGTGTGATAATTTACATATGTAAGCTTTATAGTTTGTAAGTGTTGTAGGCGGTAAATTGCATTACCTCAATTTATGAAAATAAAGTTTCATTATTTTTTTTTTGTTTCTTTTTGAAATTTCAATAAATGAAGCCAGAAAATTGATAGTCGATAAGTTTATTTGTTTTTTTTTTTTTTTCTTCATGAACATTATTTAGAAGTTTGATTTTTATTTTTAGCCATCTGTACACAATATTCAATGAATTGTTCATTTTTTTTGTCTATAATATTTTTTTTTTTTTGTTAATTCATAAAAAAGAAACCTACAGCGTCAATCAGCAAAAAATACATTACGTTTAAAACTGATACTGATATATATTTTTTTTTATTGTTAGGAATTTGATTGAATTCAATTTAAAATTTGAAATAATTTTTCTCTTCTACATGAAACATTATAACAAAAAAAACATCGAAAAAGCCATAAAAGATTTAATGGATTTTAAGAATGGATGGCGCCTCTCGCCTCTATGGAAATTTCAAAAGCAACTGAATGCAAAAAACAATTTTATTTTCCAATTGTGTATTTTAGATTGAAATAAAGTAATTGGGGTGTATTATTTAATATTATTGAATTTGTGTTATTGAAAGGCATTCCCAGATATTAGACTTTTGATATAAGTACCGGAAAAAATAAGGTATAGGAAGGAATAATTACGTTTAAGGGTTTTTGACATCATGTTGATGTTTTTTTTGAAACACAAAGTGCTACTAAATGCACCCTTGTATACAAAAATGTTACACTTTTCAAATCTCATTGCTTTTTGTGTAAACAGGGATTCTTTTGCTATTAGTCAAAAAAAAACTAACATAACTGCAACTAATTTTAATAGTTTTTTGTTTTATTTTAAAGTTACAGTCTTCTTACTACCACTTAGTTATTAGTATACGAGTTCATTACTATTATGTTTCTTTTTTTTTAAAGGAAATAAGTTCGAACTACGGGTTGAGGTCAAAATTCTGTATGTGCCTAAATTAAGATTAAAAATTCTGTATTTTAAAAGTCTGTAAATTCAAACTTCTGTATTTTAAAATTCTGTAATTTCAAAATTCTGTAAATGATAAAAGAAAAATTGTTTTGATAATGAAAAAAGGTGCTTACTTCTTTTCATTACCAAAACAATTTGTCTTTTATCATTTACAGAATTTTGGAGTAACCTTGAAGTATAGTTTTCAATTCTAAAGTAATCCAATTCCAACTAATTTGCATACAGTTAATCTTGATAGAAACTAATTGAAAATGTTCACACTACACCCAAAAAAAATCGATTGTAGAAATAATGAAAACCACTGTTTATTTGATTGCATTCGCTATTAAAATCGACCCGACAATCAATGTTGTCAATTTGACTAAACCAGGTTGTGAAATCTATCACCAAATTGTAAAAATCACAACACTTGCTGTTGAAATTAAATACAAAGAAAAAAAAAAAAAGAAAACAACAGCATTTTGTTGTAATTTTCCCAACTTGTTGCAGTCAAATGGAACGCTATGTTGTAGAAACTACAAATTTTGCTGGAATTTTCACATGAATTGTAGTCAAATTGAAATCTTTGTTATCAAATCTACAATTATTTTCTGTCATTACACTGATCTACAAAATTAATTTTTTTAGGTATAAATTGTCCAACAGGTAAACAGAGTAAAACACCTGTTTATAACTGTGAGTTTTAATGTAGAGATTTAGAATTACAGAATTTCTAAAAGCAGAATAATCGATTTGCAGAATTTTGAAAAACAGAATTTTGGATATTCAGAATTTTGAAATACAGAATAATAAAATTGCAGAATAATGGAGTATAGAATTATGTTCATAAAGAATTTTTTTTCTCAGATACAGAATTTTGGTCATACAGAATTTCGGAATACAGAATAACGACACATTCCCTCGAACTACAAATTCAGCTTCGTATGTAATCTTCAAGTATCTGAACTGGTTCAACAGAGTTATATGTAACTAGTAGTTTGGAGAGTTGTCAAAAGCATAAAATTTGGATCATGGCACCACAGTACCTACTGTGGTATGTGCTTATGGTAGATTTTGAGTTAACTATAACTTAAGGCTGTGCCAGAAATAATTTTCCTTTGGGTTTGACAACAAGATGTACAGGAATTGTTTTAACGAGAATAAATTCGAATCATTTGCCGTTTACTGAGTATAAGCTTTTCTGTTAATAACACATAAAAATTATGGTCTTAAGACAATTTTATACAATTATGTTTCACCAGTAACTCATGCCAATTGTCTTGTATGAATGGTAGGTGCCTTGCTTATAAATAGTGATCTGTTTTTTTGGAGGATTCTCAAAAACTGAAAGACCCGCATCATTTGACTCATCATTGGGCTAAAAATTGATAGGAGTATTGAAATCATGTGTAATGCTTGCAAGACAATAGTTTAAACTGCAAAACCTTATATATTTCGACTTAAATAACTTTATTCAGGAATAGGTTTCTAAATCCAAGATAGTTTACAGATTTTGTAGTTTTAAAGACAATGAATAGTTAATTTTATATGTGAAGGAGTTCTTAGAAATCTTAAGCTTAAAATACCATTAACTGAAAAAAAAACCCAAGAAATCGGATTTTTTGAAATTATGTAAGACTAAACGTTTCTGAATCTTATTGTTGCAAAAAATTCTATCACGTACATTGTTATTTAAAATTTTTAAAAAATGTAATTGTTTTGTAGAAACGAGCCCTCTTAGATTGGGTTGACCTAGTATATCTTTAAAACTATTGGGCCGATTCGGACTTAGTCTAGATAGCATACGCTTAGACCTTAACCAGATTTGATTTATTCATCAATGTATAGTCACACTTTAAAATGTTATTTAAAAAAAAACACTATAAATTTCAAAATTCTGTAGTTTTTGAAACGTACACTACAAAAAAACTCTAATTTAGGAGGTTATATGGAATTTCTATGCTCTTAAAACTGGTCAAGTTAATTATGGTGTAAAGAAAGCAGTAATCAGAGGAAAACCATTTAAAAAAGGATATTGTGTGGTTTTCGAAAGGACTGATTTTTATCGAAGGATCTAAAGGTCGTACAAAAAAAATTGGTCAAGACATACATTTGATACTTTTGTCTACATTTGTTCTACATAAACGGTTTTAACGAATAATATTTTGGATAATGCACCAAAACCAATTAAAAACAAATTAAGTTGTAAGTTTTTTAATGATTAAGTTGTAAGTTTTTTAATGATTTCTCATGTTTCCCGTGATAAATTTTGTTGAATAACTTCAGATTCGTGCTCAGCATCCTAGAAAACATAAAGTAAACCATTGAAAATTATATCTTCAGTATTTTCCATCTCTAAAAATGCTTAAATTGTACTAAAGAGAGTATTTTGGACAGATCATAAATTTTATTTTGCAATATCTTTGCGCCGAAAGCGATTTTTTGAATGATTTAAAATTATTGAGATAGATGATTGATTTGCTCTCAAAAACAAAAAAAAACAAAAAAAATGCTATAATCTTTGACTGCGACAGAGGATCATCTTCAATAATGTATCAAAATGTTGAAAATGTTCTTCTTTACATTTAATCATAGAAACATTTAACGTTAGTTTCTTGATGATATAGAAAAATGCACAAACTTAAACAAAATATTAAAAAAATATTTAATAAATGGTCATAACCTCAAAACTACAGCCCGGACATTAACAATTGTTGGTTCAAATAAAAGACAAATATGTATATTATCTACAGCTTTGGTCTAACAACCTCTTTACTAAAACTTATAGTTTTGGAAATTTTAAAATGGCTGATTGCGCCAGAAGGATAGCATCCCAAAAACCACAACTTCAGCTTTTCTAATACCCTTCTTTCAGATTTAAATAAAAAATCAGCCTTTCTGTATGTCGAAAAATTCATTTCGGACGCAAGGTCTTGATGGATATGCATTAAAGCCAATCCATTCAAACGCTCTTCTGTCATCCTGTTGCTAAGAAATGATTTTATTCGACGTAAGGTAGAGAAAGATCGCTCTGCTAGTAGCCTCTGGAAACGTCTTCAGCAATTGACAAAGGGTTCTAATATTTGGCAGCACCGTTGCTCTTTTGTAGGCATCTGCTGGAGATACTGGGATATTTTCTCTCATCTGTTGCTAAATTTTGAGCTCCCTCTTTAAAGCTAATAAACAAGGGAGGTCTTCTTTATATGCTTCAGAGCCTTGCAAAACATTCTCTACATCTTGACCTTAGATTCCAAACGATGAAGTTTCAAAGTACATAAATCCCCATTAAGAGACCCACGTTTTGGTAGTTTTGAAAACAGTAAACTAAACGGTGTGACTTTAGGAAGAGACATAATACTAACAAAAATTCACTGAAAAAATATTATGATATACACTCAGCTCCACTTGAATAGAAACAAACTTTTTTCTTACTATCAGAACGTGTAGAACTTTGGTAAATTTATAAATTCACCTCTTTGTTTTAGTTCCCATAAGAGGAATCTATTGCAAATTAAACTGCATGACCAGAATATTTCAGGAAAATACCATTAGGTTATTTTTTACCACTTTTCTAATTGCTTCATTAAAAAACACTGTTTTTTTTGCGCCACTTGAATAGAAACAGTGTGCGTTTTGTTTCTATTGGTTACGGTTATGACAAAAATTCTTATTTTAGTAATAGAAATTTAGATTAAAAGTATTAATTGTTCGATCAAAGAAAAAATGGGCCGCGGAAAACCATTAAACCTTGCAGAAAAGGCCAAAGTAGAAGTATACGCGGAAAACAAGCTTCCCCTACGCACAACTGCCAACAAAATAGAAAGAAGTGTGAAAATTGTTTGGTCGTACCTTAGAAATAAAGACAGCTATGGAACAAATATGAAGGGCAGGCAAACAAGAGCCACAACAGAAGCAGACAGAAGAAAGATTATTAGGCTGGCCTCCAATTCAAGCGACTCTGCTGCTAAAATCAAGGCGAAGAGTGGTATTACAGCTAGTCTTAACACTATTAGACGTGTCATTCGTAGGTCACAACATTTGAAGCGCCTTAAATTGAAGAAAAAACAACCATTAAATACAATACAACGACAAAATAGAATAGATTTTTGCAGAAGGAATATGACGTGGAAGGAAGAGTGGACAAAAGTGGTATTTTCTGACGAAAAAAAAATTTAATTTAGATGGCCTGGACGGGTATTATTTCTATTTTTATGACATGAGAAAGGAACCAAGGTTTTTGGAGCGCCACCATAGCCGAGAAGGCGGTGTAATGGTGTGGGGGGCAATTTCCTGATTTGGAACAGTTGATCTGGAGTTTCCCACGTTGAAAATGACGGCAAACTCCTACAAGCAAATATTGCAAGAAGCTTTCCCTAAGGTTACCCATGTATTTGGACCAATACCATGGACTTTTCAACAAGACAACGCGCCAATCCACAACGCAAGGATCATTAAAAGTTGGATAGCCGAGAAAAATGTTACCTTACTTCAATGGCCACCGTACTCCCCGGACCTAAATATTATAGAAAACGTATGGGGATGGATGGTTCGTAGAGTGTACGACTCTGGACGACAGTATGATGACAAAGAATCACTTACTGCTGCTATCAAAGAGGCATGGAGTGCAATTTCACTAAATTACTTAAAACAACTGTATGATTCACTTCCCAACAGGGTTTTTGAAGTTATTTCAAATAAAGGTGGTAGCACACATTATTAAAATATCATTTTAAATAAAAAATACCCTCTTTACTGCATTTTTTCAATTTGTTTCCTTATTTAAGCCAATGTTCTATTCAAGTGGCGCATAAAAAAACAGTGTTTTTAATGAAGTAATTAGAAAAGTGGTTTAAATAAGCTAATGGTATTTTCCTGAATTATTCTGTCTATGTAGTTTTATTTGCAATAGATCCATCTTATAAGAACTAAAACAAAAAGGTGAATTTATATATTTACCAAAGCGCTACACGGGCTGATAGTAAAAAAAAGTTTGTTTCTATTCAAGTGGAGCGGAGTGTATGTATGTGTCGTAATTTTTACCTAGCTGTAAATCAAAAACTGTAAAAAAACAATTAAAAAGTAAGCAATGTATGTCTGTCAAGTTAGCACTACCACTTTTAAATTTCAAAAAAGTAATGATGCAATTAATTGTAGTGAATTTGTCGTAAATTTGACGTGAAAAAAAAAATTGTCGCATCTCGTTTTTAAAACTAACCCCTGGTAATGCTAACTTGACACACAAGTTAGCACTACCACCCCTCGAAAACTGTTAAAAGAAGCTTAAATTAGAAAAAAAGAACTTCATTAATTGACATGATTTTGTCATAGATAGATGGTGCTATCAAAAATTTTGTCCCGTCTAAACTGAATAATCTAAAATTTACACTACGAAACATACAATTCTGCTTTAAATTACCAATTTCTTATAAATTTAGCTATAATCCATTGTCTCTAGATAATTTATAGCTATAAAAAAGTTTGTCGCGACCTTATTTGAGAAATAACAACCATATAGGTGCATTTTAGAATCCTAGCACTACCATATGAAATTTTATTTGTTTGTTTGGTTATTTGCTATAAATTTGCTTTTGGATTTCTCAAAAAATATATTTAGTTGAGACACCCGTTTCGAGGTTTGTAAAAAAACTGGATCTGTTGACACTAAGAAAACATTATGCTCGAAGGCATCTGCCTGACGACTAAATAACCCTTAGCGTATCTAAGTTTCTTGAGTGGAGGTGACACTAAAGAAAAAATTAAAATGCTTTTATTCCGCGAAGTGCGCCATGAACGATGTTGTTAGTTAAAAAAGTTATTGACACATGCACTCGCTGCCTCAAATTTTAAAACTTATTTTAATATAACCTGCATAAAATACTTTTAATTATAAATTATCTTGAAATTTCATCTTTAATGGCAAGGAAAACTTTCTAATTATGTATTGTAGAAGGTAAACATACAATTAAAATACAAACTATTTGAAAAACAACTAGGATCTGCTATATTTCAAGTATATTTAATAATAAGTTATTAGTTGGTCGATTAAATATCAACTCTCTATAATAAAACATTCAAATAAATTTATATTAACTCAACTTGAATTTGCATTTTGTTACCCTTAATAAATTTTTAATATTAATGTTCTTTTGTATTTTTTTTTCTATGAAACAGTGGTTCCCATTACGAAGGTCAATGGCAAAATGGAAGACGCCATGGTCTGGGAGTCGAACAAAGAGGTCGCCTCATATATCGTGGTGAATGGTCAAAAGATGGCCACAAGGGGCGCTATGGCGTACGACAAAGCACAATATCCACAGCCAAATACGAAGGAACATGGAATGTCGGATTCCAGGATGGTTATGGTTGCGAAACTTATGCTGATGGTGGTAAGTGTGTACAAAAAAAAAAAAAAAAAACCATTTCCGTCAATGGAACATTAAAATAATAATTTTTATAATAATAATAATTTATTCAAAAACCAGATAAACTATACAAAAGTTTTAGTATTATAAATCTTTTTTCTTATATAGAATTTTGTTAGGAAAATATATATACGAGTGTCAAGAGTCGAGTATATAATTTGTATGTTTGTTTTCATTTCCTATACTATTTAAGTTTTGACTTATTTTTTTGTTGCTTGTCTGTATATAAAAATCACTTTCTTTTTGGCCCGCGTTCAGTATTTGAATGGGACCAGTGGTAAGATTTCAAAAAAATATGACGTCATCCGTTTATTTATGAATAGTGCCACCATACTCATATAAAAATCAAAAAACAAAAAAAAAAAAGGAAGAAGCTTTCTAAAAGTGAACTAATTTGTACTTGGGGGTGTAAATGTTTTATTTTAATTTTATTTTGTTTTATATATTTTTTTTTTTTTTTAGTTTTTGTTGTTGTTGTTGTTTTTGCTTGAGCATTAACAAGTGGAAGAAAAAGTATAGTTTTGTAGATTTGTCACAATGCTTTTGAAATATAATTGCCATTGAATGAATAGTTTTTTTTTACTTACCTAGGTTTTGTATCTTTTCTAAATACAACAAGAGTACATGAGTATAGGTAGTATCTTTAGGTGTTTTTTTTTTTTTTTTGCTTTTTGAAATGAATCTTACAACAATAGGCTATATAGCACTTTTGCACCAAGATGATGATGATGATGATGATGATGATGATGATGATGAACTATAAAAGGGGAGCCCGTGTATTTAAATTTGGAATGCCACGTCGCACCGATAATCCGTCAAGCCATCGAGCAATTGTTTTGTAGCTAAAAATACCAGCGACACATTTTTGTTTAATTGCAATTCAGAGTTTTTGCTGATGTTTTCGCAGCAGCATAAAAATACTATAATATGGTGTGCGGTGTACCTACCTACCTACATTATGTGATATAAGCAAAAAGCTATAAATTAACTTTTGTGTAATTTTGTTATATTTTATTTACTCGTTTTTCGGTTTTCGGTTTTCGGTCTTCGAATGTATAGATATAGCATTGCCCGTGTTTTATGTTTGAAATTTTGTCTTTTTTTTTTTACAACTATACAACTTGACAAAATAAAATAAATTTACTAGATAGTTTTTGTTGTACAAGGAAGTTGTTTCTCAGTGATCTTTTATTTGAAAGAATTACAGAGGTTGAAAAAGAAAAATAATGAAAGATATTTAAGTTTTCTATGAAACAGTGCCAAGTTACTTCGTTGGTATTATAATATTTTTCTGGGTTCAATAAAAATTATTTCCACTTTTTACTATTTCACATTTATTTACTTTCAAACCAACAAACATTTCAAATATAAAACAAACTGTTTCACTATAGAATTTACAAAAAAATAACTCTTTCAAAAAACAATTTTAAAACCAATTATCTTTTTCACTTCCAAAATTTAAATGTGTCAAACTCCTTTTTGGTCCTCACCAAGAAGAAGTTCATGTCAATCGTTTTCTCAATAAACATATCCAATTTTTATTAGAATTGAGTTATTATTTTCATTAAGTACCAGAAGCAAGACACTAAGAAATTATGGTTGCTAAAAACTGTTGCAAAGAGCAAAGCTATTGAACATTTTCTAGAAAGAGTTAGAGACCTGTTTATTCAAATTGAAGACTTGGTATTTATAATTTTGGAAATTTACATAATTTTCGATACCGAGGACTTTTTTCACAATAAAAGTATCTTCTGTTTCGGGAAAATATTCTATTTTGGGGTGCTTTTCCACAAAGACTGATCGTTTTGAAAAAAAAAACGAAAATATTTCCTCATACAAATTTGTTTTTACAACGAAAATGGGTGCATTCAAAGCCGATTAATGGGCTCTTTTTTTGCTTTTCGAACCGTTCAATTCAAACGCTGCTGAATGAATTCAGAAGTGAAAGAATGATGTATATGCCAAAACTCCATTTGCTTCCAAATCTTGTTTCTAAATCATTTTAAACCTAATAGACTTTAATGCTTTAAAAACTCCGTTGCACAGTCCATACGCGGGCATTGCATCTATAAAAATGAATAATTTTTTATTTTTAGTATGTTTCAAGTCGGTCTTTGATGCTAAGAATAGTGCAAAAAAAAAAATTTACAATCGTTTTGGTTAGTTTTCAACAGGCAAAAATGACCCATTTTAATGAGGAATTCTGGTCAGGTTACTGAAATTGTTCATCTAAAACCTGAACTAGCTTAACATGTCGTCACCTCAGCTGGTATTTGAGTAATCTAAATGACAAAAACTTAGTTTCGAGAAAAACACTTTTGAAATTTTGATTTGGAATATTTCAAAAACCCTCAGTCGTAAAACATTCAAATTATATTTATAAAATAGTGGGTATTGAATTCTAATTTTTCTTCATTGAAAAAATAAATATTTAAGTATGAGTATGCGTATATACATATATAAGTATACCACATATTAGGCATTTAAATTTGTAATCAGTATGAACTTTTTTGGCGCATAGATCATATTTTCATAGTTAAGTCAAAGAGATAGAATTTTTAAAACCTCTTGTAACGCTGATATCTTTTGCAATAAAAGAAATAGAATAGAAAAAAACCCAAAATCTACGTGGGTGAAGAACTATCACGTTTTGTAGCACTGATTACAGAACGTTATGTAAAAATTCCGTAACACCCCCAAAATCTGGGGTTAGGGACAAAAAACGGTTTTTGGACATTCATCCATTGTAGAAAATCTTGCTTCATCAATTTTTTATCCGCTTAAAATTTATTGTTTTCGCAAGAAGACATTTAGACTCTCTCAACAACGTAAGAAACATGTGGATTGAAAAACCACCTAGACTGTTTAAGCTGAACAATTTCAAAAAAATATTTTTTTTTTGTCATTTACCCAACTTTGACATCAATTTAAAGCATATGTTTCAAGATCAATATACTATTTTGAAAATATATTCTAAAATAATATTTATTTCCAAATTAAACAATGTATTTTAAATGAAAATTGGTTAAAAATTGGCTAAGAAAACAATTTATACTGATTTCAATCCAGATACAGAATTTCGAACGTTAAGATACCGAACAAAAATTTTAGTTTCGATTACCCTCCCCAATTGAATGAAATTTTGTAAAGTTTGATGCACTGATTACAAAACGGTATGTAAAAGTTTTGTGATAATCCAAAAATCTGAACTTAGTGCAACAAAAACTTTTTATAGGACCATTATCCATTGCAAAAAATCTAGCTTCGTCAATTTTTCACCAAATTTGGATTTTTTTTTTACTGTTTTGGAAAGAAGACATGTAAACCTTTTCAACAATGGAAAAAAACATGGGGTTATGTTGAAACCAAATTTTTCCTGTACCTATACGTTCGAATTTTTGTTTCTGGCGTAAAATCGTTTTTTTTTTCTTAGCCAATTTTCATCCCATTTTTATAAAAAAATGTCTCGTTTGGTTGTTTTAAAAACATATGCTTTAAATTGATGTCAAAGTTAGGTAAATGATGAATAAAATTAAATTTTTGAAATTGTTCAGCTTACACAGTTTAGGTGGTTTTACCAAACCACATGTTTTTTACGGTGTTGAAAGTTCCAAAACAATAAATCTTAAATGTTTACAAATTTGACGAAGCAATAATTTTTACAATAGATGAGGGTCGAAAAAACTGTTTTTTCCTCCTAACTCCAGAGTTTGGCGGTGTTACGGAATTTTTAGGTAAAAATCGTTGAAATTGAATGAGTCGTGATGGAGAAAATCAGAATTAAAAAAAAAAAAATACTTGTGGCTGGTGGTTTCCGTTTATGGCGGTTTTTGAAAGAAATGATTGGTTTTCATATTAAGATGGACCTTATCAAAAAATAATCACCATGATTTTTTAAATCAAGATTGTGAGAACAATTTTTGAGATTTTTGGCCCAAAAAACAAAAAAAAATAATATTAAAAACGTCTCGAAACAGTCTAAAAAAAAAAAAAAAAAAACAATATACCATATTTGAAGCAAATCGATCTATTCGTATAGATCTATTTGTTTTTTTGGTCTTTATTGGTTTAACATTTTTAAAAATCGACTTTATTAATAAATCCCATAACCCATCCTCTTAATACGGCTTGGGCTATTGCATTTTGTAATTTGTAATCCTTCAGTTACTCATTATACGTGTTAACTTGATTATTTTCAGCACCAAGTGGTTTATGATTACAAAAGCAATTGGGCATATCTACCAAACTTTCTCAATTTGCTTCGGTGTTAACTTCAAAAGCCACATTTCTAACTCCATGTGGCTCAAAATCACGAAAATATACACTTTTCTACCATACTCAGATGTCAGAATTGTCCCAAAACAGTAAAATAAATTTATACTATAAAAATGAATAAGTCAACAGTCGGTGATGACTTGAATCTTGACTGGTAAAGAAGTAAGGTCACCAATCTCATCACCGTATCTTCTCCTGTTAAAAAAACACGACAATGTCTCTTAAAAACTTAGAAATAATATAACAATTATGATTCCCAGATTACGATTTTGGAATTTTCTAAATCTAAATTTCCATTCTCGCATGAGTTAAGTTAGTTGGGAGTATTGGAGGGACCTATAATTTTCCATCTTATCCAAAAGTAAAGTCAATTCTCAAGTATTATTTGAAAATTGCTTTCCAATTTTCAATTCTCAAGCAGGATAAAATTAAATCTCATTTCCATTTAGTAATACACGTGTATCACAGAGCGAAAGAACTTTTAGCATTTCATTTAGAGATCGAAAGATTGAACTGAATACTTTCAAGTTCCAACCTTCCTTCTTCAATTTTGGTATATCAAACTTCTTAAATGTTAAAGTTCACAGTTTTTTTGCTCTTATCATAAAGGCTATTAGTTCTAAGAACTAATTCATGTTAATTAGAACTATTTTGCATAACTCTTGTTCCCACACAAAAGTTTAAGAAAAAAAAAAACAAGTTCAAATTTATTGCAGCATAGAAACAATAAAGTAAAAATGATTGCTTTTGTTTTTTCTTATAGCTTTGATCAGGAAAAAAACCTCCAAGCATTATATTTCACGGGTTAAATTTAATAATTATAGGAGCAACTAGAATTAAAATAATCTTATTATTTATTGTTATTATTAGGCATTTATTTCAATAAGCATGATAAATTTAAAATCACACGCAATTTTACTACTTTTTATCAACAGGAACATATCAAGGACAATGGCAAGAAGGAAAACGTCATGGCTATGGTATACGCACATCGGCACCCTTTGGCATGGCATCACATTATCGACCAAAAAATATCCACGCTTCCATGAGCTCATTACGTAGCAACGAAAATGCTGACCCCGCTGGCAAAGGAAATAATAAATCTGAAGAAATTCGTGGTGGTTTTGTGTTAACTTCAAAGTCTGATAAACTTCCAGCAAGGCGAAATAGCCTAACGGAAAAATCAAAAAAGGGATTCCTTTCGGTAAGTTTAGGATCAAAACTTTTCTATATAACGTCGTTGAACAGGAATCAGATAAAATTTGTACTGGAATTTCCTCACTTAACAGCAAAAGTTGTACTTTTGTGTGTTGAAACAGTAGAGGCCAGCTTAAATGAACAGATTTAATATTTACATTTGAACTAAAATATCCATATTTTTGTAGGGTCTGAGACGAAAGCAAAGAAGTACAGGGGATCTAGAGAAACGTGGAACCTTAGCTTCTGGAAGCATTCGATCAACAATGTCAACTGCTTCATGGCTGAGTACCGGTTCTGAACAATCAAATTTAACCGCAAAGTTGAGTTTTATCTATCGAGTTGTTTGTCTGTCCCATCATAAATATTGCCTTTGAATTATTTTTAGATCTGCTCATACCGAATCAAATGCCAGTTTCACAATTGAAGAAGAACAATTGGATCCAACAGTTGTAGAAACTTACATGGGAGAATGGAGTAAAGACAAGCGCAGCGGTTATGGTGTTGCCGAACGAACTGATGGTTTGAAGTAAATTTTTATTAAAATTTTCAAATATTGCTTCCATTTTTAATAAAAAAAAAACAAAAAAAAATGTTTAAAAATCTTTTGTAGGTACGAGGGAGAATGGTATAATAACAAGAAAAACGGTTATGGTGTAACAACATTTCGCGACGGTACTGTCGAAGAAGGCAAATACAAAAATAACATTTTGATAACCAGCCAAAAGAAGAAACATTTATTTGTGGCAAGATCACGTAAATTCAGAGAGAGAATTACCGCATCGGTAAGTTCGGCACAGAGGGCGCTCAAAATGGCTCTACAACGATCAGATATTGCGATATCAAGAACTGCCACAGCATCAGCTAAAGCCCAAAATGCTGATATTGCCGCAGAACAAGCTCGCATTGATTGCGAACAAGCAGTTGCGATGGCGCGTGAATTCGCCCCAGATTTCAAACCAACTGTCTTGGAACGATTTGAGAAATTACGATTCCGCGAACGATATAAATTAATGTCCAGCGATATGATTGAACCAAATCGACCTTCGGGTTCATCGAATAATCCTCAAATGGGAAATCAAAATGATGCAGCTCGAAGTGCAGCAGCAAATACTGCTGCTTCGCAGCAAATTCCCAATAAACAGCCCATGTCAGCATTTCAACAACCACAACACCAACAACAATCACAACAGCCACAAAAGTCCACTACAAATGGCCGCCGACCATCACAACAACAACAACAAACGGATGACTGTCCAATCCCGAGTTCCATGTATTCACAACAAATGCCTGTTTCACCGCAAACCGACTTGTCGGCGCTGGTCAGTCAGCAGCACAATCGTGGAGTGACGGGACTTCTTCCAGGCAACCAGTTGCATGTTGGCGGTGGCCTTCCCAGTCAGTCGCATAGCAATCCACAAATGAATCCTGCATATCAATTCCAACAACAGCAACCGCCTGGTAGCAATATGAGCAACTCCTCAAACATTGCCGAATCACAGCAAATGAACAATTTGCAACAGCAACACATGATGCAACTACAACTGCAACAACAACACCAGCAGCAGCAACAGCTGTATAACCAACAGCAACAACAACAGTCTCAATTGTCTCAGCAGCAGCAGAAACAACAGCAGCAACAGTTTGAAATGCAGCACCAGCAACAACAGCAAATGAGCTCACAGCAACAATCAAATATGCAACAGCAGCAACAACAACAGCAACAGCAAATGCAACAGCAGCAATATCGACAAGAAAACAGTGCGCAGGCAGGTGGCGGTAGCGGCTCCATGATTAGACGAAATGGCAGCAGTAGACCGCCAATGCTGGGGCAAACCAATCAGCAATCCTCCATCGACCACTTCGATCACTATAAACGACCTCCGAGTCGCGATTCATCAGTCGACAGATATGCCCGGGCCGCAAGTAGAATGAGCGGTGGCTATGGATCCCGTCAAGCATCTGTCGATCGGGGAACTGGTAATGCGGCACCCGGCACATCAACGCCAACTGAAACGACAACGACGACGATGGGTAACGAAACTGCAAGACCAAGAGCCGGTTCAGTTTTTCGTGGTACAACTCCTGGACCTGGTCCACGATCCGGGACACCAACAAACACTGGAAATGGTACAGTGCCGACGGGATCGGGACGATTATCCCTAACTGGGACACCTAGCATGCAAAGACGTTCCACTCCAAGTAAAGAGCCACAATTTTCGACGCCTAATCAACCATTCGAAGATGTATTACTGCGTCAACGTACTTTAGGACAAGATATCATTCCCTCACCCTCGCAACCAAAACGAACTGAAAGTTTGTATGTACCTCCAAAGCCGGCAACACCAATCGGCGGCGGTGGTAAAGCAGCTGGTGGCGCCAGCGGTGGAAATAAGAAACTTAAGGTATGTTAAATTAAAATAAAATTTAAAAAAACATACATATTGGTTAAATTTGTAGGAAGAACAAAAATTATGAATGAGGGCGCATAAAATTAAAAAAAAATTGGAAAGACACGTCCAGTTTCATGTAAAGTCCTCAAAAGGATAGGATAGGATAACTCTTTTAACGTACTTCAAAGTTAGATCTGTAGTTGTTGAAATTAATATAGCTCCTACATATCCTCAAAGTCAACCGTTCTTCAATGTTCCATTGCTTGCCTTTGAAGACTTAAGTTCGGGGTCTGTACCTTTGTGATTTTATTTTTTTCCTTCTGATAAAAATTCCGAACTTTATTAATCTACGAGCATCCCTTTATTTCTTCGATCCTGGATTTATCATTTTGTCTCTTTTAACTTCTGAGAACCCGATGGTCCTCTGTTCCTTTCGCCTATGGAACTCATTCGCAGCTTGGGTCCTTCTTTCCTGTACTTTCTGTTCAGATGTCATGCTTGCGTGACAGCGTATTCAGCGACTTTAGTTGCAGAATATTGAACTATAACGACGAAATAAACAGTCAGTAGTTAGTACCTACTAGTGTACTGAATGTACAGTAAATGAAAACATTTATTAACTGCAGTCAGTTTGATTTTTACTTTTAGTTGATAAATTAATTGACAGCAGTAAATGCATGTGGAAGTGCCCCATGACATATGTTGTGACAGCACTTTCATTGTGTCACACCGCCATCATACCACTTTTTCATAAAATTATGTAGAATTTTGAAGTATGCATGTATTTTAGTCAAAGAACTTAAATTAAGTTAAATACTTTATACTTTTTATCTGAATCAAAGGCTAAAACCAGTCAAAAAGTACCGCAGTTAATTAACTTCACTGATTTTATTACCCTACAGTCATTATACTAGCCCTTACTCCTCATTTCAGTCTTACAGTCAAATTGGTTACTTTTGTTAGTAAAATACTTACCAAAATAAAGTCTTGTCAATTAACTGCAGTACTAAACATAACTACAGTTTTTGCACCTTAATAGGCTGCACTAGGTAGATATTTCAAATATCCCTGTTTATTAAAGGAAAGTTAATGCTATGTTAAGTTGACTCCCCAATAAAAAAAAAAAACAGTTAAATGACCAAAAGTTCAGCGGTTGCAGTACTTATAGACTATTCTAAAGATTAAAGTCATTTTTTACTGCTTAGGCTTATGCAATTGCTCTTTTTTGACTGCAGTCAATTAATCTGCAGTCTCTTAACCTACCTAAAAGTTACCTGAGTAAAATGTTTATGTCCAAAGTATTTTATTCAAGGGACTTTCTGATTTAAAGTAACATCAAAGTAATATAAGTGATAAAATCAGTATAATAGCACTGACTACAGCCTTCCAGTCAAAGTCGGCAGTTTTTAGCTAAAAGAATTAATCAAATTAAGTCTTTAAAGTCAGTTAACTGCAGTTTCAAAAAGAAAAAAACTCCAATTGTTACAATTCTATATTAATACAAGTGGCAGAAGTTAGATATTGCAAAACCCTGTTGTTTTAAATGAAAACTAATGCTAGGTATTTTAACTACAATATAATTAAATTGACTGTCCAGTAAATTAAAATTACAGTACTAGAAAGAAAGCTATGACTAATTCTGATGACTGATAATAGTAATTTTTACTGCGTTGAACTTATGCAGTTTTTCTTTTTTAACTGCAGTCAATTGACTGAGTTTTAAAGTCCAAATATCTAACTCAAAAGCCCTTAATTAAGTTAAATGTATTACTGCAGTTAAAAGTAAAATCAAATCGATATAAACGATATTAACCTACAGTCAGTATAATAAAACGATCAAAATAGGTACTTTTGTTTGCTAAAATGAAGTCTTTTAAATCAAATTAGCTAAAATTAAATCTTTTAAGTAGATTAACTGCAGCATACAAATGAAAAGACTGCAGTTCTTAAAATTCTGCATTTACAAAGGCTGCAGAAGATAGATAGCAAATGTAAAATTGAATTGACTGTCCAGTAAATAAAAGTTGTAAAATTACTAAAATTTCATTTATTGCAGTACTTACTATGACTGGTTCTAACGATGATAGTAGTTTTTACTGCATTGCACTTATTCAGTGTTCCTTTTTTAAACAGCAGTCAATTGACCTTATTTATGTTATCTGAGTTTTAAAGTCCAAAAATCTTACTCGAAAGCAATTAAATAGGTTAAATGTATTACTGCAATTAAAAGACTTTTAGTAGATTTTAAAATTAAATATTTTTAATAGATTCTTTGCAGTATCAAAAAGAAAAGGCTAAAGTTCTTAAAATTCTGCATTTAGTATTAAGTATTAGTATTTTAACAGCAATATAAAAACTTGCAGTAAATAAAAGTTGTTAAATGACTAAAAGTTCACTGATTGCAGTACTTGCTATAAGAGGTTCTAACGATAAAAGTGGGTTATTTTAACTGCCATTCAATTGTCCTTAGTTAACTGCAGTCACTTAACCTTATCTATGTTACCTCAGTAAAATATTTAAGTCCAAGAATCTTAATTTTACTGCAGTAAAATTATTTTTTAATCAGATCAAATCTATACAAGTGATTTTCTACAGATTTACATATTAAAAACAATATTTAAAAATACTGCAATTGTTGACATAAAGTTTATTAAATACTTTTACTTACCACACCGGTCAAAATATTAAAACTATATATTAAAATTGACTGTAATTTTCATTATAAATCATATTATTGTGTTAAATTACTAAGTACAATTAATATTTTTTTATTCAATTGACTGCAGTTCCAAAAACAATGTTTCAAGAAGGAAAAAAAAACACACACTAATAAATATAGACTAGGATACAATTGATAACGAGTTGTTAAAGCTAACTAATTAAAGTCTTAAGTTTATTGTTTGCTTTTTCCATTCATAATTCTCATTCATACAAAGAATAAAATATCAAAGCAAAATAACACACAAAAAAAAATAATGTTGTTGCTGCATTATGCAATTTTGTTGCTTTTTTAGTGTAGGCAAAACTTTTATTTTTGATTTGATTTTAATGAGTGAATTTAAATGTAAAAAAAAAATAATTTGAATATGGGTCTGCAAGTAAACAATGGTACGTATTCTTCTATCCCCTATTAAACCATAAAAGAAAGTCCCCCTCCTTAAACACACACAAATTATGTCTCCTCTAAATTCAATTAAATTTATCAGATTGCTTTAAAGACGTACAATACATTAACATACAATCTTAAGGATATAAAAGTATTCTTCTGAGCAGTAGCGTATTGAGGGGGGGGACTCAGGGGGCTCAAGCCCTCTCCTCCCAAGCTTCCAAAATCATATTATTTTTAATGTGATTTCATCATAGTGCACATGATTAACGGAAACTTGTTCGTAAGTCTTAGAGATTTAGAGGAAGGGCAGATACTCAAGCCCCCCCCCCCCCAAAATGTTTTCTGGATACGCCACTGCTTCTGAGACAAAGATGTCCTTGTTCACATAAAAATACATACAAAATCCAAGGTCGAGATTGAGAGACGCTAATAAACAATTCATAAAATAGTTTGGCATAATAAATTGTAAAATTAATGTGCCTTTAATGTTTCCAGTTGCCACTACAATTTTATCCTTTATCTCATTCAGAAATCATTAAAAAAAAAAAAGATAAAAGCATTTTTTTTTTGCTTTCATGAAATTAGCCGGAGCTGATGGATTTTGTCACAATCTCAAGATCTGTTTACTCATCAATATCAACAGCAATAGAAAATCTTTTTCAAATTATCTTTTTCTCACTCTCTCTCTCTTTCACTCTCAACGTACCGTGGATGAATGTAAAGCTTTTCCGATATAGCTAAAAATAAATTTTTGAGGGTTGTACAATGGAATACCCAAGGAAAATTACATTCACTCGTTTTTGGCGTATGGCGAGTAAATAAACATTTTTGTGTGTCAAAAAAAAAATACAAAGATACAAAATTGTATCTTTTGAAATTCTCTATTCTTTCACTAATTTTGCTCTCAAAATGTAAATTCTCTATTTTTATGCGTGATGTTTTGTGTGGACCAAACCAACCGGACCTATGCGGTTGTCACCAAGAAAAAAAAAAACAAAAAAAAAAATAACAAAAATAAAGATAATCCTCTCTAAAATGAGCTGTTTCGACAAATTGGCTCTTCAGTCTTCTTCGGCGACGCAGCCTGGTATACGCTCAATCAAAATATTGCAAACTTTCTAAATTTTTTTTTTATTTTTGCAATTTTTCGAAATTCTTTAAAAAAAAATTTTTTTTTTTGATTTTATTTTGAACAAAGTTCCTATACACAATTTATTTATTTATTTTTTTGATTTATTTTTAAACATTTTACCAAAACTGAATAATATGCAAGTTGGGTTACTTTAATATTTTGCCGTTATCTCGTAGATAAATTATATAAATTATGCAATATTCCAAATAAAAACAATTTTTGTTCCTGTTTTCACTTCAAAAAAAAAAAAATTGAAAAAAAAAATTAAACGTTTTGTAAATAAATTTTTCAAAATATTTTCAAAGCACTTGAAATTTTTAATTGAAAAGAAATTTGTGTGTCTAGAGATTGGAAATAAAAATATACACAAAATGGAAATAAATTTTTTGTGTGAATATGTTCGGCTCGTGGGTGCTTAATGTGAAATTTTGTGGAAAATAAAATACAAAAAAAAAAAAAAAAATTAAACGAAAACGGCACTTTTTTAAACGTTTGTTTTTGATCTTTTAAGAGATCTCTTAGTTTTACTCTTAAATAACAAATTAAAAAAAAAAAAAAAAACAATATGGAGTGGTATCCGGAGGAAGATGAAGAAGACTTGATGTTTTCACCAGCACTCTTAGCTAGAAGGGCATCAGAAAGTTGGATTGTAGATCCGCCAGTTGAGGTTAATTATTTTTTTATTATTTTTTTCTATTCTGAAAAAAAATTTTACGAATTTTTGTGTTGCACAAGTGGATGTAAACTTTCATAGTCAGACACAAAATTTGTAAAACTTTTTTCAATTTTGAAATCTTATTATCAAAATGGGTCTTAAAATGACATGGCGTTTTTGTATTAGGCTAAACTGAAGAAAAAAAAAAAATCAAACATTTATACAACATTTATACAAAAATTTAACCAATATCCATCCAATAACAAAAAAAAAAAATATTTTTTTTTTTATTATTATTATTATAATTTTTATATAGAGCGTCCCAATAAATGTGACATTGCAAAGGAAAAAATCATTGCCAGATTTTCAAGAACTGCCACGCGCCACAGAAGCAATGAGTCGCGAAGAAGTATCGGCATTAGGTTCAGCTAGACGGGAAGCTGTCCGAAGACAAATTGAAATGAATGATAGGCTTAAAGCGAATCCCTTTTTGTATTTGGTCAGTCCGCAAGTTAAGGTAATTTATCATTTTTCTTTGTTGTTGTTTTAAACCAAATTTATTATTATAGTTTTTGTTTTTTTAAGTTCACTTTATTACACATACACCTTTAAAGAGTTTTTTTTTTATTTCACAAATAGTTCTGCTAAGACCAAAAAACGCTTTTTAACTTGACCTTTTTTTTGTTGAGATAATAATCATCTTTTAAGTTTATTTTGGAGATACAAACCGTCCGTCTCACTTGATAAAGATTTTTTGATTTAACTATATTTCTTAAAACTTTTGTTAATGTTGCAAATACTTAACATTAAATGCAAGAAGAATGTAATTATGAACTTTGAACTCTTATGTGGTCACAAAACAGGAATAATCTAAATGTATAAAACAAAGTCGGGTTAGTTACACCATTTATAACTCGAGAACTGCGGACCGATTTTAATGATCTTTGATTAGTTGGTTTTGTCTTCCTTCCGAACAACAGAATAACTTTTAAAACTTCGGAAATCAGCGTTTTCCCATGCATTGAAAAAAGAGATGAAAATTACAAAAAAACGACATCTCTGATACCCGAAAGAAACAGAACACGGAATGCTGGGTTGGAAAATGCCAGCAGATGGCGCTGTGTGCATTATACATTGAGAGTTTATTCGGTTGCAAAGTGTTTTCATTGCATACCATTAAGCAAGCTGTTGAAAAGTACGATTTATCAGCATTTTTCGGGTTTTCCATAGTAATCTCATTTGAATTCGATTTAAATGAATACCGGTTAAAATATCACGAAATACCGCAAAGAAGATGATAAAAAAGAGCTTACTACCGCAAGAAAAGCGTAAAATACATCGCAAAAAAAAAAAACAAAGAAAGTTGCAGAAAACAAAAGTGAAAAGCCGTATAGAAAGTTAAAAAAATCTCTGGAAAATATGTGAAATACCGCGGCCTACCGCATCAAAAAGTGCGGAAAATCATGAAAAAAATCGCTGAATACTTGTGAAAAATCGTGTTATACCTCAGAGAATAGCAAGATAGATCAAGAAAAATATGTTTAATACCACGGAAAAAAGCGTAAAATATGTATCCCGTTGAAAAGCGAAGAAAGTCACAGAGAAAATCGCGAAAAATAGTCTAAAAAGTCGTGAAAAATATGCACTACAAAGCGCGGCATACTGGTTAAGTTGTAAAAAAACTTTTAACTACCACATGAATGATCGCGAAATACCGCATGGAAAGTTATGAAAAATAGTGCATACTACCGCGGAAAAAAGCATTAAATACTGCGAAAAGAAACAACAAACAAAGTCACAGAGAATAGCATGGAGTCACAAAAAGGGTGCGAATTGTCAAAGAAAAATATGATGCATACCGTGATTAAAATCGCGAAATATAACATGAAAAGTCGATGAAATAGCGTGAAACTTCACGGGAGAATAAGCGAAAAACTACGGACTAGCACGGTAAAAAGAGTGGAATACTGGTGAACAAATTTTTGAACACCATGCTTATTTCACAATCGACATGTTTCTTTCTCAGTTTTTCCACACTTCTTTCGTAACTTTCACTTATTTTCCTTGATTTTCAATACTTTTTAACACGTTTTTTTCATTGGTATTCCGCAATGTTCCATATTTCTCACATGGACATGGAAAGCTGTATTATTTAACCAGCTGACGCGTTAGAAAAACTTCAAATTAATTTATCTATGGTCCAAGTGAAAAAATGCGTAGGATATCGCGGAAAAAAGGGTGGAGCTTAAAAGTTTTTTTCACTAATATTCCACGCTTTTATCTACGATATTCCATGTTTTTTGACGTGCTAGGCCGTGGTATATTCCATATTTTTCAGCTACTTTTCACGCTGTATTCCCAGATCTTTCACCGAATACTGGTGTGTTTTTTCTACGTTATTTTATGCTTTCAACCTTAGCAGTCCGTAGTATTTTGCATAGCTTTCCGAGGCTTTTCTTACATTCTTACCGCAGTTTTCCACACTTTTCTCTGGGAGTTTCTGCGTTTTTCTCCGCAGTATTTTACGCTTTTCCTGTGGTACTAAGAGCTTTTTTTGTGATCTATCTTGCTATTCTTCAAGGTATATTCGGCGATCTTTCACCAGTATTCGGAGCTTTTTTCACTGTATTTTAAGCGTTTGATCAAGGTAGTTCGCGGGACTTCGCATATTTTTCCCCAACTTTTCACACTTTAATTGTCTATTTCCATTTAAATTCAATTTGAAATATTTTAAAATGAAATAATAATAATAATAATAAATATTTCAAATGAAATAACTATCGAAAACTCGAAAACAAATAGTCGTGCACCTCTCAACAGCTAGCTAAATGGCAAAAGGACCTCGCAAATGAATCAACTCTCAAAGGATATAGCATATAGTGGCATTCAGTCATTCCGTTTCGTGTTTCTGTCCTGTTTCAGAGATCGTCTTGTATTGACATTTAATTTTTTTGTGATTTTCTTCTTTTTTTTTCAATGCATGAGAAATTCTCTCGAGACCATGATTTTCCGTAGTTTTAAAAGTTATTCTGTTGTTCCAAAGGGAGACGAATCCAACAAATTAGAGATCATTAAAATCAGTTATTTTATTATAAGAATTGTTTTCATCAACGCATTGACTTTTATTTAAAAAGAAACATTTATGAACTTTTCTTAATTTTCTTTTTCTTTTTCTTTTCCAGGATTGGTTCTCACGTCAGCAGTTGGTGATTTTGGTGCTTTTTGCAAACATTGCATTGGGAATAATGTTCTTTAAGATGTTAACATAGCATCAATTGGAAGCTTCTACTTGGCTTTGTAAATCATATGTATTTTCTAAAACAAATACAAACAGAATAAATACATATTCAAAACATAAATATTTTTAAATAATTTAAAACAAAAATAAAATCTTTTTACTTTCAAATTAAAAAAAAAAATAATAAAAGAAAAAAAATTAGTGAATGAAAAAAAAAACTAAAAACATTCAATTTTATCGAAACCCTTAGATAAACTAAAAATAATATGAAAGAAACAGTAAAAAAATAAAACAACAAATTGGCTAAGGGTTAAAAATATTTGTAGATTTTAATGGACGCTATAGATAAATAAATAAATGGCAATGTAAGCAAAAAGTATTTTATAAATCGACAAAAAAACAAAAAAAAAAAAAAAACAGAAGATAAATATCGGAGGATATCTATATAAGGACTTTTAAAGTCAAAATTCTTAAAAAAACTTATTGGCTTTTTTTATGTTTCAAACTATATTTGAAACTTTTTTTTTTAACAAAATAATTTCAACTACAATTAATTAACGAATAGTAAAATAATAAAAAAAAAAAACAGAAAACTTAAAAAAACAAACTTTTATTATCTTAACGAATTTTATACTATTTAGAAAAATTTAGAGAGAAAAAAAAATATATAAACTTAAAAACAGGAACACAAAAAAATATATATACAAACAGAAGATGAAGAATTATAGAAAATAAACTAATGTGCTCATAAAAGAAAAATGAAAAAAAAAAAAAATTGGGACCTTATTATGGTTTTATAAGGAAGTACTGTGGGACCGGAAAATGCAATATATACCTTTATGTTATTTCTTATATAGACATTTTGTGCCATCAGTAGAAAATTCAAGGAAGTGCTTCATTAAAAACCCAATTGAATGGGATGCACTTCCTTAAATTATTCATTTTATTTATATTCACCAAAAAAAACACTTTTATTTTTTCTTTGTTCATAATTTTAATTTATTGTTATATCATCGTTATTATAGCTAAGCAAATAAAAACAAAACATTTTAAATAAAAAAAAAAAAAAACAAAAAACGGAATTCATAATTTATTCGATGTGGTAAGTGTTTATTCTTTTTGGTAAAAAAATAAATATATTAACATAAAAAACTTAAATAAAAAAAAAAAAACTGAAAAACGATGTGTGATAATTTTTTTTTTCTTTCGACTTTTATTTTCCAAAACTAACAATTTTTATTTTTATATATTGAAAATTTATAATTTTTATTTTTCATTCTTATATAAAAAAGCATTTAAAAGTGCATAAAGTTATTTTTTATTTTATTTTTCAGCGCAAATTTAGTTGGTTCCATACTTTTTTTTTTTATTTATCAGATCAATTTATTTAACAACATTCATTTAATTTAAGCAAAAGAAAAAAAAAAAAACAAAATATTTGGTTCCTCGTTGTTTAAATAATATCTAATATATTGCATATATATTTAAAAAAAAAATTAAGAAAAAACAAAACTATAAACAAAAACAAATTAAAAACAAAAAAAATACTAAATAAATAAATAAAAAAAAACTATATTTTCTCTATAAACATGTAGTTAAGTTTAAGATAGTTAGTTAGGCCAACCTTTTCTTTACAACAACAACAAAAAAATTACAGTTAATAAAGTTTAAAAAACTAAACAAAAAATAATAATTGTAAAAAAAACAACACTGAAAAAAAAAATTCTTCCACGACAATTAAATAAAATTAAAATAGTTTCTTATTATACATTATTATTATCTATCTTTTTGAAAAGAAATAAAACAAAAAAATATAAAAATGTATTTAATAATAAAAAAAAAAAAATAAACAAACAAAACTAAACTTTTCAGCTCAATTACAATACACACAGTATATAGTCTATGTTGTTAATTTATTTATTTAGAAAAAAAATAAAAGATTGTAATTTTTTTTTTTTAAATTTTAATTTACACTTCCTTATGGATCACAAAAAATTATTCCCTTGTTGATATTTATATTTGTTGAAGAAAATATCTGAAATAAATTTTTTTTGTTGAATAATATAACTTCAATTTCTTTGTGGTCAAATTTAATTATGTGTGTGTGTTTTTTTTCAATTGGAATTAATTAATCAAAAATTAATTAATTAATTTAATTTGGGTTACTTAAAATGGTTGTTCAAGAATCAAGAGCTCCTAAACATTTTCATTTTCTTTTTAATTAAATTAAAAAAAAAAAAAACATTTGATGTCAAGCTTTTTTAAAATCAAAATTACATTCATTACTTTGTTTGAAACGGAGTTAGTTTTTGTTTAATTCGATCAAATATACCCAAAAAATCATTCCGGGAACGCTTCCATAACTCAAAACCTGAAAAGAATCATAATTTCTATTTAAATAAAAGTTGCCCTTTGAAGAAATATGTCTCAATTTAGTTACAGTACAGATGGCAACTACAAATGATATTTTAGAAATCTCATGGAATTGGTTTATGGTTCCATAAATAATTTTCTGCACAAATAAATTAAATAAAAGTCGTAATTGAAGTTCAATTTAATACATAAGAAGGAATACATTAATTAAGCGTCATTCCGGGAACGCCTGTTTTGGGATGAATAAAGATGAAAATTATAATTTTGTGCCAATATTGTGATGTTAAATCGTGACCGCTACAACAAAATCTTAAAAAAAAATATTTCGTTTGATTTTGCTAGAAAGAAAATAAACGATAATAATGATCGAAACATCATTTCCGGGGAACGCTTTTAGGCTATGAATGAGTTATATAGTATTCTTGAAACAAATCTGAATATTTTTGTGTATTTTAAGTCAGAATTTAGAGCAATTATGGCTTGAATATGGTTTCTTATCATATAAAACTTAACTATTAAAGAAAGCTGATTTTTTAATAATTTGGACAGTTAAATTTCCAACGTCCGTAATTTGGCCCTTAAGCGCATTCAAGATGAAATAAGCGTCTTCCAGTTTTTCTCAAAACTCACCACTGACAACCATCTCCTAATCTCATCTTTATCGTGGTGTATGTGGTAACCTCAGATGGACGAACCCCAATTCTTCCCTTGTGAAAGGTTGTTGGGGGCAGGAAACGAGAGAGAGGAGAGGAGTGTGACCACTAAGGCCAGTGTGATCAATAAGACTGAATGAACAGTGCGAGCCTTATGAAAATAGGAAAGGATTTAAAAGGAGATACCGATGTACGTTAGTTTTGATACCCTGGATATTGAAAAATGGGAGAGAAAAACACAGCTGGGTAATACGTTCCACATTCGTGTTGTGCGGGTAAAGAAAGAATCTCTATACTTTACGGTACGTCCGAAGTTGAGTTCTAGGGTAAACTGATGGGTATTGCTGAAAGCGCGGTATTACGATTAGATTGTTTAAGGGAGGGAATTCAAATAGCTTTTTCATCTGAAAACTGTTTACGAAAATAGCGATAGAATAAAGAGAGACAAGATACGTTAAGTCTGTGTTCGAGAAACGTAATGGTATGGTAAAGATCGATCACCTATTATTTTAAAAACTCTATTTTGAATTCTGTCCAGGTAGCTCAAGTGGGTTATTGGAGCACCTGCCAAGATGTGACAATTATACTCGAAATTTGGACGTATATACGCTACATAATTAACAGCTAGATCAGATGGTGAGAAAAACTTCTTGCATCTGCTTAGGAAACCTAAGTATTTCGAAAGCGTTTTTGGCGACGTTGAATATGTGTTCGTTCCGCAGGAGGTGGTTTCTAACGCACATACTGAGTATGGAAAGCTGATCAGTTTCCTCGATGCAAGATCTACTCATGGACAGTGGCATAGCGGGTAGGTTTCGTTTTAACAATAATAAAGAGTATTCCGTTTTTGAAGCATTAAATTCTACGTATTTTTTATTCCCCATTGAACAAATGCTATCAAGATCCGAATGTAATGAGCTTATCATATTTTCCCCTTGAAACTCCACATCCGAAGAACATGGGTGTGAATCCAAAAACGAATATGAGAAGCTGAGGGTACTATTATCAGCGAAACAATTGAGTGGATTAGAAGTTTCAGACAGGAGGGAGATCATAAATAAAATGAGGAAGAGAGTCGGACACAGAACGGATCCCTGGGGCACACCAGAATTAATTTTGAAGGTTTCCGAATTGAATCCATCTAATGCGAATTGTATTGAACGATTCAAAAGATAGCTCCTAATTCAGCGAAGAAGAAGATCATCGAAAATGAATGCACGCATTATCGATAAGAGAGCTTGATGCCAAACTCTATCAAACGCTTTTGAAAAATCAAGTGCAATAATCTTACTTTCTTCAAAACGATGTAAAGATTTGTTCCACTGTTCGGTGAGATATACCATCAGATCACCAGTGAACCTATTGCAACGAAAGCCGTGCTGCCGGTCATTAAGAAGCTTTCGTTCTTCGAGATATTTCTTTAGCTGATAATAATTGATCAACGTTTTCATTACCTAGGAAAGAAGGGCCGTAAGTTCAATCGGACGATAGTTTGACGGTAAAAAAGATTCGCTTTTTTAGGGACTGGCTGATGGACAAATTTCGTTTTCCATCCACCCGGAAAGAGACCAGTAGAGTAGGAACGAATGAAAAGCTTACGCAGTGGTTTTGCCAGCGTGAAAGAATATTTCCAGCGGACTGTATATGTCAAGATCTTTCAGAATTCTTGCTACCGAACCAGTGCGAAAGAAGATCTTGGGCTTTAATGTTGGCAAGCTAGTGCCTGGTCACAATTCACATCAAGGCAAAGTTTAAAAGCATGTCGCTATTCTCTCTACACGCCCCCTACCAAGAAGAGGCTCACTCAATCAAGAGCGAACTACTACGCGGCTACAACGTAGTTCTCACGCGGTTTCCTTTTGGCTACAGCACGTAGTAGGTGCAAGTGGCGAAATTGATAGTTGAAATGTGCTTTATGGAGGAAGTGACTCTACGATTGGTCAGTGGCCTAGCTTCATAATAAACATGACAAAATATTTACTTTGTTTTGTACCTAGAATTTCAAACAATTTAAATATCACAACTCAAAAACAAAGTCGTATTGAGTCATATTTTAGAATTTATATTTGTTTTAAAAAGTTCTTATTTTCTTAAACTCCCGCAAAAATTAAAAAAAGTAATTCAAAGATGTCTCGTGAATTAAGCAAAAAAATTGACCACTTAAATCTGCCGAAATACTTGGAAAGCCCAAAAATGCATCCGTATAATCTTAGACCTCGAAGAAAACGCATCAATTATCGAGATATTGTTTCCAATCATTTCAAGTCTCAAAATCAGCAAGACGTGACTCTTCAAATTGATTTAACTGATTCGTGTAGTAGTAAAGAAGCAAGTGCCACAAGCTTGCAACAAGAATTTGATGACCCTAATGGTGAAATATTGACGCATTTTGTTAAAGAGAACTTCGTAGATACTTCCGTTACCGGGGTATCGTCAAAAAGTAGATTGGATAATGAAGAAGACAATCTAGAATCTATGGAAGCACAATCAGTAGATATATTGGAAGAAACTCACTCAATCGAAACAAACGAAACTAATGACAATACAATCGAATACTTGGAAGAAATCGAAGACGAAGAAGATCACGTGCAAGATTTACCATCAAATGACACAAATGAAGTTGAAATTTTATATATCCCACCAAACTCTGATGTTGCCGTTGAAGAGAATGAAGAAAATGTTAGCGAATCTGACAGTGCAAATGACAGGTTTGAATTTAATCCGGCTTATGCTTGGGTCTACACTCCACCATCAAATATGGAAAATGATATTGATCCTTTATTGAGCATTGCTGTTGACTTTGATCAAAATGCTATGGGCGATGGCAGACATAATCAACCGAATATCGTAGGACTTCACGTGACAATTTTTGACGAAGAAAATGATGATGAATCAGACTACGATGTGGGATTTTAAAATAAATAAATTTAAAAATATGATTAGAAGTTTTGAAATTTTGATTTATGCTATTTGGATGCGTAAGTTGCAGTCGTTTTAGTTTACAACTTCAATGGCTGTGATATACTACATTTTTTAACTTTGAGTTTTAATTTTTGGCTGCGATTGAATTATTTCAGCCGTTTTGACTGCAATTTAAGACTTTCAAGTGTGCTTAACACGTTTTGGCTGCTGTTTTCAAGTTTTGACTGCGATCTACCACTTCTAAGTCGAATTAACCATTTTTGGTTGCTGTTTACTAGTGTTGACTGCGATTTACCAGTTTCGGCTATAATTTAACAGTTTTGGCTACGATTTACTAGATTTGGTTGCGAATTACTAGTTTCAGCTGATGTTTACTAGTTTTTGATGTGATTTACTAGTTTTGGCTGTGATATACCACTTTTTTAACTTTGATTTAGAATTTTTGGCTGCCAATGAATTATTTCAGCCGTTTTGGCTGCAATTTAAGACTTTCAAGTGTGGTTAACACGTTTTGGCTGCTGTTTACAAGTTTTGACTGCGATCTACCACTTCTAAGTGGCATTAACCATTTTTGGCTGCTGTTTACCAGTGTTGACTGTGATTTACCAGTTTCTGCTATAATTTAACAGTTTTGGCTACGATTTACTAGATTTGGTTGCGAATTACTAGTTTCAGCTGATGTTTACTAGTTTTTGATGTGATTTACTAGTTTTGGCTGTGATATACCACTTTTTTAACTTTGATTTTGAATTTTTGGCTGCGATTGAATTATTTCAGCATGGATCCGTTTTGACTGCAATTTAAGACTTTCAAATGTGGTTATCATGTTTTGGCTGATGTTTATCAGTTTTGATTGCGACTTACTACTTCTAAGTGGCATTTTAACTACTTTTGGCTGCTATTTATTTGTGGATAACACGTTTAGGCTGCTGTTTATCAGTTTTACACTTCTAGAGTGTCAATAACCATTTTTGGCTGCTATTTACCACTTTTGACTGCAATTTAACTGTTTCAGTTGTGATTTACAAGTTTACTATTTGGACCAGTTAATCTGATTTAACAGTTTTTTTTACTGTGATTTACTTGTTTCTATTGTGAATTATTGCTTGCGACTGTGATTTACCACAGACTGTTTAAACTTTTTTGACTGGACTAGTATTTACTATTAGTTTTAGCACTGATTTCTCAGGTTTGGGTGCGATCTACTAGCTTCAGCTGTGACTGTCAGGTCTATTGGCTACTATTTATTAGTTATTTACCAGTTTTGACTGCAATTTATCAGTTTCTTTAATTTATCAGTTTTTTGGATGTAATTTACAAGTTTCCGCTGTGACTTATTGCCTGACCATACATTCGCCCAAATGTATGATATAAAGCTAACAACATCAAAAAATAGTTCACAGAACGCATCAAGAAACAGAATCTATACTTCCATTTAGTCACCTATGTTCATGATTTCTGAAAAAAGCAAGAATAATGAGTAATCTTTGTAATTAAAGGCGTAACTTATTCACTTGAAAAAATATGTGAAATTTTTGGAATCTCCAAAAAATTTTGTAATTTCTTGAATAACTTAAATGAATTTCAGGCTAAGAGCCTCAACTTTGAATGAAAAATTAAAATTTGTCTTGAAATTGATAAGTTTACTATCGCTTTTCACACAAATTAGTGGAACTTTTATAATTAATGCCCCCTCAACCAACAAGGTTCATGTATTTACTTTTATCAAAGTCTCACACCAATTTTGTGTTTCAGGCAGCTCAAATTCCCACCGCTAGATGCCAGCTCAATAGAATGAGAGACAGGGTTTATCGATTTATTTCAAAAAAGAAATTAAAATCCAATCGGCACTTGTTGCAGTCGATTATAATTAAAGGACACCTCAGAACATAAAGTCCTTTTTTTATTATTACTGTGCTACCTATATACTTTGTCATAAACTATTATCTTTCACTCAATATTATGCTGCACTCTTTCTGGTCTTCTGATAAAAGTGAAACGTTACGTTACTTTGATCATAAATATTAAAGTTTATGACTTTTTCAAAGATTTTTCTTCTAGTTTTATTAAAATAAATATTTATGTAGGTAGTTGCATATAGATATATCCTTTAGCTAAATCCTTTAAGAAAGTGTAAGAAAAGTAAAATCACTGTCCTTTCTACTTATACATTCTTTCAAAGTAAAATAAACTTCTTGCATAGTTACTCTTATTGGTGAAGAGTATACAGTAACTTGATGTGGATTATTATTATTATTCTTGGACACTCATAAAAGTAGTAGTTTTTGTAGGACATGACTTAATTTTGCAACAAATGATGGAAGGTGTAACTTTTGACACAGATATTTGAGTATAGACGACACCTTATCCCTGACTAGAATAGTTTTTGAAGGATTTATGAGGGATATTTTACCTTTTTTTATTATGATATTTGTTTTGTTCAAAGTTTTGCAAAATCAAACTCTTGAAGTGGAAGAAAATATTTTCTTATCTGGTAAGGGTATCTGATGATAAAAATTATAAGGAAGAATATAATTTAATATTAAATAAATCAAAGATTAGAGTAATGAATTAACTGAAAATAGCAATATAGCATTCCAGTAAAAATAGACATTAAACATTTTACCTCGCTGAAATTTCAGTAAAGACTTCAAGGAATGTAGTTCAAAGTCTAGTAGGTATCGAAAATATCCTTGTTTTCCTTATTATATTAGGAGTTAAAGAGTTTAAGTTAATTATCCACTGGAATATCCCTTGCTTATAGGAAATACAGAGTAGGTCCTAGGACATTTCCTTGTGGAACACTGGCTTCTATTTTCTTTAGTTCTGAATATTCTTGATCGTACCGTACTCTATAGAGTCAATCTGAGATATACGATTTTAGTATTTTATAATACTACCTGGGTAAGTAAATTCCTTTGCAGTTTGTACTCTAGACCCTCTAAGAATATAGCCAAACATACTTTTGTTTCTCTTCTAGTGCTTTTTCAATTACATCCATTATTCTGTATGAACTTGGTCTATTGTGAAATGTTTATTTCTGAATCCAAACTGATGATTTGGAATAAGATTTCCTTCTTCCATAATTTTTCTCAATCTTTTCAGTAGAAAATTTTTAAAAAAACTTTTGCCATAATTGGTATAAGCGATATTGGTCTGTAAGACTCGTCACTTCGGTTGGTAGCTTACCTTTCTTAGGTATAACAATTACTTCAGCAATTTTCCAATGATGTGGGACATATTATTGGATCTTTAGGCATGCATTTATTATGTATTGGAGTTTCATGAAAGCTTTTAATGGCTTTTTTTCATAAACTGAGGAGTTATTAGTTCGCCCCCAAGTGATTTTTTGTTCGATAGTTGATGTTGACACACACTTTTTATTTTTTTGAGGGTGAGAGTTGGTATTTCAACTTCATCTACTTTATCAATTAACTGTAAGCTGTTATCAGATGTGTTTTGCAGGGAATGGTTTTAAAACATTCGCAAGATGTTCTGCAAAGTGGTTAGCTTTTTCTTTCGGGATTCTAGTCCATTTTCCGTCCTGAGACGGAGTGAATAATCGGTTGAAGCATCCGTCGTTAAGCTTTTTAGGAGTCTACTTAGTGAATCATTTTTGAATTCTTACATTTGTTTGTCATGTTCATTGTTAAGACGGTGAAACGTTGTTTTGTAGTCTGGAAATCTAGTATTTCTCTGATATCAACTCTTTCATTTCGATGGGGTATTTAATTTCCTGTTCGAATAAGTCGGTGTACTCTTTCTTCTGCAGCTTGTTGAACATCAGCAATGAATTGGCTCACTTCATGGTCAATTTGTTCTGTTGTTTCCATTGGAGATCTAAGATTTATAAAACTTTCAATCTTTTCTCTGTATTCGCTCCAGTTCGTTTTCTTATTTACAAGCTTTGGATTACTTTTTTCTATTATCTCTGATTCACTAAGTTAGTGATAAGAGCACTGGAGTGGGGTCTGTGGATAAGTCATAATTACCTTCGACATTTATATGGTTTCGTTTGATACCTTTTGCTACAAAAAAGTCTACAAGGTCTGCTATTATTATAAGTAGCTGATAGCCAGTAAGTTGGCAATCTGGAGGAATAAAATTTACGCTACAAAAGTAGAGCAACAGGGACAGCAAACGACGCCATATTTCTTTCCGTTCTTTTGACATTTCTCTTCAGCTAGATTTGCCATTTCATGATGCAAAGATATACGAGCCAACAACGAGTCGAAATCATTAAAATTTACTACCGAAATTCGGAGTCAGTGGCCTTAACGTTAAGAGCGTTACGTCCAATTTATGGTCGTCATAATCGTCCTAGCAGATCCACAATTGAGCGTCTAGTAGAATAAATTGAATCAACAGGCACAGTACAAAATGTTCCCGTGCCAGTGAGACAAAGAAGTGCCCGTAGTATCGAGAATATTGCTGCCGCTGACGCTTTAGTTGCAAAAAGCCCAAATGTGTCTCTCACACGTCGTTCTCAAGCGTTGGGCATCTATGTGACGTCATTGTGGCGAATTTTGCGAAAAGATCTTGGCCTACATCCTTTAAAGATTAAATTGACGCAAGAACTGAAGCTGCTTGACTACCAAAAGCGTCGTATGATCGTGAATTGGGCTGAGCAACAACTTGAAAATGATTCGGATTTTCATCGAAAAATCATCTTCAGGCTCATTTCTGGCTGAATGGCTTCGTCAATTAACAAAATCCACACGTATTCCATGAGTCATCATTGCATCCCGAAAAAATTACGGTTTGGTGTGGTTTATGGGCCGGGATGGCGTCATTGGGCCGTACTTCTTCCGTGATGATCAAGACCGGCACGTTACTGTGAATGGGGATCGCTACTGTTCAATGATAACCGAATATTTTTGGCCCCAATTGGAAGATATGGACTTGGAGGGAATGTGGTTTCAACAGGATGACGCCACAAGCCACACAGCGAATGTCACAATCAATTTATTGGAGACCAAGTTTGGAGAACGTGTTATCTCACGAAATGGTCCAGTCGCTTTATGGCTATTTCCTGTGGGGCTACGTCAAGTCTATGGTCTATGCCAACAAGCCAGCGACGATTGATGAAATACATAGTTGAAATAGTAAGTTTCCAAAGATAAGACACCTAATGTCTAATGGTGACATACATACATAATAAAATTATTTTATAAATGCTCTTAATCTCTTGTTAAAATTTCTTCTGTTTTATATTGCAAATAGCGTTTCAATGTTCAATAAGGGTTTGTCCCAGGACTTTTGTCATTGAAATTATAAATTTTATCCCTATCCATTAAAAGCAATACCAGATCAAAGGAGACGACATGACACCCTCTGGTAAGACAAAGGACATTTAAAATTGAAAAAAGGATAACCAAATCAATATAAAAGGGTCATTCATGAACTCAATTTCAATTTCTTCTCAGATATGGATTGTGAAGTTAAAAATAATAATTTTTTAACATCTTGAATTGATAAGGATCAAATGTTCTGTCATTTCATATACATCATTAAAGTTGACAAACTATACTCAATTTAATTTTCTTTTTTTTGCCTTAAAAAGAATTTAACTTGTTGAAATAAAATTACACAGTTAAATCAGTTTAATTGTCTGCTAGCTTCTACAAGGAAAGTGAGTATGTTGCTTACAGAATGTTCTCATATTCCTTTTTAATAGTCACAAAAAAGACCTAAATCGACTGTCTGGGTGTATGGCATATAATATAGTTAAATTTTATGACGACATTTACAGATGCATCTTTGTATTTTGTATGGATAGAATTGGAAACATTATAATCGGCTTTTATGTATAGAATTAATTGAACCCGGGTTGTATAGTTAAATTTCAGGTCGTTTGAGTTCTTGGCGGATTATATTATCAAAAGGACCTTAATTGGATTAAGAGGATTTAATTTGCCAATTAAAAACAAATAGCATTGGATTTTTCTTTACTTACTTACTTACTTAGGTCCTCAAACCTTGATGAGTCCATTGTGATTCCCTTAAGGGGCATATGGCCTCCACTACTCCTTAGCGCCATCGTGAACGGTTTCTGGAAATATATTGTAGTTCTCTTTTTACCCTTAAACAGGCAATGGAAAAATGTCTAGAATTTAACATCCCAACATACCATCTGTTTATAGACTTTAAAGCTGCCTATGATAGCATAGCCAGGGTAGAACTTTACAAAGCCATGAGAGAATTCGGCATCCCAAATAAATTGGCACGACTATGTAGGTTGACCATGACCAACGTAACAAGCCAAATTAAAATAGCCGAATTGCTATCCAGACCAATCAACATCTTTAATGGACTCCGACAAGGGGATGGTTTGGCCTGCCTCCTCTTCAACCTGGCGTTGGACAAAGCAATCCGTGACTCTGGCACGACAACAAGAGGGACCATCGTCAACAGGTCCAGCCAGATACTGGCTTACGCAGACGACATCGACATCATCGGAAGAACCGAACAAGCTGTACACGGTTCCTTTATCCAGATCGAGCTGCACATTAGTGAAGGAAAACAAAGTACATGGTGGCGTCGAATGCGAGAAGAACAATTGGTCAAACAATCAAGGTAGCGGAGCACGAATTTGAAGTGGTGCAATCCTTTAAATACCTTGGGTCAACAGTAGCAGCCGATAACATCATAGAAGAAGAAATACGCGGGCGGCTTCTCAAATCCAACAGAGCCTACTACAGTCTGTCAAAACTATTCAAATCCAGAAATCTAACCATAACTTCAAAACTGCTGCTGTACAGGACCATGGTCCTGCCAGTACTCATGTATGGATCCAAGACTTGGGTGCTTAGTAAAAGGCACTGTGACCTTTTAGCCCGGTTTGAGAGAAAAGTCTTACGGAGCATTGTTGCAATTGTTGCATCGCTTGGCCAGCAATCCAATTGTTGCCTTTTCGAAGCGTATGACCAATCCACTGCTACTTACGTCTGCGAAAAATACTGTCTTTGGATTCTTGATCCGTTCTTCTATGTAATTCTTCATTAGAAATACGGTTGAGCCAAAAATTCCATAAGGTATTTTGTAGACACCTATTCACGAACAATTGCAGCTTGCTTGTGACAGTTGTTAAGATTTTCCAAGTGCTGCACCCATACAGAAGCACGGATTCAACATTGGAGCGGACCAGTTTCAGTTTCTACATATTTTAGACAGCATTCCGAAAGTCTCAGCTTGGTCTTTAAGCTTATAGCGTTGTTTCTCCATATTTTGGACAGCATTCTGAAAGCCTTTTTAATACGGCTGTCGACGTCTTGTTCGGTTCCGCCTTTGGTAGAGACAAAACTCAAAAGAAATTGAAAGTCTTCTATTTTCTCTACCGGTTGTCCAGAAATACTGACTTGAATGGATGAGTTACTTCCGAGGCTGATCATTTTTGTTTTTTCTGTGTCAATTTTGAATATTAGTGAACTCTAATAGGTTTTATTTTTGAATTGTGTACCAGGGACATGTTTCAAACATTTCCAAAGAACTTTTCTTTGTGTTTATTTTCAATTAGGTTTGTGGATAATGGCTAATTTCTATCCTTGCATTTGTGTACGTAAACTTCTTTTCAAAGATCTCCAAATATAGGTAATTCCGGTAACTTCTATCTTAATTTCTGGAATGTGTTTCTATATAAGACCTCAAAAAAACTTCCCTCAGAGTTCTTCTTTAAGTGGTTTTCAGGATGTTCATGAGTTGTGATTGAGTTTATCTTTGAATTATGTGCCAGGTTCTTCTTCGAAGTATGCATTTACTTTTTAGGAAATAGTAGGCTAGTTATCTTAAAACCAATTCTCAACGATACAATCCTACAAGCCCAAGTCCTGATGCGATTTTGAGAAGAATCCTGGATACCAACACGGATCCCTGAGCCCATGAAAAAATCTTTCACAAATCTATAAAAAAATGTTGTCCTTTTTCGCTAAAAAAATTAAAAATCTTTATGCGTCGAATCTGGCATTATAATAAGCGTTGACAAAATTAATTGACAAGACAATTTATGATAATATTAAAAAAAAAATACTCACCAGAAATCAGTTTATTATTCACTTCGTGTTGACTTCAATCGAATCATTCATTTGGAATCTGATGCGGTGGGCGCCAAGATTTTGTTATCAATAAACGACCACACTTTCCAAATAAATCCCTGATTGTTAATCTCTCCACACATCGCATATCGTGACATGTCAATAAACTTCCTTCTTCCTTAATTAATTCATCCTCGTTCAATGCAAGCAAAAAAAAAACAAAAAACCAATGCAACGCAGCGTCCTTTCATTTTATAAAAATTGAATCTGCGAACCAGATAATCCTTGGCCATTATGCAATCAGTATCATTACAACACTGATGATATGTACGATTTTTTTTTTTGCATCATCCCCTTTTGTTGCAACTGTAATCTAATTTAAATATCCAACCAACCGAATCGAACCATCCCCCCCCCCCCCATCACTATTATGCTGTCATTTTACCATTGACATTTTTATAGCTTCACTTTGCATTTATCTTTTTAGCTCCACTCTGCTCCGACCCACAGGACGACATCACAGAAAGGACCTACATAGAATATGAGAAAAGAAGAAAACAAATAAACTAGATACGCGCTATAAAACGCTTAAAAACAATAGAATTGCCATAAAAAGTGAAATTCACACGCTTGTTGTTTGTGTTAGTATAATGCGAGAGAGACAATGGTTAACCATATCCTTAGCCAATGAACCAATTCAATGTCCTTGCTAGCAAAGGTAATTGGAAATCTTCTGTATTTACATATAAAGTGGGTGATGCAGGTGGATATGGAGTTAAACTTTTCTCCTAGAATACATATGTTTGCACCTTTAGCCTTGTTTTTAATCATTAGTGATGTTTCTTCTTCCCTTTACCTCCCATCATGATGCACTTTCTGTATGTCCTTTAATCTATTTTGAAAATATAGAAGAAAATCTCTGGAAAGGACTATTGCGTCATTTGATAGTTTTAACTTAATTTGTATGCAGAATACGATCTAGCACAACGATTATGTTAAAGTGCAATTATGTTAAGCAATCTTCTGAGTTCTGATATTGTTTCTATCTCCCTCTCTATCTCTCCCTTTTTGTCTCTTTGCATTGATTGTTCTGTTTAGTATTCATAAACTGGGACAAAAAGGATGCAGCAAACCTAATACAGAAACGATGTGATGTCGACAAAGATAGGATGGTTGAGGTGTGTGATTTTTGATTATTATTATCACACCTTATTCCATACTTTCTCTTCAGTCTTTCCACAATGAAACAATGCGGAAACGGATATATAAAATTAGAAAGGGAGATAGGAGGGAAGAGTATTCTCAAGCTGAATGTCAAATTGTTTTACTTTAATCCTAGCGGGTGGGTTTCATTAGAAGGACTGCAGACATTTCTCTTTTCAGCCTCTGATCTGTGAATAGAAATTTTCTGCCATCAGGGTGGTACTAGGAATTATTTTTCTATTTCGTTTTTAAATTTTGCAATAGGAGTTTTGCTAACGTTATGCAAATGAACATTAATTTCTCTGGTTCTGTATAAGAATATTCAATCCATTGATTCTAAAAGTCTCTTTAAGAAACTGCGAAGAATCTACCCTACCTACGGCAGAACATTCAAAATAAAAATCAATGAGTACAAAAAATATCATTCAGAACTTTAAAAAACAACACAATGTTTAAGCATATAGTTATTAGTTAGGAACGTGACGCTGATCTGTGTTCACGCAACCCACAAACAGAAGGAAGACCCAGTTATTGACGAGTTTTCGAACTCCTCGAGCGCACGTGCGATAAGTGCCCCAAGTACGACGTCAGGATTATTCATGGCGACTACAACGTCAGATTTGGTAAGGAAGAGGTAGTCGATAATTGGAAAGCACAGTCTACATGCCGAAACGTCCAATAAAGGACTCAGGATGATTGACTTTGGAGAAGGGCGAAACATCACCATAGCAAGCACCCAATTCCCACCACTCAATATACACAAGAGGACTTGGCGGTCATGTGATCTAAAAACTGTCAACCAAATTGATCACATCGCGGATCACGTCAGACATGCTTCCAGACCACTACTTGGTAGTGTCTCGAGTACGGATGCGGATATCTATGAAGCTACAACGCCGAGCAGATGCTGTGAAAAAGTTTGATGTCACGAAACTCAAATCGCAAGAAACAGCCAAGACTTTGGCTCACAGCGTTTCTCTTAATCTCTTTTCCAGCCAGCCACCAGCAGCAAGCATAGATGACAAGTGGAGACATTGTCAACAGGCCATTAGTAGTGCCGCCACTGATGTGCTGGGTTTCACAAGGCGACCACAATGAAGCTCTTGGTTTGACGAAGAATGCCAGCAATGCTGCAAACAAGAACCAGAGAAATGAGGAACGCCGACTTCTCAGGAAGAAAAAGAGAGTTCACGAGAAGCAGGCGGTCGAGTCTATTAAGGATTGTACCGGCAGAGGGGATGTTCGAAAATTCTAGCAAAGGGTAAGAATAGCTACCCAAGGTTACAGAACAGAAGCCTGCCGAGATGAGATTGGGAATATAGTTGTAGACACACAGTCAGTGCTGAGGATCTGGAAGGAACATTTTTCTAGACTCCTGAACGGCAAAGATAGCCAACATTCCACTGTTGTTGCATTTAATATGGACGACGCTGGTCAACAATGCCGTCCACCTGACCTAGATAAAGTGCGCTTAGCGATTGCCAAGCTTAAGTCATATAAGGCTGCTGGTGCGGATGGCTTACCAGCCGAACTGTTCAAAGCAGCAGGAGATGGGTTAGCAAGGAGTATGCACCAACTCATCTGTATAATCTGGTTGGGTGAAAGCATGTCGGTTGAAGGGAACCTTGGCATAGTGTGCCCCATCCACAAAAAAGGAGACGCTCTGACATGTACCAACTACAGAGGAATAAGCCTCCTAAATGTCGCATTCAAAATCCTGCCGTCGTCGATAATGTGTGATCGCCTAAAACCTCTTGTCAGCGATCTGATTGGCCCGTATCAGTGGGGTTTTAGACCAGGCAAGTCAACAGTCGATCAAATGTTCACACTCCGAGAGATTTTGGAAAAAACCTGGGAATTCCAAATCGATACACCCCACCTCTTCATCGATTTTAAAGTCGCGTATGAAAACGTGAATAGAGACGAGTAATACAGAGCCATGTCATATCTCGGCATTCCTGCCAAACTCTTCCGCCTGTGCAGGATGACAATGGAGAAATCTCGCTGCTCCGTCAAAGTCGGTAAGAACACCTCTGAACCGTTTGATGTTGAGAAAGGTCTAAGACAAGGCGACGCGTTATCATGCAACCTATTAAACATCGTTCTTGAAGCAGTTGTACGCAGATCTCAAGTTCGTTCAACTACTTGCTTATGCAGATGACATAGACATAATCGGTAGAACAAAGCGAGCTACGGTTGGTGCATTTGCCAGTATTGAATCGGAGGCGCATCTACAATTTTATGAGTGCTATGATAAAAGGATTCTCTTGACGATTACCTATTAATAGTAGTATTCTAGTAGTAGAAACCTAGCATACAGTATTTTATGCACTCCAGGCATTCAAAAGAAAAACATAAATTCATAATTATTCAACCAGTTTGTTTGTGCCGTTTTGGGTAAATTTAACTCCTCTCGCACTTGAAAATTCAATTTCCATTTTAAATTTGCATTCTTTAAAACCAACATCAACAAAAAAACTTTTTTATTTGCAACTCGAAGCACTTATCCACTTAAAAACACTTCAAGTCTTCCATATCACTATTATTTCTACTCCCGCTGCCTAGCGATGTACCCACTTGAAAATCTTGAAAATATAATTCCCTCCCTACAAGTACAAGCCGATTTAATAGCCCTGCCTCATCATGAATTGTAATAAAAGTTTCAAAAAGCAAAATTAAGTGCAGACACATGTTGCTGGCTCAGCAAAATATAATATTTTCCCACTCAAAATACACAAAAGCCGCAGAGGCAGAAGCAGACTTCCAACCAAATCAGGAGTATAGCTATGCCAGAAACACCACCAGAAGCATTAGCTTGCTATTTTAAACTCTCAATCACACAAGACGCTGTTGCTTCTGAAAATATTGCTCGGTGTGAATAAAAAATGAATATTCACCATGAATTTTGTGTGATGCCGGTGCCGGGTGATTAAACATCATTAACGCATTTTTTTTATTTGTTTGGGGATTTCTGTTTTTTTTTTTTGTTTTGTTGTTGTAAATGAGTTTAATGACTTCTTATGTGTGGTTTATTGAATGATTTTTTGTGATGTTTATTGGAAATTTTTCCAACTTGTTTACAATAAACTTTTTATCTTTTGTTTGTTTTTATTTTCATTTTTTTATTTACACGGAGGTGGTATTCATATTGTTTAATGGAAATATTATTACAAGCTCATGGTTAACCATATTTATTGGTTAATTGAGTTATTGTCATGCGGAAACTGCCTGTTTCTGAAGCAAGTGAAAATGTTTTTTTAAAAAAAAGTATTGAAAAATACTCATCGACAAGAGCTCTGCAGCTTAAAGTTGCAAAAGAGACAGAGTAAAATCTCAAACAAATACTTTACGGACAACATTTGCAAGCAGGCGAAGACAAGACTCGCTGATAAAAGTATCAAAAGAGTCACAGGGACACATTACAGACAAGAATCACAGTCGCAGTTGCAAACTTAGACACGATTTTCAATAAAAGTCTTGATAATGGAATACCAAACTATACCTTTTACCATGCCCCGCATCCAGCTGATAAGGCTAGAGGTGGATCAGCAATTCTTATAAAAAAGAACTTAAAACACTATGAAGAAGCTAAGTTTACAAACGAAAAAATGCAATTAACAACAACTAAAGGGTTTTCCAATAAGAGGTGTTATTTTAAATAGCCCGCTATTTCGGTAGCTGTAACTTTTGAAGCTGTCGTTTTTTGACATTTCACAAGTAAATACTACGTTATTAATAAAAATGGAACGATACACGCTTCAACAAGGCATTGAAATTATTAAAATTCACTATAAAAATGGTGAAAATTTGGCAGCGACGGTTCGTAAAACTAAAACATTTTTGGGTCGTCGTGAAGCACCTTGTCGGACCGCAATACAGAAATTGGTGGACAAATTCGAGCTGTTGGGACAAGTTAGTGATGTGAAGAATAAAACCCGTGCACGTCGCTCAAGAACAACTGAGAATATTGCTGTTGTAGCCCAAAGTGTTGAAGAAAACCCAGGTTTGTCCATTCCTCGTCGTTCTTTGGAATTAGGCATTCCACAAACGTCATTACACCGTATTTTGCATAAAGACTTGGGTCTTAAGGCTTATAAAGTTCAGTTAACACAAGAACTCAAGCCAGCTGATCATCAACAACGTCGTGTCTTTGCTGATTGGGTCCTTGAAATGCATGAAAATGAACCGGAATTTCATCGAAAAATCATCTTGACTGATGAGGCCCATTTCCACCTCGGAGGCTACGTCAACAAGCAAAACTGTCGCATCTGGGGCTCGGAAAACCCAAGAGTTGTTGTTGTGTAGAAAAAGTTGCGGATCACTGGAAGCCATCAAGTTGGCCCGGTCAGTGCCTACCCAAATTCTACACACCCAACCACCACTGATCAACACTGACTTCATCTTAAATCTTAGCTTTTTATAATAATTCTATGTGTTTTTCTTGTTCTCTTTATTCCTACACCAGAAATAAATAGAGAGAATCACATAAGATTCGCCCCAAGGCTCGCCGAAGCTATGTCAATTTTTCTACCTCAACACCCTCATTTGGCAAAGAAGCTTATTGGAAACATTTAAACATTCAAGACATTCATGAAATCTCATAAAATAAATTATTTCCAAATTCTATCCTCCAGCATTATGACTCATACACTCATAGAAACTATATCACAATGTTATTAAAGTTTCTACCCCAAAAATTGTTTCATTGTATCATTTTGGGTGAACATTTAAATAAAAAACAAACAAAAAAATCAATACTTTTCTTTTCGTGAAAGTTTATTTAGGAGAAAAAACCTTTCAACTTTAATAATAAAGTACTCAAATAAGGACACATTTTCTTAAGTCAAAAACTTTTAACCCTTTTTGTATCAAGTGTTTTTGGCAACATTTCTTCAAAAATTTGTATTTATTTGAATTCTGTTTGTATTTTTATGACACCCTAAATTGTAACAAAAATTACTGCTAACCACAATGTCCCAGACATCACGAATGTATGTCATCTAATTATTTCAATCTGTTCTCTAATTTTATACAAAATGAAGGAAAAATTCATTCCAAGAATAACAAATGTTAAATGTAACAGTTTTTCAAATCTTCGATACATTTTAAGGAAAAAAAAAAATAGTAATCTACAAACTTCAGACGAAAACAAAAAGGGTTACATTGTCTTGTGGGTTCTAGCACTTAACCCTCTCTTCTATCAACACTAAACATCCTTTTTTTGAAAACATTTTTCTTTTTGGATAGACGTGGTTCTTAGAATGTTGATATTTCTGTTATTTGATGAATGAGGATTTGATAGGTATAACCCGAAACTGGAAAGTAAACATTGCCTGTTTTTTGTAAAAAATGGGGCTTCCAATCAAAAATGATCTACTGGACGTATACAGCAGTGGCACGACCAATCCTTACTTACGGTTCAATAGTATGGTGCCCGCTCTTATGAAATCCTATAATATCAATAAGTTTAAAAAGGTACAAGGAACGGCTGCTAGCGTAGGTACCACAAGGGCACTTCGATGCCCTCAGTGTAATTTTGCATCTTCTACCTCTTGACTTACAAGGCGACCACAACGAAGCTCCTGGTTTGACGAATAATGCTGGCTGGCGCATGCAGCTAAGAACGAGGCCTATCAGGCAATGCTGCAAACAAGAACCAGAGCCGCTGAGAGAGCAGCCCGAGAGCTCTACGGGCAAAAAAGAAGTGAGGAACGCCGACTTCTCAGGAAGAAAAAGAGAGAGCACGAGAAGCAGGCGGTCGAGTCTTTTGAGGATTGTACCGGCAGAGAGGATGCTCGAAAATTCTACCAAAGGGTAAGATCTACCCAAGGCTATAAGGCCAGAACAGAAGCGTGCCGAGATGAAAGTGGGAATATGGTAGTAGACACACAGTCAGTGCTGAGGATCTGGAGGGAAAATTTTTCTAGACTCCTGAACGGCGAAGATAGCCAACATTCCGCTGTTGTTGCATTTAATTTGGACGACGATGGCCAACAATTCCGTCCACCTGACCCAGATGAAGTGTGCTCAGCGATTGCCAAGCTTAAGTCGTATAAGGCTGCTGGTGCGGATGGCCTACCAGCCGGATTGTTCAAAGCAGCAGGAGATGGGTTAGTTGGGAGTATGCACCAACTGATCTGTAAAATCTGGTTGGATGAAAGCATGCCCGATAAATAAAACCTTGGCATAGTGTGCCCCATCTACAAAAAAGGAGACGCTCTGACATGTACCAACAGAGGAATTAGCCTCCTAAACGTCGCATACAAAATTCTGTCGTCGATACTGTGTGATCACCTAAAACCTCTTGTCAACAATCTGATTGGCCCGTATCAGTGTGGTCTCAGACCAGGCAAGTCAACAGTCGATCAAATGTTCACACTCCGACAGATTTTGGAAAAAAGCCGGGAATTCCAGATCGATTCACACCACCTCTTCATCGATTTGAAGGTCGCGTATGATAGCGTGAATAGAAACGAGTCTCGACATCCCTGCCAAACTCGTCCGCTTTTGCAAGATGACAATGTAGAAATCTTGCAGCTCCGTCAAAGTTGGTAAGAACAGCTCTGAACCGTTTGATGGGTCGAGAAAGGTCTGAGACTAGGTATTGAATTGGAGACGGCAAAAATGGGATTGGCTATTAATGATGACAAAACGTAGTATATGCTATCAACGAGATGGGAAAATCAACATCGACTCGGGCAAAACCTCACGATGGACAGTTATAACTTCGTAGCAGTCAAGGACTTTTTTTACCTGGGATCCACTATAAACTCAAACAACGACATCAGTGTAGAAATTAAAAGGAGAATATTACTCTTGCCAATCGCCGTTTCTTCCGGCTGAGGAGGCATTTAAGTAGTAAAGAACTCTCTCATAGAACTAAGGAAACGCTATACAAGACCTTAATCATCCTAGTCCTGCTGTATGGGGGCAGCAGCATGGGCGTTAAAAGATTCGGATGAAAATTTGCTTGGTTGCTTTGAGAGAAAGATTCTTCGAGTGATTTTTGGTCCTGTGTGTATCGAGGGAGTATGGAGAAGAAGATTCAACGTCTAACTTTACGGGCTGTACAGCGACGTTGACCTAGTAAAGAAGCTGAAAATACAGCGGCTGAGATGGCTGGGACACGTGGAGCGTATGAACATCAACGCACCAGCCCGACGAGTCTTCGAATCCAACCCTGATGGTGGAACGACCTCAACCAACTTGGCGTGCGTAACTAAAGGCGGCTAGCTAAGGACAGAGCTGGCTGTAGAGGCATGTTGGTTGAGGCCGTAATCCATCCTGGATTGTAAGCGCCACCTTAAGTAAGTAAGATATACTGATTGGAAACATTGTCCTTAGATGTAAATAGCAAGAAGATAACATAAGAATGATTCCTTTAATTTCTATTTATTTTTCGTCCTCATTTTCATCATAAAAGATTTATTAATGTTTTCCATCACTTGAATGAATTTATTCACTTGAGAAAGTTTCATCTCGTAATTAATACAAGATTGTTGATCTCTGAAATACACACCATGACATGACACAGTATTAGAACGTAATGATTTGATGGGTATCTATCTAATACACACATAGTTGGCACACATAATAAATCGTTCTATAGAAAACTTTGACTAAAAGTTTTTTTAATTTTTTTATTTTTATTTTTTTATTTTCTTAGAAGTAACAGTATTGTTTTTGTTGTCTAGGGAAATCAATCAAAACTGACCAAACTCTGAAACTAGGACAAACTTATTCAAGGACTTTCTCAAAGTGTGTTTATTTTTTTTTTGTTTGTTTTTGTTTTCTATATACAACAGCCAGTAATCAGCTTCTCTTCAACACTTTAACTTTCTTTTATTTTTACAAATAATTTGATATTATTCGGTCATTAGTGAAAGTATATGTGGGAGTAAATTACTTATTTCAATCAACCACAAGCTAACTTTCTATCAAATGAATTTAGATAGAAAATTAAAAGACAATAATGTCAAGAAATATGGCGCCAATCTTGTGTAAACGTAAAGAGAGTTTATTTTGTCTTAAAAAAAGAAGGAAAAAACTATTCACATGACTTATGGTGTTTTAAATTATTTTATAGCAAATTATTATGAGCTCATTGTAATATTGGAAATGGAAGATATTCTCTAAGGCTTAAAGCTTAGATCACTCGACTTGTCCAGGCGGGAAACCAGGTGGAAAAAATGGCGGGAAAACACAAATTTGTGTATTTTTGCAACTAAATTACACAATATCATCCGAACCATAATTCGGATGACACCAAATGATACACAAACAGTGTTTGAAATGTTATTTTCTGTCATCCTATTTGTGGTTTATTGTATTTTGTGCATATTCATGTCAAAAATACACAAATTTTTACACAAATTTAGGTGTTTACACAAATCGTGTGATACTAGCTTAAGCGTCTTCGATGTATCAACTTTTACTCTCATCTCAACGGAAGAATCAGAATTCTTAGCTAAACTTGAACGACTTATATCCAATGGAATCAGTTATTCCCCAATCAAGCCGAACGCCTGTTTGCAAAAAAAAAAAGTCCTAAAACCATTAAGGTCTCAAACAGTACTATTCATTAAAAGAAACTTCAAACCTTGCAAAAGACTTCATATTTTTTTAGTTTAAACATCTTCTTTTTTTTCAATTTTAATAGACTTCTCATATATTTTGGTACTATTTTCTGCCATTACCAAATTTCTTTTTTGCGTCCTATTAAATTAAAAATTACAAATGAGTGAGTAACAATAGTGCAGTTTGTTTGAAGGTTAAGGATATTCTAGTTCTGCTCAATGTGATAACAAAATCAAGTCAGTTAAGTGAAGTTCTTATTGTGTAGATATTTTGAAGTCAATTTTCTTCTTAAAAATAAGAATAAATTCTATGCACATAATTCTATAATCCTGAGCATATAGTTAATCCTCTTTTTAACTATTACGTCCTATTCCCATTACCACAAACATGTCATTCATTCGTTATTTTGCATTTTATTCTGTTGTAGAAAAACAATTAGGTATGTCTAATGGTTTGGCATGTTCAATGTTGATATCGAATGAACATAAATTCATACTTTTTTGCCACAAACAAAAAGATTTGTGTTCTGTACTGCGCTGTGGTTGTCAAGATAACAACAAAAATTATATTTTAGAGCGAATAGAAGAACAACTAGAAGACATACTCTTTTTCATCATTATTGAGCAATGCGTCAAATACAAATTACCACTAAACAGCAGGTGAATGATTTCGATAAAAGCGTTCAGCGTTCAAAGTTTATTTTGATTGCCTTACGTAAGAGTGACTCACGCAATAAAGTCAAAAATTGAAAAAGATCACCTTAAAAACTAAACAATCCAATAAAGCAACCTCCACCCAAAACTTTCCCGCTAACTCACATTTTTCGAAACAAATGATTGAACTAAAAGGCGAAATGGAAATTGATCGATAAACTCTTCTCGAGATTTTGGTAGAGTGATGCGATTTTCGCTAGTTTACAGCTAGCTGAAACAAACTCCAGACATTAAAACTTTAGTGAAGAAATGTGTAAAGTATTAGAGAACATCTTTCCTTATTGACGTTGCAGAGTCTGAAACAATGAGATGAGAAACTAAGCACACACAGTTAAAAAAAAAAACTCATCAAATTATGGGTATAATAAATTAAATATTAACTTTCCAATAATTCAAATAGAGCTGAAAAATTGTTACAGAACATTGAAACACCATCAATAAATCGACAAGAAAACAAAATTGTTCCTACTGCATAAGAATTACAAAGGACTAATTTTGCTTTCCGCTTTCAAGGTTAAATGTCGGAAATGTTGTTTATTTCAAAAATATAACTCTGAAATGGAGAAAGCTATTAAAAAAACAGACTATTTAAAACTTGTAGGTTATGTGATTCATGATTTTGGGGTATTTTGACATTTTTAGCTCTATGGGAACTTTTCTGTGTATTCCAGCACAAACAATCAGCATAGGTCACACAGGTCGGGTTTTTTTTGTTTCATATTAAAACTTTTATATTTTGTGAAAAAGTGATAAAGAACATCTTGTGGTTTTCCATATATTATTGAAGAAAGTATTAATGTATATATCGGTAAACAAAATTTTTCCTAAGAATAACCAAACTATACCTATTGTTGCTTGTGAACCCCAAGATAAGCCCACAAAATAGATTAAACATTCTTTGCTGAATTCTGAACAAGATCATAAGAATATTCATCAGTCGGTTTAGATCTCTTGACCAAAAAGAGTGTTTTTTCTATTGTATTCAATATTATTTCAAGGGTTCCCCTGGAAAGAATAAATTTGAAATATTTATTAGAAGTAAAACCTAACTTAAAATTTTTTTTTATAAAATTTTCTAAATTCAAAATGTGGATGGATAGTATTAATTATAAACTTATTCTTTTAACCGCAATTGTAGTTGAATTTTTTTCTTACGGTAAGTAAATGTTTAGAAGTGACTCATTTCATAAGTTAATCTGTTATTAGGTGCTTCTATTGTTACGGGCGTGACACATTTGCCATGTTTTTCCCTCCTATTTTTTGTACTAATCGTATTAAAAGTACTGCAACTTGTTTGTTGCCTAAGAAAATCTTAATACAAGTTTCAATAGGTGTGACTTTCAAATGTCACACCCGTTAAATGTTATTTGAGCATATTCTCAGGCAGTATAGGAGTTGTTATAAATTCAACATTGAAATCAATTAAGAAACTTATAATATCAGGTATTACGGTGTACAAAAGATAGAAGCAAAAACCATGAAAAATGTGTCACACCCGTAACAATGCAAATATCCATATGTAAATGCCATAACATAACAATATTGCTTTTGTAATGGGAAATAATAAATTTATTACTGTCCAGGATCATGCTTTTCTGATGAAAGGATTGCTTCGGATACAGAACATGGTGAAGAATTAGCCTTAACAGTAAATGCATCTATCCCAAGTAATTATTGCAGGTAAGTCTTGATTTTTATTTGTGTTGTGTTTAATGGGTTGTATCATGAAGCTTATCTATTTGCTTTCGTTTTAATAAAAAAAAAGTTTATGATCCTGAGCTTTGCAGACAATTTAATTGATAATTTGTGGACATCTGATACCGCCGGATAATTGACTCACTTTTTAAAAAATGTACGGCAATTGCTTTGTCTCATTAAAAACCTACTGGTGGCATGATTTTTTTTTTTTAATCGGTTCTGTTTTACGGCATGCAGTGGTAGAATTCCAAAGTTTCAGACGATACTTTTTTTTATTGAAAAGCGGTTTAGTTTTACGGAAGTTGTCCAAAAATTATCATTTAAATGATCTGCCAAGTTAATGATCATTGCTTCCTTAAAACTATTTTTGAAATATAAAATATTTATGATACCTTTCTCACTTTTTCTTTTCTTTCCCTTTCGCGTGTAGAAATAAACAATTTCAATGCAATTCTGGACATTGCATCAGTTTGAATATTGCATGTGATGGTGTTCCTGATTGTATTGATCAATCGGATGAAACAGTAAAAGCATGTGGGTCATTTAACTGCCCGGCAAGATTTGCCTTCCAATGCGATTACGGTGCATGCATTGCATTAAGTAAAAAATGCAACGGATTTTCAGACTGTTGGGATGGATCAGATGAAATATTTAAGCTTTGTGGTGAAAATCACCGGCTCCATCGCCGCCGCTGGCCAAAAATTTTAAAAGAATCATCAGAGTTAATTTCTGTACCACCACTATATCCAAGTTCAAGGTAATAACAATCATTTAGAGTCCAATGTTCAGTAGTTAAATTTAATTTTTTTTTCTTAAGCCTACAATATTTGTGGTCTGAAAAACAACCAACTGATAGATGCAAGGCACCAAATATTCCAAATTCTCTTCTTAAACATCATCATAACAAAATGGTGATTATGCCAGAAGAAACCCTAATGAATGGAGCATCATTGGAGTATCATTGTCTTGACGGATATATTCTAGAGGGGGTTAAGTATAATTTTTGTGATGGTTGTACATGGGTAAATCTACAGCCGAAATGTGTCAGTAAGTTGGAATACAATATGTAGCATTCTAGACTCTTGTTGTTGACAAAAATTGATTTTTAACTAAATCATACTTATTTATTTTACATTTTTTTTAATTTAAAAGTATTAGCAAATTTTAAGCTTTAGAATTTTATAAAAATGTGTCTTAATTTTTGAATAATTTAAATAAACTTAAAGATACTTTTTTCCAAACATTATTTTTTTTTCTTCATTTAATTTTGCAGCTTTTTAGTACTCTACTCCGGGAACCTCTAGGAGACAGGATACTTAAGGCAAGGTTCCGGACTAGAGTACGTCGCGTCACCATTATACAGTGTTACACAACAACAAATACCTCACTTTCTGAAGTAAAGGACGCTTTTTATAACCAGCTGAATGCTGCTAACAAAAATACACCTCGCGGAGACATCATTATGGTTATGGGAGATCTGAATGCCAAAGTTGGCAATAACAACGAAGGACTGAGTCACGTTATAGGAAAGCATGCCGTTGGCGATTGCAACGACAACGGCGAACGTTTCACGGATTTCTGCAATGTCAACCATCTTGTAATTGGTGGCACTATATTTGAACACAAGACGTGCCACAAAATAAGCTGGGTGTCTAAGGAAAGGCAAGCAACCTCCAACCAAATTGACCTCTTTGCGATCAGCCAACGTTTTAGAAGTAGTCTCCTGGACAGAAGAGGGGCAGGCATGGGAATGGCCCGAGACCACCATCTGATGGTGGCTCTCGTTAGATTACAGCTGCAGTTCGGAGATCCCAAGCAAACACTCGAATGCCCAGGTTTAATACCGACAGACTAAAGGACCCCGTAGCTTGCCAACAATTAGGGGACCATCTTCCCATTGAATGAGAACAATCAGCAGCAGTGAACCTACCTCCATCGAAGACCAATGGTGTGCTGTGAAAAATGTGTTAATAACCGGTGGTGAAAGAATATTCGGTCGGACACAAGGAAGAAATAGTGCTTCGACGAAAGAAAACAACTTCGAGCATTCAATAGATTGCTAAGAAATTCACTTAAAAAAAAAAATTAAAAAATGCAGTGAAAGTTTTCGGGTTAAAAGGTGACATTTTTCATTAAATCTTGTAAGTGCTAAGCTAAAAAGTGTTGAAGTTTCTACCTAAAAAGTCTAACATTTGCTGATGATGTATCAGATCGGCCATTGCGCTTATAGTTGGGGAGGCGACCGTCAGATTACTTAGCTCAAGGTTAGAGATTTAAATTATTTAAAATATTTTGATGGCAGATAAGTTTGTACTGAAATCAAAAACATAGTGTTGCTATTTTTAAAACGAATACATCAACATGGCAACCCTGTTTGAACGAAAAAAAACTGTTCAACTGAAACACATATTCAAATAATTATTATTTAAACAAAATTGTATAAATTTTGGGGAAGTTAATAGTTAAAAGTAAAATGTACATCAGATCCTACACTGAATTCTTCTAAAAAAATGTAACTTTTATTTAATTTTAGGAAATGTTTACTCGTTTGGAGTAGTTTTCTGAGTTCAAAGCAATATGTATCTAATCTATCAATGCAATCAAGTTCTTACTAGAAAATATACAAATTGGGAAAGAAATTCTTTTTGTTTTTCAATAAAAAAAAAAAATAATAAAACGATTATAAACTATAAGGACATTGTGTTATTGTTATGGCTCTAGAATGACTTATTCAATACTAAAAATAAATAACTTTAACGATAATAATGATTTAATTTCTAGGTCATTTGTTATTGAAATTCTAATAAATGTCATCATCAATATTATTTATCCTCCATAAAAAATTATCTCACCAAATTTAGAATATTATCAACTAAGCGTTTTCAATTTATTATACATAAATTTCCAATTCAATAAATTTTCTGAATTCAAATGGCCTCAAATCACTCAAAATATTAGAAAATAAAATCTCATAAAACTTTTCAATTCAAAAGAAAAGCAAATAATAATTTCGTCTAATTCAACTCATAAATCATCGCTTTTCTCTTAATAGATGTGCGGCAGACCCCGAAGAAATATCAAATAAAAATCTTCACATATAATAATTCTGTGAGAATTTAAGCACATCATACAAAATAGATGGGTTAAGCGAATGTTTAGGTTGTATGACTCTGTTGCTGAAATATTATCAGAATCATTCTTATCAAAATGAGTTTTGGTACAAAAATTACTAAGACTTTTTTCCAAATGCACGAACAGACAAAATTTCGAATAATCAAAAAACTTGGACATTTTCAACCCAGTATTTAGGAAGAGAGAGGGGGGAGGATTGTTCTCACTAAGGAATTAATCCGAAATAATAACATGCCTCGGATACGGATGATCATAATGTTGACGAACTCTCTGTACGTGGAATGTACTGTCCTTATACAGGCCATGTGTAGTCGAACAATTAGTGGAGAACCTAGATAGGCTAAACGCTGACGTAACAGCTATCCAGAAGGTGCGATGGGATGGTGAGGGCATGCGACGGATGAAATCGTGTGACATCTACCATGGGAAGTGCTTCAAGGAGCAGGGTTAGCGGCTGTTTGGGTGCGGTTTTGTTATAAGGGGATTGCTTAGGCAAGAAGTCTTGGGCTTTAACGCGGTTAGCGAGAGCCTAGTCACAATCCGTATGAAGGCAAAATTTCAGAACGTGACGCTGATCTGTGTTCACGCCCCCCACGAACTAAAGGATGGATCCAATTATTGACGAGTATTACGACCTCCTCAAGCGTACGTACGAGATTTGGCAAGGAGGAGGTATATAGGTCGATTTGAAAAGCACAGTCTACATGCCGAAACGTCCAATAACGGACTCAGGATGATTGACTTTGCGTAAGGGCGAAATATCACCATTGCGAGCACCCAATTCCCACACCTTAATATACACAAGGGGACTTAGCGGCCATGTGATCAAAAAACTGTCAACCAAATTGATCACATCGCGATTGACGTCAGACATGCTTCCAGCATCTTAGATGTCCGAACGTTCCGAGGAGGAAACGTTGACTCGGACCACTACTTGGTAGTGTCTCGAGTACGGATGCGCATATCTATGACGCCACAACGCAAAGCAGATTCTGTGAAAAAGTCTGATGTCGCGAAACTTAAATCGCAAGAAACCGCCAAAACTTTTTCTGACCGCGTTTCTCTTAATCTCTTGGTCAGCCAGCCACCAGCAGCAAGCATAGACGACTAGTGGAGACATTGTCAACAGGCCATTAGTAGTGCCGCCACTGATGTGCTTGGTTTAACAAGGCGACCACAACGAAACTCCTGATTTGACGAATAATGCCGGTTTGCACATGCAGCTAAGAACGAGGCCTATCAGGCAATGCTGCAAACAAGAACCAGAGCCGCTGAGAGAGCAGACCGAGAGCTCTACCGACAAAAAAAAAGTGAGGAACGCCGACTTCTCAGGAAGAAAAAGAGAGAGCACGAGAAGCGGGCAGTCGAGTCTATTGAGGATATTACCGGCAGACGGGATGTTCGAAAATTCTACCAAAGGGTAAGAAGATCTACCCAAGGAAGCCTGCAGAGATGAGAGTATGAATATGCTAGCAGACACACAGTCAGTGCTGAGGATCTGGAACCTTGGCATAGTGAGCCCCATCCATAAAAAAGGAGACCCTCTGACATGTATTAACTACAGAGGAATTAGCCTTCTAAACGTCGCATACAAAATCCTTTCGTGTGATCGCCTAAAACCTCTTGTCAACGATCTGATTGGCCCCTATCAGTGTGGTTTTAGGCCAGGCAAGTCAACAGTCGATCAAATGTTCACACTCCGACAGATTTTGGAAAAAAGCCGGGAATTCCAGATCGATACACACCACCTCTTCATCGATTTTAAGGTCGCGTATGATAGCGTGAATAGAAACGAGTCTCGGCATCCCTGCCAAACTCGTCCGGTTTTGCAGGATGACAATGTAGAAATCTCGCAGCTCCGTCAAAGTTGGTAAGAACAGCTCTGAACCGTTTGATGTCGAGAAAGGTCTGAGACAAGGTATTGAATTGGAGGCTGCTAAAATGGGAATGGCTATTAATGATGACAAAACGTAGTATATGCTATCAACGAGATGGGAAACTCAACATCGACTCGGGCAAAACATCACGATGGACAGTTATTACTTCGTAGCAGTCAAGGACTTTGTTTACCTGGGATCCACTATAAACTCAAACAACGACATCAGTGTAGAAATCAAAAGGAGAATATTACTCTTGCCAATCGCCGTTTCTTCGGGCTGAGGAGGCATTTAAGTAGTAAAGCCCTCTCTCATAGGACCCAGGAAACGCTATCATCCCGGTCCTGCTGTATGGGGCAGCAGCATGGGCGTTAAAAGATTCGGATGAAAATTGCTTGGTTGCTTTGAGAGAAAGATTCTTCGAGTGATTTTTGGTCCTGTGTGTATCGGGGGAGTATGGAGAAGAAGATTCAACGTCTAACTTTAAGGGCTGTACAGCGACGTTGACCTAGTAAAGAAGCTGAAAATACAGTGGCTGAGATGGCTGGAACACGTGGAGCGTATGGACATCAACGCACCAGCCCGACGAGTCTTCGAATCCAACCCTGATGATGGTGTACGCAGTAGAGGGAAGAAGCGTAACAGGTGGCGCACACAAGTGCAGAACGATCTCAACTAACTTGGTGTGCGTAACTGGTGGCGGCTAGCTAAGGACAGAGCTGGCTGGAGAGAAATGTTGGTTGAGGCAGTAATCCATCCTAGATAGTAAGCGCCACCTTAAGTTTGTAAGTAAGTATTTAAATTGTCAAAAAAACAGACAAAAACTATTTTCTAATCATTTCAAATTAAAACTTAGCACATATCTGCGTGTTAAAAAAACCAATAATGGTCCCTTAAAGTGGATACACATAAAATTGTCATTTAATATCCAACAAATGTAGATATCATAATATGTCACAAAGATGCATAAAACTTGTGTTTATGCGTCACAATTTTGAATAAAAAAATCCAAGAAATAAAGCAAATTCTTCACATTGCATGAAATTCTATTTCTTGCTAAGTGTGCTTACTTTAAGGATAAGTTTTTCTATCGGCTCATTTTGCCCCTGCAGCTAGACCATTAAATTTACGGTCAATTATTGCAAATGTGTTTTATATGCACAGACAAGAAATAGACATATCAATGACATAATTCCTTAGATGAATGCACATTGCAAAATTCCAATGAATTTAATTAAAATCAGATTAAAAAGAACGAGAGTTTAAAAACGGATATAAAAATCAAATGCTAGGTAGGAAAAAAGAAAATCTCATGATCTACTTTACTGGTTTTTTTTTGTACACCTTAGTGCTGCAAGTACATTGCAAATTCATTGAAAGGAAATAAAAGAAGGAAAAGACATCGTTTTTTTTTGTCTTTTATCAAGAATTGTTAACACGTTTGGAGAATCCGATAACATTCTATCCAGGTCTTTTGTTTTCCTTGCAATCAATTCGTATTTTTGTTTTTACTGTTGTAATTCTTTTCTTTGTTAAGTAATCGAATTTTGTATTTTTGTTTTTCATGGAAATAAACCACATTCTCATATTGACTTAGTAAGTTTTAAATAAAGAAGAACACACTCGAATTTTATTTTTTTTGTTTGAGGACACTCGGGCGTATGAGTAATTTTTTTTTTTTTTTTTTGTTAAGAAAATTGTAATCAGTTGAAGGAAAGAATATTAGAAGAAGATTTTTGTTTGTTTATTATGGTTTTAAATGTGATGAGGAATGTTTAGTTGATTTAATCAGAAATAAAATAAAATGCACGACTGGGAAAACACGTACTTACCATGATTAAAAATCGATTATGTTTAAAAATATGAATAATAAAAACCTAAAAAACTGCTCCTTGGCTGAATTTGGTTATGGAATTTGTATAATTTCTATAAAAATGGATTAAATTAATTTTATGGATATTGAGATTCCAGGATCCTTAAACTGTAGAACCATGTTGGAATGGCTTCATGAACACCTGAACAGCTGAGCATCTAAAGTTCTTGCGTTGATGTTTAAAACCTGCAGTGAAGATGTATCAATGTTAAAAACAAACGTGTTGTGATCTCTTTGAACAGAAATAATTCTTTCCTATGGAGAAGGTAGATAGGTGTCACATGTATTTGCTCTGTGTTTTGGTTCATGAGAAGAAAAGGGCTTTTATGCTTGGGAGTATAGTTAGGAAGAACTGAGGGAACGATATAAAGTCTTCACATTTTCTGATAAAATTAATCTCAAGAAAACACATATCGCTCATTTTTACTTGAAGACTCTGTCATAATTCAAAAAAATCGATTTTGCAGAAAATGTGTTAATAGTTTTTAAATTGGAACTAAGATATTTAAACCCTCCACACCCCAAACTTTTTTCTGGATACGCCACTGAACCTTAGAGCCAAGCAAAGACATTAATAAGTTTGAAGATATTTGGTCCTATTATTCCTTATTTGTTCCATCATCTTAATCATTTGAAAACTTTAGCTTATTTATCTCCCAGAATATAAGCTCCTATGTATTTTCCACACGATTCAGACCAGAAGATTCTTCTTTTAAGAAGTTTCTATCCAGCGTTCTGGTGATGCGTTCTGTGCCATGATCGTTTTGAAATAATATACTCGTATTTTTAGGAATATTTGATCCCAAATCTGGTTTCAGGACCACCTGGTCACTAACTCGTGGTAACGGAATAACACTTCTTGACGGGAGAGTAAGCCCTTGGTAAAAATTTCGTTCCGTGTGTTTGCTGCAAAAATGCAAGAATTTAATTCATCTGTAAACTGTGAATACTTTGAAATGCTAGATATTATGCGTTTTTTCTTGCAAACTAAACGTTAAGAAGAGTAAAATCTCAATCAATTTTGCATCCAACAAATTATACCGTACTATTAGTAATACCGTTTTTGAGTAATTTTCACAGAAACATCAGATCAACATACAGAATTGAAAGAATAGATAGAACTGACCTCTAGCAACTTTTTGACGGTTGAACGAAACTCCTTGTATCCCGGTCTACGGATTTGGTCACTGACGATGCCAGAAATTGCAAAGATGTTTTGGTTTTTAAGCTATGAAGTGAATTGAAGGGGAAAGAATTCCATTACATTTGCTTGAAACGTAAAAAATTGCTTAAAAGGCACCTCCACTTTTCAAAGAAATTTTCGAAAATTCCGCGTTAATTCCTATTTTTGTAGATATATTCTTTAATGAAAAAAACACAAACTAAGGCTCATTTCACAAGTAGTTAGCAACCAGCTAACCAGTCCGGTTTGCCAGTTCTGTCAGTGAAAGCACCCATAAGAGAGTGCTTCGAGCATCGGATCACCGGACCGTTTAGCAGGTTTCCGACTACTTGTTAAATGGGCCTCAGCGTTAAGGGTCCGAGAACCAGCTTATAATGAAATTTAATCAGTGGTAAAAGGTCATTTAAAGAACGACATGCAACAGAAAGCTGTTTGTTTTTCGGTCAACAACTCTTGACTGCCAGTAAAAGTCGTTTGACTATAAGAGTCAAGTCTGTTTGACTGCCGATGCCAGTGGAAATGAGATTATTGCCGAAAAAATGTTTGGTTACCAACAGAAGCTTCTTTTCTCAAAAACTTCATCGAAAACCATTTTACTGTGAGCAAATGCTATATTACTGCAGTAAAAAACCGTTTGACTAACTTCGTGAGTTTCTCGTTTCCATCTCCACTTACTTAAACTTTTAAATTGAGTTTTATAATATTGTACAAAAATCCAAAAAAATTAATAGAATTTTCAAAAAGCCTCAATCAAGACTACCTGCCTATACTCCTTCATCAACAGAGTTTTCTTGAATAAGTCTTTAAATCCAAAGAAATTTTCGTTAAGCTTTTTGTTCAGCATCTGTTTTCGCTCTTAAATTCAACACAAGCTACTTGAAACCCAAATCGATATTTACGAGCAACTTTCATCGTCCGCACATCAAAGAAACAAAAATTATGTTCCATTGTCAGTGACAAAAAAACAAAAAAAAAAAATTACAAATCAGAGATATTCCAGACCAACAACATCACACAAGAAGAACCAAACAAATTTCAATTGAATTGCTTAGCCAACCCGATGCATATTATGTTTATACCATAAACAACAACAATAACAAAACAAAAATAAACAACAACAACATTAGTTTCGTCTGGTAGCCACAAACACAAGCGAATTGCCACCAATTATATTCGTCTGAATGGTTAGAAGGCACTCATCGGGGATGGCCAAAAAAGAGGGAGCTAATGTTGATAAAACAAAAAATAGTGTCCTTAGTCCTTACATAAGGTAGACAACTGGTGTTGTGCGTATTGGTTCACAATGGACCTTAAACTGTGAATTTTGTTGGGATCGAGTAGAAATTTAGCGATAATTTGTGAGTTGTTCTAGCTCATTTAAAATTCTATTAAACAAGAAAAGTCAACAGATACTGGTATCACCCTACTGGTTTTGACTTGTTACAATAATAAGCTTGAAACTTGAAAGGATCATCACCAACTTTAGCCGATAAATCATCTTGGGCAATGGTTGAAATCCAAAACAAAGAGACTATGTGCGATGAGCTAATGTGCGCCTGCCCTTACCGACGAGCCTGAAGATCTAATCTAAGACGATTTTATGACTTCTTCAACAAATTCGTATAAGGGTCTTACTCAGAATACGATTTCAAAATTTATTTTAGCTTTTAAAGTCAGAAAAAGTAGAATAGTCAGAAAGCACATCATCATCTCCACGAGCCAACAAAAGACATATACATTTTGCAGCACTTTATACTTTGATAATAGTACCATGTTCCGCAGCGATCTTCAGACGGTCGGCTTACCAACAAAATCATCCAAAAGCTTATTAAGAATAAAAACCTCAGCTAACCATCTAGTGGCAGTCTATAGTTCCTAGTAGAACGAATACAACAGTTACAAACAGAAAAAGACATTTAACGTTGGGCGCCATTTCAAAACAAGTGCCTGACTATAAGAAACCCTCCGCCCGCCATGTATCTACTTGGTATTTGATGCCCACCACCGATATTTACAGTATCATGATATAAGATTATGAAGGAAATAACCAAAAATACCATTGGTAACCCATCAGCCCTAGCTTCTACCCACAAGAAGAGAAAACATAGAATAATGATGAATGCACTTAGCAAGAAGGGCACATAAGCGAATCTTGCAACAACGGCAGCCATAAAAAGAATGAACTTGTGAGAAATGAAGAAAAAAGAACCTGCATAGAATCAAAGTTGGGCAATTATGTTTCAACAAATAGTTTGCAGAAATGGAGGGGACCTACATTTTGCTGCTGGTTCCAAATGACTAGCTGATATAAACTTTTCGTGACAACGACTACTCTTAGAGGCGTTTTGTCATTTCTTCGCATGAAGTAGTACTCCTGAAAAAATCAAGGTAGCATTGGAACCCAGCGTATTAGTCCATCACACCAACCATTTCATCAAGGGGTACCAAAAGTGTGAGGTTCATTTAATTTCATTGAGGGATATAGGGTTTCCACTACTCCTCATCGGATTCTCAAAGTGAATTTCTAACTCAATGCCACTAATTTCTTTATTTAATATTTTTTATGGATTTCTTTTACAACAGCCATATTGGCTTTGTTTGCAGCAAAATTGATAAATTCGTTTGGAGAACGATAAAAAAAAAGTTTAGTGTAACACCTGTAATTTAACCTCTCATTTATGAAACGAGTATCTTGTCATTCCGCTATGGTCTGTATAATTTATCGCTGGCTTAGAATCCATATAAACAAAAATTTGAGAACGAATCGTTTGCGTCAAACGCGACTTTTCGTTTGTTGGATATAAATTGTTCGACTTCAACTTCGTTTGCAGCAAACTCTTAAATTCATTTCGGTGAAATAATTAATGTGAACGAATAAATAAAAACAAAAAGGAGCAACTCCGGTGATTAAACCTGTCATCTCTCGAATTTAATTAAAGGCTGTTGGTATTGCGCCACGAACTATATAGCTTTATTGCAGGATAGAATGCATATGAACAACACAAACATAGACACAATTATTAAATTGCTATAAATGAATTGTATTTTTACACCGAAAATTAAGTTCTTTGCAACAAATTACTTTCTCGAGAGGTTCTTCGCAAACTATTCATTTGTTTGCTTCAAACAATAAAATTATCTAGCAAACGAAAAGGTGTTAAGATGTGGGAAGCATTTTTGTTTGCCGTAATAAAACTACAATTTGAATCAAAAGTAATACAGTTGCTACGAATGAAAAACTTTTGCGGGGATTGTATTAACTTTTCAGCAAATGATTTTTATTTCATTTAAAGAAATTTACAAGCCGCAAACGAAAACAAAAATACCAACGCCTGATTCCTAGGATTTTGCAGGCACTATGGGTCTCCTTTTTCATTAGAAGAGAGCTTCTGTATCAATGGTAGTAATTTGATGGTAGTCAAGCGTGAAATTTGGAAATGGGAACGACCTTGAGGGTAACCCCATAAAGTCGAGATTGATAACGCAGTTTTAGTGAAGCAGCATTCCAATGCCTGAGTTCTGGGAACTTTCCATGTGATCTTCCGGAGTAGAGTAGTACACTGTTACAAGTAAGTAAAGGAGTTGTTCTACTTCCAAGATATAGTAAAGATTTACCCTGAAAAACTTTTGATACTTAGGTGTGAAAAAAGGTTCAAGATTTCGCACTTGACCTGAGAAAAGAAGGCCATATGACTAAAGGATTTCCACAATAGACTAAGAAAGTACCTAAATATAAATTAAAGGTTCAGCCGTCTGATGGTTTTCATTTTTTTTTTGTACAAAAAACAGAGCTAAATATTTTGACGTATGAAGAATAAAGTTATTCAAAATATCATTTGACGGTGTAAGGGCTGCTTAAGACCACTATTTTATTTGGTAGTTATTTACTCCAATCTGCACCCTGTGCTTTTGCTTCTACAAAAAGTCTCTGTGAAATTGAATGTGAATTAGTTCACAATGGAAGCACTCAAAAGAAACAAAAAAAGACAAAAAAAAAAAACACTTTTTGGCGCCACCATCTGTGTGAATTATTCTACTTGAAAGCTTGAAACAAAGAACCAATCTATGGCCGCACATCTTAATGTGGTCTTATTTAATTCTTGAACAAGTTATTACCTTTTGGTACTACAACTACTCTCTTTTGTGTTCATCTTCAGAGCCCATTGTCATCTCTCGCCACCACTCTTAAGCTCCGTGAGTCTCTTATAAAAAAAAAACAACAAACTTATGAGGTTCTAAAAAATATTGAAAGCCAAAAAAAATTGCTTATTCAAGAAATTTTAATAAAATTTAATAAATTCACTTTAAATGCCAAAAAAATACGAATACTCTCAAATAAGGTGTCCGACTTTATGACCAAGAATTCTCTTTATATGTAAGAGCTAAGAGGCTATCAAAATATGACATTCCTCGATGTGGGTGAATTAAAACACCTTCCCTCTGCCAAACAACACGGCAGCGATTATTCGATTTTTACCATCGCATCAAGATGGCGGATAAATATAGATTTTTTATTGGTTTTTAACAGCCTCTGGTGGCCAAAATGATCATCAAGTGGCCATGTGGTCACTTGATGGGAATACCATACGAAAAAAAAATAAAGAGTCTTTTATGATTTAAATGGCTCAGCTGAACTGGTGGAAGGGGTTGAAGGTTTTAATATGAAAATATGAGAGGCAGTTAATAAAAAAATCTATTTGTATTTGTTGACAGTTTTGTGTTTGACTGTTGAGTGGATTTGGTTATAAACGGTCTGCATGACTGCGCCCTCGCCTGCCCCACCTTCGTTCTACTTAATTAAATGTTGATTTTTAGTTATTCATTGATGAGGGTGAATTTTTGAAATTTTATTCTCGAAGGAGACATTCAGACGACAGCTGAATATCAATTATAGCAGACATTTTGGAATTTTTGTCGTATGCACTTCAGAGTTGTTTTTTTCTTTTCCTCGGATCTTCGTACTTCTAATTCTATCAAGCTTTGCAACTCCTGCTGTCATACGAAGCATCTTCATCTCAGTTGCCGTTTACTTACTCTCATACTTTTTGTACATTGTCCAACATTGTGAACCGTGTGTGGGTGCCTTCCTTTCAGCTTAGGGGGCATTTTTGGATCACAGAAGATAGCAGAATTTTCCCACCACTTCAACCACCCTACGCTTACTTGATGATTGATATCGTCATCACAAGTAGCTTCATTATTTATCATAGACCCTAGATACTTGAACTTTTCACACTTGGGAAGCACTACTCCATTCAAATAAATGTCAGGAATAGGCCTGTTTGGATCAGAAAATGGGCTGCATAGGTATTTTTTCGCGCTTAGTCGGTTCCCACTTCCTTCTAAAACATCCACACATACGTCAAGTGCTAGTTGCAGGGATATCGGATCTTCACTTATGATGGCTCCATCGTCAGCAAAGAATAACTGATGAACTTTGGGGTCCGTCACTTTGCCTTTAGCAGGAAATCAAGAACGGTAATTAAGAGCAGGGGACTCAAAACGCTTCCCTGGTGTACACCTACTGTGATTTCGAATTCTTCGGTGACTCCAGCTGCACATCTTACTTTAGTAACTGCTCTATCATACATGTCCATAATTATCCGCACATAGGTTTCTGGAACTCCTTGTTGCCTGAGGGCCACTCATATCTACCACACTACCACATATTCAAAGGACAAGCCGATAAGAAGCGGTTTTATTCTGCTCTTCACTTTTGAAGCTAACTTAGAGTCTGGTTCTCCAGGATGTGTGTTGTGCGTAACTTCACTACCACGGAAAAACAACTTCTTCTGAAACAACAAAAAGCTTTGGATGAACAAACGGATGAGCTGGATGGAAAAGTGATATGAAACATCCCCTAATCAAATTGAAGAGATGATAGCTGGTGTATGTTTCTGACAATGCCATCTTCCGCTGTCTTAAGCAGTTCATTCAAGGAACCAGCTTTATGTGAATAAAGTTTGGATATCACTGGACTAGTTGTGTGTCACATGAGCTGCAATTTTGATCATAATCGTTCATGTTGGTTAGATGTTTAGGATTACACTGGCTGTGTTGCATAACAACATGTTGCCGGTAGGTTTTTCCAAGGATTGATAGAAATGTAGTATCCGCTATAGTTAAGGTATTTACTAGTGATGAAATTTTGCCAATGTTGATTTGTTTCACAATCTTTCTGATCTCCGATGAAATGTCATTGATATTAGCATTCCGCAAGCCAAATTTGAATATCGATAGTACCGGCTGAATACCTGGCCTCTATTAAACTTTAATCAATTCGGTTAACAGTTCGTTGATCCTGAGACTGACTGCCAAGTCCCCTTGCAAATATTGGAATGTTGGAATCAAATGCTTGTAATGACGATATTTGAACCCCACTGCCACTAGTGCTTTTATCTTGCAGGCTGTGTCTTCCGACCTTCAAACCAAAGATCTCATCTTATCGGATGTTGCCGTTAATGTAGCCAAGAAAAATTGTGACGTCAGGCACTTATTATGCTTGCGACCTGTCGTTTTATCTTTTTCTTCTGTTGCACATTTTGATGTTCCTAAATTTGTTTCTTGATGCGGATAGGCATTTTTCGACTTCAACTTCATTTGCAGCAAACTCTTAAATACGTTTCAGTGAAACAATTTTTGCAGCAAACTACTTTCTGGAGGGATTCATAGCAAACTATTCATTCGTTTGCTGCAAACAATAAGCAAACGAAAACAAAAATATTATTTCTCTGAGCGTATGATCATCCACATTCGAAACTATATGTAGTTGATTCAAAACTGTAAGTAGTCGGTAGTTATCCGACTGGCAGAAGCCCCCAACCTGAAGGGCCAGCCCCCATGCTCTGATTACTTCGGAGTAGCCCATATAATACTTTCCTCAAGAGGCTTAACCTGGGTGGGAACTAGTGACACACCCGTTAATTCCATTGAGAGAATTCTTCCACTTCTGTCTTGTCTGCTTTAGAGAGTACCTTGTTGGGAATACTCCTTTCTTTTAAAGTTGCAACAACTTCTGCTCTGTCGACTGCTTCTGCTGAAACAAAATTCCGAGATTTCATAACTCTGAGTATCATAGTAAAGTCCCTCAACCCCATCACGTCAAGACTTACCCAAATCGAGGGATTGAGGACATTTATAAAGAAGAAATACCTTAAAACCTCTTAAAATCTAGGAAATAAAACTATCTGAACATAAAGGTACACTCTTATAAAAATTTGCACTCATAAATTATTCGAAGGGAAAACTTGCAATACATCTCCATACACATGCATATTCTTATTCATGCATAATTATGATGTAAATAAGTTCAAAACCATCTTAAAACAACTACCCTGAGAAAATACCACATCTTTCTACTTTTTCTTATCCAACTTTTTTGTTTAAAAAAAACAAAAACAAACAACAATTTCAAAAACAAGATGAACTCCATCTCCCGCAGGTTATTTTGCTGAGATTTCTATAGTTTTGATAAGAAAACTGTAGCGTTTTTTCATTCAAACCCATTCACACTACAAAAACTATAGAAATACAAATCTTCTTGCACTCGTAGGTGGAAAACATTGTTCACAGCCATGCTCGAGGTAAAACCACCATCCACTCATATATAGGAGTTCAACGACTTCTTCGAAATTAATAGCATAGCCATTCATTCGTTCGAGCTCATTCATTTCGCGGCGAAAAAAAACCATACCAACTTCAACTTTTGTACAAAACATCATTTATCCTTATGAGCAATTAAAAAAACTTCTCTCTCGTCCTTCCCGCAACTCACAGATTCATCTAGAGGAGGAGAATGCACGTTCCTTCCATTCAGTTTGCATTCGGTTTGTTTTTTTTTTTTTGTGTTCAACTTCTTGTTGCACCCTTCATCCACTTGATATTTGTATGTGTTTGTGTGTATGTTTGTGTATGTAGATGATAGCTTTTTTTAGTTTAAATATCTTTTTTTTTCAAGGACTTCTGTAGCACACAAACCGACCACATTAAATAAAACCACGTTCACGATAGATACTCTCGCTCGTCGTCCTATAATTTCCCCAACAGTTTGACAAAGCAAACAACATTCTTCGGTTAGCTCTATAGAAGATATTCCAGAAATAGAAAATAAAAAAAAAAACACAGAACTTTAGTAAACATTATTTGTGCCACGCATTTTATAAACCATCATCATGCTCGCAGCAGAGTCAAGCGAAAGTCCTCGTCCTAGTTTTGATCCTTTGCCCATCGTATAGTCATCGTCGTCGTCATCATCATCATCATCAACATTTCTGCCGTTGCACTCCTTGTTAATTACTTTTCGCTACTTTGAATGGGCGCGCATTTTGTTTCATTGCATTTCCCCTACCCCCCCCCCCCCCCCTCCCCTCCAATGTACATCCGATTGCAAGGATTTGCCCGGACTCTCGCACACTTGGACCGCTCGGTCGGTAGGAGTATATAATATTCTGATGATGGAAATCTGGAGGAAGGGAAACCGTCAACGAATATCAAACGGACGTGGATTTCCATCAAACTAATTGCAGAATATTTCCCTGCACCGCAAAAAAAAAGTCCTCATGGTTAAACACTGCACCGACCTCAATCATTGGTGAATCCTGTCCAATGGTGGAGCAAATGTATAAATAAGCGCATAGATAGACACAAACAGACAAACAGACAGAATTTAAAGTGCAATTCAACAACCAAAATGATGGGTTGATGATGTTCCACTTGAAAGGGGGTAGGTTTTTTTTCTTAAACGAACTTTCTTTTTCTCAACGAGTAGGTAGTTTTTTCTTCTTATTTTTTGCAAGAAACTTTTGAAAATGATATACTTTCCTTGAATGGAAAGGATGATGATGGGAAAATGTTACGTGATAAGGATTTAAAAAAAAAAAACTTTTTGAGATGATTTTGAGCTGTTGACGGTTGGGAGATGGATTTAATGGCTTGTTGCCAGAGGTAACATACGTGTTGTCAAGTTTTAGTCAATAACTGTGGGAGCTTTGTGGGAGAATAGAGTTTCTTTAATAATGATGGTTAAAGAAGTTACTAGTATCATGGTATTTATGCTTGTGCATTGTGCAAGGAGTTGATCTTTCTATTGGGATAAGCCTTGACATGGCGGAGAAACTAACGGTGAGTTCTGCTATCAAACTTAGGCATTCGAATTTCGGAACTTTTTACTGCAGAATGGCCGGCATCAAATTTCTTGCTATTAATTACTCTTCAACGAAGGAGTTTTCTAACTAAGGCATTCTAATCAGAAAAGACTGAAGTGGAAGAATTCTCTCGATTGAATGAATCAACGGTAGCTTAACTAGTACCAGTTCAGTTTAAACTACTTGGTGAACCTATTTTATGGTCTACTTTGAAGTATTCAAAACATAGACCCATTTATAAGGAGTGGTTAAACCGGTCTCTTGCTCTTGAAGTCAATAAAGTACCTTACCCTCCAGGTTGAAGATCTCTTCCGCCAGCTGGGATAACTGCGAAACATGGAAGCACTATTTTAAGTTATTAATGAACTAAAAGGCTTGAATGTGGCATGTGGATGGCCTAAATGTTGATGGAACCTATCAAACCAAACTTAAACATTGATCAGGAGGTTGACTGCCTGGACTTTAAACAGGGGACGCGTGCAGCGAAATTGATGGAGAACCTAGATACATAAAAACAGATGTTACAGCCATCCAGAAAGCGTGATAGGATGGATAGATTGTGGAAAAAGAGTAACGAAATCTACTTCGACAAGGAGAAGAAACAGGCAGCGGTTGTGAGGGTATCTTCTTGTGATAAGAAGAAGACTTTGACAAGAAATCATGAACTTCACAAGTCTTAGCAATTACCTAGTCACAATCCGTATCATGACCAAATTTAGGAACATCAAGCTGATTTACGACCACCCCACAACAAAAGAGAAAGATGACTGGGCTAAGAAAGCATTCCGAGAACTCTTCGAAACTAATTATGATGAGTTCCCGAAGTACGACTTCTTTGTTCCTGGCCACGAAAAGAAGGCATCGTTTATTTATCGAATGACACAGCCTACTGATTTAGTCTGATAAACTTTATAGAGGGAAGGGACGAGGTGTGTGGAAATATGATCGCCAAGCATTCATTTAGTGCTTTCCAAACAACAAAAAGAGCTGGTGATGACAGGGTAAATACTCGAAATATGTATCAAAATTAAAGCAAACTGCCCAGAACAGAAGTTTGTCGTTCTACAAATTGGAATAAGGTAAGAGACATGCATTCTTTGCTGAGAATGTGGGAAAGAACACTTTTTCAAACTAACTTTACGCCAAAAACAGCCGACCATTCGCTGTTAGATATTCCCGAACAACACATTCCACATTGATAGTCGAAATATCCGTTCATCCGACCTAGAAGAAGTTAGTAAAGTCGTATTCCAACCAGTGGCTTATCCAGAAACAAATTAGGGGGAGGCTCGAAAAAAATTTTGGGGGGGGGGGGGGGCTCTAGTATCTAAGCCCGCTCTAAATTTCTAAGATTATGAAAAAGAATCAGTAAATCATGTACATTATTGAATTTACCTAAATAATATTATGATTTTGGAGGCTTTGAGCCCCCCCTCAATACGCATACATAAAGTTACTGGTTTGGATGTTCTCCCGGCTGAACTGTTTGAGGCAGATGGAGATGACTTGCTCACCAGCAAAAATACCAATTCATCGAAGTTCAATGTCCATTGAATGGAAGGATAGTGCTTCATATTACTACAAGATTTGGGTTAGCGTGAGTTTAGCTGTATTCAAAGTCTTATTCTTCATAATTCTTCAGAAAAAAAAAATGAAACCCCAAAAATATAAGCTCACTAAGTCTAGTTGTTGTGAATCGGGCAAGACTTCATCCATTACAAACAGCGATAAATTCATATTCTAAGAAAGGTTATTCTTAGGACCCTTAGATTAGTTAACTGATAATTTTTATTTTTTTTTATGTATTTCGTGCATTTTATTCTAAAACTGCTTACTTAGAAAGCAAAGTTTACATAACAAAACACCATGTCATTTGTGTTATTTCTGCATGAAGAATTTCAATGTTCAATAGCAAACCAAAGAAAACATTGTCAAACGATAACACAGGGTGATCCATCCCACAGCTATTATTAGCCTTCGGACATTTGAATGGTTGGTTAGTGCAATTCAAAAACAGATAATTAACAATAGATTTTCATTAAAATAGGAGTCTATTTGCTTTTTTTTTTTAAATATTTTTTTAGATAGAGGTCTTAAAATTAAATAAATTTATTACACCAAAGCCTTATGAAGAACCAAGGGCTAGTGGCTTATATTATTTGAGCATTCATGTGTGGATGAAATTTGTAATAAGCCTAGACGTCTAGAGGAATGGACGAGACCTACAAATTTTTTGTAGAGTCCGAACTGGTAAGCTGAAATTTGAGATGGACTTTCTAACAAGTCTTCAATCTTCAATAATTTCTTAATTCTACGCAAGAGTCAGTATCCCAGGACAATCATAAGGTGATAAAGGTATGATTCGACCACTATGTAGAGGTCTGAATGTTTTTAACACATTTTTTTAAGTTTTAAGTTAAGACCCTAGATTAATTCTGAGGACCATTTTTTGTATTTCATTATTGTTATTGGGACCCATTCATAAAATAAGATTATCAACGAAAATGTCTTTTATTAAGACCTCTAATTTTTTTTTAAGATTTAGGTCCAAAATGTGACACGGTTTCTAGGTTCCAAAACGATAAAAATTACATTTTATCAATTAAATCAAAGGTTTTTCAATAACATTGGAATGGAAAGCCACCCTGTTTAAATTTCCCCTAGTGGGTGACACATAAAAAATAAACTCATAAATCACTTTGAAAGCAGGAAAAACAGAAAAAGTATAAATCTTCTCACGTATGGCAGGACTTTTCTTTTCAATTGAGAAATCTAGGACATTAAAAAGTACCTATATAAGAAAAAAAGGCTACAAGAAACACGAGTGAAGTCACCCCCAAACTAACAGGATATAATCCAAGTGCAAGCTTTTACTTTATGCTTCACTTTTTCTTCAATATTTACAAATAAAAAAACAGCAAGCAGATACCTTCGAGTAGATAAAATAGGATATTCCAAAAAAGTTAAAAATCTCAGCAAAGTTTTTTTTTTTAGGGTGGAAAATGGTATTTGTCAGACGCATTAAAGTGCCATGTTGTTGCCTCCCCAGATTTATCTATACCTCGTCCCATCTTGTTAGCAATTTCGTGTGTTTTTGATATTGAAACACATTGAAACATGAAAAAACCGTGGCACATAAAACATCTGTGTTTATTTTAAGAATTTTTTTCTTTTTTTTTTCAAAATAAAAACAATAACAAAAAAATTCTATGGTGAATGAATGGTGTGACGTTTGAGATTATACTCGACACTCGTAGATATCTGCTTAACTTATAAACTATAGACACGAATGATTCTTTTATGAGGTTTCTATTTTTGGTATGACAATATTGATGGCGGATGGGATATGATAGGAGAGCCCAAGTGTTTTGTTTTGAAGACAATAAAACTGAAAAAGAAAAAAATGTGTTTGGTTTTGTTTGATTATAGGCAGTTACGAGTTCAAATCGGTTCTATGGTGTAATGGTTAGCACTCTGGACTTTGAATCCAGCGATCCGAGTTCAAATCTCGGTAGAACCTGTGACATTTTTTTTGGGGAAAAAAAGTATTTTTTTTTTTCATTTCAACCAAAAAATTTCAACTGTTTATAACATTGAATGATTAATAGAAGACTATACACTTTACGGTAAAATAAGAGGTTTAATGTACCTACTGCAAATGTAATTTCAATACATTTCAGAAAACAAATAAAAAACCAAATGTTTTAATTAAAAAAAAAAAAAAAATGAAAAATGTATTTTTTAAAAAAACAGTATCCCTACACAAAATGAGTAATCACTCTTCACTCACTCGGCAACAAGTTACTTCAGTTATTCAAGTAAGCACCCGCATGATTGCTCATTTTGTGTAGGGATATTTCAGAAACCATATGAATCCACATTTGGGGTCCAATAGCCCTGAAAGCAGTTTATAAGAAGACAATCGTGACTAAAAAAACACCAGACGGCTGGTAGGAAACTTCTTAGAAGAGGATAATCTTCATTTTTTGGGGTGGCTAATGCAATCTTCTGAATTGCTTCGTGTAGAAAATCGACGGGAGCTTGTACATCGGGAGACTTACTTACTTACTGAAGGTGGCGCTTACAGTCCAGGATGGATTACGGCCTCAACCAACATGCCTTTTCAGTCAGCTCTGTCCTTAGCTAGCCACCTTCAGTTACGCACGCCAAGTTGGCTGAGGTCATTCTCCACTTGTGTGCGCCACCTGTTACGCGGTTTCCCTCTGCTGTGTACACCATTAGGGTTGGATTCTAAGACTCATCGGACTGGTGCGTTGATGTCCATACGCTCCACGTGTCCCAGCCATCTCAGCCGCTGTATTTTCAGGTTCTTAACCAGGTCAACAGCGCTGTACAGCTCGTCGTTGAATCTTCTTCTCCATACTCCTTCGATTTACACACGACCAAAAATCACTCGAAGAATCTTTCTCTCAAAGCAACCAAGCAAATTTTCATCCGAATCTTTTAACGCCCATGCTTCTGCTCCATACAGCAGGACCGGGATGATTAAGGTCTTGTATAGCGTTTCCTTGGTTCTATGAGAGAGGGCTTTACTACTTAAATGCCTACTCAGCCCGAAGAAACAGCGACGGGCAAGGGTAATTTTCCATTTGATCTCTTCACTGATGTCCTGGTTTGAGTTTATAGTGGATCCCAGGTAGATAAAGTTCTTGACTGTTCAGTTTCCCTTCTCGTTGATAGCATATATTTACTACGTTTTGTCATCATTAACAGCCAATCCCATTTTTGCTGCCTCCAATTCAATACTGGCAAATGCACCAACCACAGCTCGCTTTGTTCTGCTGATTATGTCTATGTCATCTGCATAAGCAAGTAGTTGAACGGACTTGTGATTTGCGTACAACTGCTTCAAGAACGATGTTAAATAGGTTGCGTGATAACGCGTAGCCTTGTCTTAGACCTTTCTCAACATCAAACGGTTCAGAGGTGTTCTTACCGATTTTGACGGAGCAGCGAGATTTCTCCACTATCATCCTGAACAAGCGGACGAGTTTGGCAGGGATGCCGAGATATGACATGGCTCTGTATTACTCGTCTCTATTCACGCTATCATACACGACTTTAAAATCGATGAACAGGTGGTGTGTATCGATCTGGAATTCTCAATTTTTTTTCCAAAATCTGTTGGAGTATGAAAATTTATCTCTAGCTGAAGTACTAGGCACCCGATGTTCACCGCTTGGAGGTGTTAGTAGGAGTTGGTAGTCAGAGGCCGATTTTGTGAAAAACTTGTGAACGCATTATGTCCTCTTGGTTACGCATAACTACCCTTTGTAAACATCAAAATAATGGTTCTCTGGAAATATTTCAAAATTATTTTTTTTTTTTTTAATTATTTAGTGGAATAAGTTTCCTTTTTATTGAAAAAAAAAAAAAAAATGAAGTTGGTGCGCGGTTCCTGTATATTTTTTTCAATATAACTTTTGCTCTTTTCTATATTAGCTTTTCTCTCTTTGCTATTGAATAAGCCTACCGCGACACTCCTTCTTACTAATATTTCTTTTTCTCAATATTCCAAGCTCTTTCTTTTCATACTTATGAGATTCCTTCCTGTTTCTTTTAAGATTTTGTTCTTTCCTCTTTCTTGTGAGATTTTTCCTTTGAAATCACTCAAAAAGCTTAGCACCTACCTAAGGCAATTAAGCCATTACACAAGTTAGTCCTTATTATTCCAGCTGAGATCATTATAACATTTGCAAAAGGCCCCCCCCAAATGACTACCAGACCGGTTACCTCCTGGTTTTTCTGTATTCCCCTTCCCTATATCATATTCAATTAGCCCCTTCGAGTATACTTCGTTTCTTTGTTTTCATTTTATTTCATTCATTGCTTTGTTGAAGGAACATTTTAATTTATTTTCTTTTTTTTATATCAACTCCCCCCCCCCCCCCCATATCTCAACACCTGAGGGAAAACACCTCCAATGAATAAATCTCGCTGAAAAAATTCCCTAGATCCTTTTGCAAACATAGTCAATTCCAACACTCTTGAGACTCTTTTGCCCGCCACAAAGTAGGTACCACTTGTAAATTATAATTATAAATTACAACCTTTTCCATGAAAGGTGGCCTTTGCAATCGTTTTTTTTTTCCGCTTGCGAATTCACGGATACGGATACACTGGGAAGGGTATACGGCCTTTATCCTGCAATAGCCAACCCTTTTGATAGTGTATCTTGGCTATAACGGTGAACTGTTGAAACCTCCTTACATAACATTGGCGGCTCTGTAAAAGTGAGAAGGTGAAATAATATTTTTTCCAACTCTGCAATCGTGTGCATAAAAATCTCATTCACGGTGAATGGACGTGCAATTAAACCGTTAAATTGAAAGACGTAATAAAAGCGCCAACAAAAACATGAATCCAGCGTTCTTATAATTGCATTGTGTTTAACCCCGGGACGGATAAAAGTGAACGGTCATGCCAACTATCCTGGCAGGAAGAGTATATTAAATGCCATTTTATTGTTGGATTATATTGTGTTTTAATAAAATGTAGATTTTTTCACTTTAAGATTGAACCGTTAAATCGAAATAAAAATCAATAGACAAAGAAGTCATGATGGAGGGATGTCCTCCACCATCTTTGGCACATCAACCAGTAAAAAGAATATGTATGAAACTTCGAATTCGAATCCTATTCCAGACAATATATCCATCGATTGCTGTATTAAGAACCAATTCCCAGCGAAATGTCTGGCACGTTATTTTCGTGGGTTTCTTGAACTGTCACCTGCTACTACAACAGCTCTTCTGACAGACGATGTCTCTTAAAAACGATTGACATCCCTTGAGAGAGCAGAGAGACGAAAAGTTATGGTTTATATTTTTGTTCTTAAATATACCCAAACTGAAAGTGAGAGTAGATAATATAGCTTCAATGTTTATAGGTGTGTTGAGGCGAGGCGAGCTTTTATAGAGGATAGAAGGAGGTTTTTTTCTTTACCAGATCACGTAATTCATAGAAAAACGTGTGACAATTTCAAGTGAAATCTCTAAGGCTACTCCCGATATACGATAAGAGACCCATAACAAGGATATTGACTAAGCATTTTATTTGTTTCTTTTTTCTTTTGTAGTTAAAGTCTGGTGAAGGTTTTATGATGGATTGAAGAAGCTACATTTCTTGGAAGAAATCGTATTTAAATAGATGATAATAGGATAATTCCCCAAAGTGACATATAAAAGTGTATCACAGTTTGACAGTTCGTGAGAGAAAGTATAAAAAATATAAACAATATCAAATGTCTGGAAGAAGATGACTTGGAGTCACTTTTAAATTATGTAACTTTAAATGTGAAGGATATATTGATTTGGTTGGAAATATTACATTTTGAAAATTGGGGAGTTTTTCAAGGCGTAATAACTGCAACGCGGAAACTTATCATGGTGTGGTTACTTGAGATTCACAGATTGATATTAACTATTGTTTTGAGGTAAATTTAGTTAGCAGTAGTTTGGGGAAGCTGCTACGTCGAACTACCTCCCTATTCCAAACGCGGTATCCTTGTATACCCAGTAAAGAGAAGACTTAGCAAAATGACTAATGCAGATTCGTGGCTCTGGGAATGTCCCGAAGATGACAAAGTAAAAACGTCAGGCAAACAACAGCATCATATTTGGGCGCCGAACTGATGACGTGATGACGAGGAAGTGCCTTGCCACCGAGGCTATAGTAAAGTCCTAACCGCACCAGTATAAGAAAACCATCACAAAATCCTTATCTATGAGCCCAAGAAACCAAGGCCCAAAAGGACCCCAAAATTAGCAAATCCGTATAATCTGATTCCTATTATTTAAATTCCTTCAGAAAACCTCTATTCTAACGACTGACCTCCCTTAAAATATCTCATCAACTCAACTAACCCTACAAACCTGACGCCAAATTTCCATTCTACCCTTATCTACAATCTGCACAAAAAGCCTTTCCAGTTGACAGCTGCTTTCTCTGTCCCTCATGAAAATGGAAAAGGTCTGTTTCTGTAGACTCAAAAATGAAGAGCAAGGCCCTCATATTGAGTAAAATCGGAAATATTCAGACGTGCTATTCACAGAGAAGATTGTCAGCTGGCAGATAAGAGGGTCCGTTGCCTTTGTTCTGTTAAATCAAGATGAATAGAAGCGACATCACCAGGCTAGCCCAAGAAAACCACTATCGTACGCAAAGGCGGCATCAGCCATCCTCGTATAAGGAAGGGTGACAATGATAACTTGGGAATAGGGCTCCTGGTGGACAAGAACTCTGTTAGGAATCTTTGATCTACAACAGTCAGCTAATGCAAGCTCTAATTAAGAGCTTGTATTGAAATAAGAAATAGGAAATCATAATATAAATTAATCTATCTAGCGTTTTTCGAAAATTCTTAACAGCTTTATTTTTGTGGACAAAATTTAATGGTACCTACCTGCCATTTACACAATAGAGAGGGCCGAAAACATATCTTTTTTGAATTTCAAATCGTATTAGCTACCACGGAAAAGTTGCGAATTGTAAAGGATCACGCATGTGAAAAGAAGTTTGATTTTTTTTGGAAAATATCTTATTTTTATAACAAAAAAAAAAAACAAAATTTATCGACCCTAACGTTTAATTTTACATATATGTATAATAGATTTAGATGAATTTAATGTGATCTAAATTTTAAGTTTAATAAAGAAAATGGTGCAAATCGGTTGAGAGCTTCCGGTCACGAATCTATTCGAATTTTATTGAAATATGGTAAAAACTTTATTTTTACGATAAACATTTTGTAGATCTTGTCTTTAAAGTACATCTTGATCCTCAAAATCTCAATTTATTGTCGTTAATCCGAAATTTTCGTTATTAATTTTTACGTTTTTCAAAGTTTGAAAACCGTTTACGGTAACATTTTTCAATCACATATTGTTTTTTTTTTAATAACACTCTTTAAGTGCATTGAATTTTAAACAAAATTCATTCATTCATTGAAATTGATTAAAAATACTAGAAGTTATTATTCTCTTAAAAAGAATGACATTTTGATCGACCGAAAGATATGAACCGAAGCCGTTTTTTGGCTCACTCTAATATACAAATTTGGGGGAAAAAATATATTAAAAACATTTACTACGATTTCGATAAAAAAAAAAAATTTAAAAGAACTTTAAAATGTTTTTTTCTGGGATAAAAAAAAAAATACATATTTCGAAAGCTATTAAAATACGTTTTTGAAATTTGAAAATAACAACATATTTAAATTTTTTGTTCTTCTAGAATTCACCTTAATTATACCGCAAATAACATTTTTGTAAATTTAATTTTCTTCATGAAAATTTGAAGAATAAACTTCATCAGTCTCCCTTTCCACAGATTAAGGAACATTGTTGACTTCAGTTTCTTGTTCGTAAAATTCATCAAAATAAAAAAAAAACATAAAACAACTACTTACATAGCTCAAAACAACTTAAATGTAAGTTCTTATTATAATGACATGATCCATCTGTTTCTTTCCTTACAATAAGACATAGATTCTTTGAGTTTCAAGACGATACATTTCGAGAAATTCTCAACTAAAAATAGCTTTGATTTTTCATATAATCTCAGTTTCAGTTTGCTATCACCTCTAGTCTAGTTAGTCATGTAACTTATACCTTTGAATTTAGTTTCAAGTTTCACTTAACATTTTTATTTTCTCAATATTTTTCATATTTCTTTGAATATTTTTAGATGCTCCTTAATTTTTCAAGTAAATTTTTGTCTTTTTTTTTTTTCTTTTGGAAAAACCTTGCTTCAAGACAAAAACATGATGAAGCAAAAATAAATTTACCATCCTTTAAGTAAGAAACAGGACAAAAGACATTGATGTTTTTTGTCTGTTTATTTGAACATATTATCATAGTCAGAGTATGATGGCATATTGTGCATCTTTTCATTTTCATCGTAAACAAAAATGTACATTTTATATGCATGTATAAAATCGGACAGGAAACTAGGTCCTTATTTAAATTCCTTATTTCCGAGAAAATATATTCTATGTATTGTCATGTTAACCAGCTAGCTAGGGTTGTCGCCATTTAGTTTTATAATTAATCGTTAAGAATAAAACAAAACAAAATGTAAATTTCTTTTCCTATTCGGAAAATCCAATAAAATTTTATGGACTTATTAGTTTCCTACTTGCAATATGACAAATGATACATTTTGACCAATTTTACTTTGTGACACTCAAAATAAGAGCGGGCGGAGACCTTCCCCTTCCATGTATTGTAGAACTTGCTGCACTGATTACAAAACGGTATGTACAAATTCCGTAACACCCCTAAAATCTGGCCTTGGGACAAAATTCTTTTTATTTTGACAGTTATCATTTTTGCGGTTAAACCACTTAAAATATAAAGTGAAAAATTTCAAAAAATCCATTTTTTTCGTCATCAATTAAAAGCATATATGTTTCCAAATCAACATGCTGTTTTAAAATATATCTACTATAAAATAATATTGATTTCTTTAACAAAAACGAGGTATTTTTTAAGAAAATTGGTTGAAAATTTGTTAAGAAAAAAAAATGTTAACGATTTCAACCCAGATACAGAAATTCGAACGTTTAAGTACCGAGCAAATATTTCGTTCTAAAAAAACCACATGTTTTTACTTGTTGAAAAGGTCTAAATGTCTTCTTTCCAAAACCGTAAAAAAGTCTAAAATTGGTTAGAATTTGACGGAGTTATTTTTTTGAAATTTTTTGGATCTAACTCCAGATTTTGGGGGTTTTACGGTGAAAACCTTTCCTTCAAACAGGGTAACATTTTATCGAAGTTTTTTCGGTCCTTCCAATACTTTCAATACTTATTTCAGTTTTCATTAACAAAAAAAAAAAATGAATTCCATTCAAAATATTTATATAATTTCAATGTAAAACATAACATTTTTACGATTTTTTATAAATGCATCATTTTTAAGTCAGATGTTGTGGTAGTTATTTCACACATACCTTTAAAAAAAAAACATTTTATCAAACATATTTGGTAGGAATTATTTGGAGGATTTTTTTTTTTAATGTTGGTAAACAAAAGACCTTTAACAGTTACCGGTTAAATATTGCCGCTCTTATCGGATTATTTTTTAAAGAAAGATTTTTGTAAAGAAACATTTTTTTTTATCAAACTTTTTTTTTTTAATTTTATAAAAATAAATAAATAAACTATGCTAATAATTTGTCAGGTCTGTTTAAGGAAAACAACTAGTAAAAAAGGTGTTTATTTTCACGCCTTAAGGGGTGACTTAAGGTAAAAAAAATTATATACAACGGAGTTTTAAATACAAGATAAAATTAAACTTATATTTTTTGATAGCTAGAAAAACCAATAAAATGTTTAAAAACAATTATTTTAAATAAAAATTTTTCGTCGTTTTTTTTTTAAATACTCGTATTTTTATGTTAAAAAATTTCAAACGATTTAAAAAAAAAAATTGGTATGCCATTTTGAAGATGGCTAATATTTATCAACACTAAAAATAAAATTTTGAAAAAAACACAAATCATTGACCCAATATGAAAAAAAAAAAAATTCAAAAAGTGTTCCCGTTTTAAAAACATATTTATTTTTGCTAATTTGTGCCTACCTACACACATCAGATGAACAAAAGATAGCATTTTCAAGCTAAGTTAATACATAAAATAGCTTTGCACTACATGAGCAAGTTCGTGCGATCCGGTCGTGCATTTTATTTTTTTTTGGTTTTTGAAAAAATTCAATATTGAATTTTAGAAAAAAAAAAATATAAAAAAAAATCAAACTGATATTATAATAATACAATCGACTCCGCTTTACTGCACTTCGCTTAACTAAAAAAAATCGGTTTACTGAAACAAGAAATTTATTACGAAGCATTTTCAACAGTTTCCATGCAAACTAATTCGGATAATTCGGATTTAAGTGAAAACTCCTTTTAATTGAAACAAACTATCTTAACTCAAATCTAAACTCAAATATTTTCACCTATTCAGCCTGCATTAAAAATAAAATATTACTAAACTCACTGACTTTTCAATTGAACTCATCTTTTCAATTTTAAACGTCAATATGTTTCTTAATTCTTCATGCTCGAACTTTTTTTTATCACACTCCACTTATGTGAAACTCGTTTCAGTTATGCGAAGTTCGTTTAAATGAGAACTCTGCTTAACTGAAACAAATTTTCTGCAATTTTAATGTTCCAGCTAAGAGGCTCGACTGTTATTGTCTTTTAAGGGTCTATTTTTCGACAAAAACTTAATGATTTTTTTTTTCTTTTAGTTGAATACAAAAAGGTTAAAGTTAATAATATGTCTTTTAATTTTGGAGAAATTAAAAAAAAAAAATACAAACTGGATGCTAAATATTAATTTAAAATTTTTTTCCTTAAAAATTAAGTAACGTTTTAGTTTTTTTTAAGAATGTATAAAAAATAAGCCAATTTAGTTTTTTACATATGGTTGTTTAAAAATAAGTAAATTGAGTATTAGAAGAACAAATTATATTTTATAACGTAAAATTTTGGAAAAAAAAAATAGTTAATAATTTTAATTGATTTTTTTTTCAAAATTTTAATTTTTAAAATCATTTTTTCCTATACCACTTATTGGATTGACTTTATTTAAAATGTCAATAAAAGAAGGTGGTTATGTGAAAAGAAATACAATCTGATTCATCATTTAACTCCGTTGTATTTCAACAATTTTTTGAGAAATGGGTGAACAAATACCCCTATTTTAACTCTAGTTGCTTTCCTTAATCATGCCTAGAATATGTTTGGCATAGTTTATTTTATAAAATTAAAAAAACAAGTTTGTTCACAAAATTTAATAAATAAGTTTAAGAAAAAAAAATCCGATTTGAGCGGCAATTTTAAATCTGTAACTGTTAAAGTATTTTTGAAAATAAAATCTTCCAAATCCGAGCGAGTTTGCCCGGTTCCGAGATAATGCTATATTTTGAGCTTTTCGTAATTCGATTTTGTAGTCAAACCATATCATTTTGATGATGTTTCGTAGACCTTGCGTCAAATCCGATAGTTCTGATTTTGTTCTGAGTTGTTCAAGATGTTCAGCCGATGTTAAATCCAATTTTTCGACCCCGAACGCAGAACGCAACATTGGTAAAAATGTAAAAAAACGTGATTTTTTTGCGCTTTTTTGGCAAATGGCATTTTTAACTATGAATGGCTAATTTTACTATTTTATTTTACTTTATTATATTTTATTTTTGCATATTTTACTTTAATTTGAGCCAAGTACCGATTCTATAGATTCAACAGTTTCCAAGACACAGTTTTTCAAAACTGTGAATGTTACCCATAATATTAATTAGAACGTGTTGGTTAGGTCAAAAAATAAAAATAAATTAAATGCACGACTGGATCGCACGTACTTGCCCTTATAGCTAAAGTTACTATTTATGCTAAGCCTTTTTAATTAAAAATTTGGAAATGCGGTCTTAGAAAAAAAATTAAAAAATAAGAAAAAGTTGGTACGCCATTTTTAACATATCATTTATCAACATCTAAAAAGTAGGAAGGGGCACGTGCTACGTGCTACCCCCCTTCCCCCACCCCCCTCACGTACGCTTTTATCTGTACGGACTGTACAAAGACATAACAATTTTGCTACATAAAGTAAAGGCATAACGACTAAACCCCAGGGGGACTGCACGCGGTGCATTTGAGAAAGACCGGGCCCCAGGTGACACCAGCTAGTGGAAGAAGACTTCAACAAACTTGGCAGGCGAAATTGGAATCAGCTGGTTAAGGATAGAGTTGGTCCATGGAGAAGCTTAGAACTCGAGGCATAAAAAATCCACAGCAGATTCTAGTGCCTGCTATCTTGAGGCTCTCTGGTCCCTATTATAAAAAAAATAATTATCACTGCGTAAACTATTAAATTTAGTAAACATTTTGTATGATTTTAAGTATAAAAAATGTTCACATATTCATATTGGCAACACTACAACGTGTAGTCTATCCCATTAAAAAGTTCATGCTTGTTTATCAACTCCCATATCCCAGAGTTCTTCTTTACTTTTAAAAATGTTCAAAACAATCTGAACCCCTCCCCCCTCCTTTCTGTTTGTATCGTGTCTCCCTCTGGATGCATTTATAACATTTTCATTTAAACGACATCAGCATCACACAAGACAACGACGACAACGAAGTAGAAAATCCTCTTTTCGAGTGTGTACAATGTTGAAAATTATCTGAATTTAATTTTCAAGTGCAGTACAAGCAAATAAAATAGTAGGTACAACATCCAGGACAAAATATCCTACTTTGTTGTGAAATCTCTCTTTCTCTCTCCCTGGCGGGATATCAGATGTCTTCATTCACACTCCCTCCATTCCCCCCCCCCCCACTTGTCCCTAACATAGTGTGATTTCTTTTCAAACACATCATCCCCATACGAAAAAGTCATTAGCAGAACTCCTATAAGGACACCCATGTGAGAAAGTATCACACATCTCGGCTAAAGTCGGGCTGACACGTTAACCCAAAAAAGGATTTATTATACCTCCTCCTTCTGTTGGCCAAACAAGCTCTATAAATATTATGACAACAGAGATTATGTTCTATTTCAATGCAAATCTCTCCTCTCTAGACCAATAGTGTTAGTGTCAACCCAATAAAAGGATATTTATATTTGTTTATCCTAGAAAAGCCTGCTGCCAAAGAGTGCACTGCAGTCTGTATTTGTATATTATTCGTTTGAAATCATGTTAAGCACACACGTTGTGTTAATTGCTCCATTGCGGCGATACATAATTAATTAACTCCTGGGGGCCGTAAAACACCATTCATGCCTAATTTATTTTGGGGGAATGCTTGACGTCTAATCAAATAAATAATTTCTCGCGCAACTATTTTGGTAGCGGAGCGCAGAAAACTTGCAGCGAAATGCCATAGAAAATTCACTGCAATGCATCTACAGTTTCTAGTTCGGCAGCAAGTCGCGCAAAAATAAATTACTCAACAGAACTTTGGCGTCTGTTTGATCAGTGTGAAAATTTATTTGTTGCAGATGGCGCACAAGTCGGTTGTTTTCTTTGGAACAAAATAAAAAAAAAAAAAATGTCCGACTGTGTGATCGTTAGCGTTAGGTGTGAATAAAATTCCAGCTGAATCGGTTCGGGGTGTACGCGTTGGGTACGTTTTTCGGTCTCTATGGACATTTATATGGGAGAACAATATTTAGGTCACACTGTTGGGCGTCTGAGACTCTATCATGCTGTGATATGATCGTTCCTATGGCAAATGGAATCAAATTGGCTATTCTATTGATCGGGTACGAGTTTGTTGTTGTATGCAAACAAAAATTGCGTGCAAATTAATAATAATAAGCAGCAGTACGGTTTGGCTATACAACAGGCGACCCTCGCCGCCGCCACCGATACTATAGTTGAACGTCCAAGGAGGCGCGGTATGACATCGACATCAGGCATAGCAAATAATATTATGCGCGACAGAGTTGGCGTGTTTCTTTACTATTTTGGGTGGGTGTTTTGATTGCGTTCTTTCACTTTTCATTATTTTAACGCGGCAGGAAGTTTTCGTATAATTAATTTTGTTATGTGGCAATTGGCAATATTATATGGATATTGAAAATGATGGATCGTTTTTATGCAGGATATGGGCGTGGGTGGAATTTTATTTTAAAATAAATTATACAGTTGGGTGATAGAAATGCGAATTATTGGGCTGTAGCAAGGCCGTAGCTTTATTAATATTAAAGGAGGTTGAAAAAAATCATTAGTTAGACAAGGTACCGGTACCGGAATACCTAATATTCTGAAAGAATTGACTAAGTATGAATTGGTGACCTAGATCTTGGGTGAGTAAATGTATTGTGGTACGTCTCAGGCCGCAAATTGCTGTGATAGCAGAATTTTACATGAGATCAGGGATGTACAAAATTTTATAAGAACATCCCATGAAATATGCAGACTGTTCTTACCTTCATTCGCATAAGGACCAGCTCAAAAGGTAGTAGGAGTGCTTCACTTCGGTCTTAAGACTCTTATAAGCAGAGACAACGAGATCGAGCGAATTACTAAATCCACTCATAGGGTAAGTTTGGAACTTCACGTGCTTCGCCAAGGAGTAAAAAATAGGCGTGATCGTCAAGCAGAAAAACGAATATCTGATGCAGAAACGGATTTGTTTGCTTCTTGCGGTTGCCAATAAAATATAAAAAATTGATTAAGAGCTACTAAAAGAACTCCTAGAAGACACACCCGATGCAGGTTCCAGTGCTGGATCATCCTGTATTAACTACACTAAAACCTTAGGGATCATTACAGAGTAGTGCGTCGTATATCTATCACTATTTCACTTTGAAAATACTTCGATAGTATCAACAGCGAATTTATTTGACTTTCGTTACACAGGAGGGGCATTCCGGATAGATTAATAGCTATTATTAATGCAGTGTGAAAACTGGAGAGGGGTTTTCGTTATGCCAAGATAGCAGTAAAAATTATATTAGAGCGAATAAAGGAACATCTAGAAAACACAGTCGACGCCGTACAAGCAGTTTTCCGCACTGGTTCATCCTGTGTTGACCACATTAACACCTTGCTGATACTATTGAACAGTGCGTCGAATATCGATCACCACTTCACTTGCTGTTCATTGATTTTGAAAAAGCGTTTGATAGTGATACAAAGAGTTTATTTGGATTGCAGGAGAGGCATTCCAGATAAGTTAATCGCTATTATTAAAGCAACCTACGATGGATGCAAATGTCACGTTTTACATAGAGGAATGTTTTCGGATGAATTCGAAGTCCAATGTGGAGTCAGACAGGGTTGCATACTGTCGCCAATACTTTTCCTGTTAGTGATAAGTGATGAGCTGCGTGCAGCCCTGTTAAACGGAAATGGTGGAATTCAATGGAGTCTGACATCCCAACAAAAACATCTGGACTACGCGGACGACGTATGCTTACTCTCTCATAGGATCATGGATCTCCATCAAATGACAAACTGGGTGGACTGAGAAGCAGAAATCGTGGGGCTGAAAATTAACATGGCAAAAACAAAAATGATCAGCCTCGGAAGTAACTCATCCGTTCAAGTCAATATTTCCGGACAACTGGTAGAGAAAGTAGAAGACTTTCAATATCTTGGGAGTTTTGTCTCTACCAAAGGTGGAACCAAACAAGACGTCGACGGCCGTATTAAAAAAAGGCAAAGGCTGCTTTCGGAATGCTGTCCAAAATATGGAGAAACAACGCTTTAAGCTTAAAGACCAAGCTGAGATTGTTCCGCTCCAATGTTGAATTCGTGGTACTGTATGGGTGCAGCACTTGGAAAATCTTAACAAGTGTCATCAGCAAGCTGCAATCGTTCGTGAATAGGTGTCTACGAAACATCTTAAGGATTTTTTTGCCCAACCGTATTTCCAATGAAGAACTTTATAGAAGAACGGGTCAAGAAACCATTGACAATACTATTCGCAGACGAAGCGATGCAATGGAATCCACTCACACAGGCAGGTAGAGGGTCGGGTCAGCCGAGAAGCGCAGGACAGTCGAAAGTGAATCTGCACAGCTGTTTTCGTTTTCGAGACATCGGAAGTTGGAATTTTGTAAACACCATAACTTTTGATAGAATAAAGATAATTGGAATCTGTCAACGCCAAAAATTGAGGATTATCCAAACATAGGTGCAGTTCCAAATTCAATTCATATACTTTCCATACAAAAAAAAACTCTCCAAAAATGTCGAAACACCAAATCGATTTTATACTACTTCAATTACCTATCGTATCGAAGTAAAACTTTGTACATGGTATAAAGTTCAGATGATAACACAATATTTTTGTGCTGTGGACCCTGGCGATGGGCATTTGGGGGTTGAAACACCCTAAAACGATTTAATAATTATTGTATCGCACTGAAATTTTGTGCATATAATGTAGTTCGAATTACGACACAATATTTTCGTGGTGCGGACCCAGGGACGAGGGGCCACTGGGGGGGGGGGGATCGAAACACCTCAAATCATTTTAAGCCTACTTCTAATCAATAAAAATCCTATAGTTTTTCCCACTTATATGGTCGATTTTTCTCTGGGGAAAAAAGACAAGATTATTACTAGGAATTTTGAATGGTAAAACGAATGCAATGCAGCATTAACTCAAAAATCACATTTTTTTTGATTTATGACAGTAAATGACCGATAATATATTTAAAATATTCTACTTTTCCTAGCTGGTTGATGGTTGAAACAGATTACATGTCATATATTTTTCAACATATGTTTGCATACCATTTCAATATTGATTAAACATTTCGCAGCAATCCATCAAACAAATCACCGCATCAGAAGAATCCATTAGTGTGATTCATTCTTAGCTGGATTTCTTTGTTTCAATCTGAAATAATACATTTCCAAGTGCTCAATGCTCCCTGATGCTCACATCAAATGCATTTTGCCATCAATAATCCTCAGAATGGAAATATTGTTTTTAATTACTGAACACCATCCCATATCGATGCACTGTGCCAGACGATATGAATTGTTGTTTACTATAAAATCACTAGAGAAAACTTATTGCAAAACAATTTTATCGAACACAACACACTCAACTCAACTCAATTCAACTGAACTCTATAAATGCCATAAGGGACAGCTTGATATCCTTGTTTATGGACCACTTTCAGCAGCTCATTTAATCAGGATGCCTCTTCTATTTTCTGCCGAGCCATCGGCATACAAAATATCGCGCAATTAATCAGAATATCTTTGATAGAACAGCCAGTTTGGCTCGTGTGCCCCTCTCATGTAGATATTAGTGGTGGTTGATCTATCATAGAGAGCCTCTGCTATAGTGCAGATTGATGAGGATACTAAAGCTTTTTTATTGATGTCCATGGATTTTCCAAGAGTTTTTGTTTGTGTTGGTTGTTTTGAATACAATGGAATGTGTGACCTACATCAATTAAACGAAGTTCGGTGACAGAATATCAATTAAAGCGTGAACCATCAGAAACTTTTGGATTTTGTCCATTGATGCTGCTGCTGCTGGGCCAGGCTGATGATGATGTTGATGATGTCAGAGTGTTGTTTTTCATTGTCAATATCTAATGTTTTGTGAGAATTTGATGAGCTTTTCAATAAAAACAATAGTTGGGATGAGTTATGAAGAATAAAAGGACCACAAAATACAGCCTTTTGTTTCGGTGTGCTTAGTATTCTGACAAAATTCAATTCTTTGTCAAAGAGAAGGACTTTATTTTGTTTAAGGCAGATATTTTACGCTTAAATAAACTCATTTAAACTTTAATAAAGTCTTTTCTGTGAATTAAATGGTCTTGAATCCAACCTTGGGACAACCTTACCTTACCTCATTGACAAACCGAAAGCCTTTTAAGCAATTATTGTTTAGGGTACTTAGCGATGTCTGGTTAAGGCGAAGGGTTGCCTGGTTTTAAGGTTCAATTATTGTTTGTTTTAGTAAGTTTCCACCCCAGTATATTTACAAAATTAAAGAGATATTCACAAAAACTATCACCCCTATTATAGAATCTGAAGTTGCGGCGAGATTCGCACTTATTTCAGCCATATTTTATCCTGTAGAATTGTAGGTGAGGAAGTGTGTTAATGGAAATGGTAAGGTAGTTCCTAGTATTGATAATATAGTTCAACCGGCATGTTCATAATTAGTTTAAATGCGAACGCGAACCCTGTGAATCAGGCTGACTCCCCGGGAGTAAAATTGCAAATTCCATAATAGGCATGTATATTAGAAGAAATTTAATTTCAAAAATTTAGAGATAGATATGTTTTTACCACATTTTAAAATTAAATTTTGTGTGTAGCTGAGTGATTTATGACAACCATTAATGGATTTTTATTTTGATTTTTTATTTTTTTGTCCTATTTTGTAATTTCACTGAATAACTTAAATCAAACTTTAGAAATTGACGAGAAAAAATGAAAACATTCAATAAAATGTGCTTAGATTTAATACAAACAAACAAAATATGTGCTGTACTGGTTTATTTGGTTGTTGCTAGGAAATATACCAATGCTGTTAAATGAAGTTTCCAGCTTCAAAACACACGGCTCTGTAGGTTAAACAACACTACCTGAGATTTAAAACCTGATTTTGAGTAAGTCTAGTATCGTGAATTCAAAAACGTGCTTAAATGTTCTGTATCGGCTCTAGTTTTTGAGTTATAGGAGAGGCAAATTTCTACGAAAACACTGCGTTATGTTATATAGAATGTATTGCACTGATTTCAAACTTGGTAGTACTTTTATTAATTGGATACACAATTATCTGTTAGATCTTTGGAAAATAACCCGTGATGTTTTCATCCTTTTTGAATGAGCATGCGAAGTTAAACTCCTATTTCTTGAGATAAAATTTTCAAGTAATTTTCAAATAAATTAAGATTTCTCGAAAAGGAAGAAAGAGATTATTAAAATGATATTTGAAGATTTAAAAAAAAGAACGATTATTTTAGATTCATTAACGATTTTAGCGGCCATGAATACAATATTGAATAAAGCAAACAAAAAAAAAAACACTGTTTTTGTATATTCAAATTAAAATTTTAAGAAAACAAGAGCTGATAAAGCAGTTTTGAGGCTGGATTCGGAATTACCATACCAAAATCCATAAATAAAAAAAACGAAATAAAAAAAAATAAATTCATTACTCAACTGACATACACAACTTCTTAAACTGTTATCCCGTTTGATTTGATTAAAAAAGATAAATTTTTAGAAAATTTTTTTAAAAATCGTTTGAGCCGTTTTTAAAAAAATTAAGTTTTTATATATAAAAAAGAGCAAGGCTTGTTTAAAAAATAAAGTTGGTATGCCATTTTCAAGATAATATTATCGCACATCTAGAACCAAAATTTCAAAAAAATACAGTGACCCGTTTTCGAATTTTTTTTTTTTATCCAAAAATTACGTTTTTGAAAATTTTGATATTCAATAATTTTCAAATTGATGAGGAGCTTTTGTATAAAAAAAATTATCAAAATTGGTTGAGTCAAAATTAATCAAAATTGATTGGTCAAAAATGAAGAAAATGGTTCTATGGGAGGTACCGTTAGTAGAATTTTTACAAACATTAGAAACTAGAACTAGTAAAAAGCTTTCATTTGAAAAATATTTAAATTCTGTTGGATCTACACTCATTTTACCCATCATCCTTTAAAAATGCTCCTAATTATTAATTTAATAATTATTTTTCCAAAATTATTTAATAATAAATTTCAATAAAATAGATTTTTGGCTTTAAACAAAGTAAAAGCATGACACATAGCAAGAGTTGCCAATATATTTCTCTATTTTAAGTTATATTCCTTTGTGTACAAAATAAAATTCGGAACCTTTCTATTAAATTCTTATAAAAAATCAAATTGACTATTATAAAGTAATATTGCTTCCAACTTCACATTTACGACTTAAAAAGTCGTGACACCAAAATAATTTGGACTTTGATCTACTTCATTCGAAAGTGAATTAAAAAAAAAAATCTATGACGTCACATTTTTGAAAAAGGAAGTTACGTTCATGTAAAAATATCTCGAAAACATGACGTCCGTCGGTCACATAGATATATTCAGACTCAAAACTTAAATACAGCACATCAACCCCCATTAGATAAATTTATTTTTGTGCCACGAAAAAAAATGTATAATTCAATTAACTTAACATTGTTATTTTATATCATATAGATTTAATATATTAATGGACACTATTATTCTATTGACACAAGACACTTTTTGGAACTTTGAAGTTTTCCGGATCTCTAATATTGATCTGAAATTTCATTATTTTTCCCTGCATAACAGACCCAAAGATATTAAAAACTACGAGGACCGTAGAGAATCACGCATTTTTCCAAAAAAATCGATCCACCCTAATGCATATATTAAAAAAAAATATCATTTAAAAGATAAATTAAAGAATACATTTTTTGTTTAAGTAGACTCTACCAACGGAAAATAAAATAAAATTTTTAAAACTATTTTTTTATTTTTTTTGTCCATCGATTTTTTGTTGTATACCAAAATCAAACTTCGACCTTGAAATCTTAGCATGTGTGCAAAATTTTGCATGATAATTTTTATAATTTAAAAATGTCAGAAAATTGGCAACAAAATTCAACAACGACAAACTAACTGATGAAGGAAAGAAGAAAATGTATTAATCATTAAAATTATAAACACAAAAAAAAAAATGTTACGCATACGCCACAGTGACCAGTTATAATTTAAACTTAAAAAATAAAGAGACTAATTCACTTTTGTTTTTAACAATTTACTAAAATTTAAAAAAAATCTTCCAGGGATTAAACGGTACTTGTCTAATTTTTGTACAAATTTAACGAATGATGGGGTCTCGTAGTATTTAATGAGAACTGCTTGAGGATATCCTCACTTTCAGAAAACCAATTATTAAAAAAAAAACTAAACCTTTAAACACCACCTATTACAAATTTGTAATTCAATCTGCCTTCTATGTAAGGGATATGAAATTAAATAGTACTAAGTATTCTACTTGGTATAATTTCATTAGTATATAGAATTTTTATTACTAAGCCTTCATTTGAAATACAATCACTTACAAAAAAAAAAAAATCATTTCCACGTGCCAACAACACAAAATGCTAAATTATTTCGCGAACCAATTTGCGAGAGAAAAATAAAACTATCTTCGAGTTTTTTTTCTTTTTATGTTAATGTTAATGTCTTCATGAATTGCGCTGCTAGCTTTATATTTTTTTTTTTGTTTTATCTTCAAGGTATGACAAATTGATTCCATGGCAAAAACCCTCTGAGTTCAAATGTAGAAATAGGAACACTCAACTTCAACTGACAACACCAACACTATACTGACAATAAAAAAAATTTTTTTTGATAAAATTTGATAAATGAAAAAGTTTTTTATCTAAAAAACAAAAAAAAAAAAATTGCACGAAGATTAATGACACAGGACACCTTATTAAGTTGTGAAAAAAAATATCTTTTGTCTTCAGAAAAATCAGATTGAATTTATTAGGAAACACGAGCAAAGGTCAAATCAATCAGAATATGAGCTAGAAGAGAGGAAGCCTAAAAATGCGCGTGTGTAGGCATAGAAAGGTTGTTGAACTCATTAGCATTAAATTCACCTTTTTTTTGGAGTCAAAGTAGTCCTTAAATCAAGTTGACATCCAAGTTTAGCATGAGTTGCTATTTCGTATGTCATCAGACCTAAATTGCTACCATGTCATAGCTACTTCCGTACATTTTTAATGGAAATGTGTGTACCTTTTTTGTATAGGAGTATTCAGGATATTTTATGAAATTTCCATGTCATTGGTTTGAATTGAAAAGGTATACCCAAAGTAAAAGGATATTTCGTGTGCAATTTAGGAGCGTCATGGTCATTGCTTTTATATATGGAAAATAACTTTGTCAATGTTAAGAAAAATTGTATGTAGCATGCAATAGATTTAAAATAGAAGATATTTCAAGTTTATTTTCATCCTTATTTTTGGAAAGAGAAAATAGAATCGTTAAAGTTAAAGAGAATTTTTGATTGGTAAGCTATCGGTTCTATGGTGTAATGGTTAGCACTCTGGACTCTGAATCCAGCGATCCGAGTTCAAATCTCGGTAGGACCTCTCAGACAGATAAAAGCAACTCTATTATTTTTATTATTTAAAGTGGATTTAAGAGGTTCAAAATTTTCCTAATTCCATAAAAAAATTTGGAGGCTGTTTGGGTTTGGGTGTTGAACCAAATTTCATTCGTCAAGATTGCAATCATCAATACTTACCCAAATATTGACGATGTGTCGTTGTCGTTATTAAGTTTTTCTATCATGAAAATTAAATAACTCTTATGATTAGCATGTAAAAGGTAAATACACAATTTAATGGGTTATAAAGTTCATAAATCATAAACGAAAGGAATTGAATCGGTTATAATTATTTTTAACCGACTTGAAACAAGAAGGAGGTTATCGTTTATGTTACCTCAGAACTTTTGACTGGGTGGATTGATTTTGATGATTTTTTTTGTTTTGTATTTGAAAACTGGTCTTCATTGGGTCCCATTTTTAATTATTCAATTTGGATAATGGCATACATGATTTATAAAACTCTGTTAATCAAAAATGACTTCATTTCAGTATTTCTATACATATTTCTTAAGAAAACGTTTTTCTACCATTCCAGTATATCTACGAAATAGATGACTTTTTCAAGTTTTTTCTACAAACTTTGTGATAAAACTCCATATTCAAGCCATATTAACATTAGATTCTGACTTAAATTACCAAAAATATACAAATTTGTTTTTGAAAATACTGTATAATTCATTTAAAGCCCAAAAAGCGTTCCAGAAAATGACGTTTCCGAAAATTACGTTTTGATTATTATTATCGTTTATTTTCTTTCTAGCAAAAGCAAACGAAGGTTTTATTGTATTGGTCTTGATTTTACATCATAATATAGTGAAAAAATTATAATTTTAATCTTAATGGTTATCAAAAAAGGCGTTCCCGAAATGACGCTTAATTGATGTACGCTCCTAAAATATCAAATTTAATTTCAATTACCACTTTAATTCAATTTATTCATGCAGAAAACTACTTATACAACAATAAACCAATTCCATATGACATACCGAAAAGACCATTTATATTTTGTCACTTTAACTTCAGTCAGGCATATTTCTTCGGACAACTTTTATTTAAATAGAAATAAATGAATGTTCTCATTTTTTTCTAAGATATGTGAGAATACTTTAAGCAAATTTTGCCTTAGTAATGTTAAATATACAGGTAGTTTAATTTAATTGACTTTAGTATATTTTTTGTCACTTGAATTCCAGTTTTTGAGGTATGGAAGCGTTCTTAGAATGTTTTTTCGGCTTTGATAGATGCGGAATAAAAGAAAACAAAGAAAAATGACCCACCAAAATAAAATGGCCCTCTAGCTAGAAATCGTAGAATCGAACAGATTTAAAAGATTTTTCGAAATACAAATTTTAAGTTAATTCGACTCCACCAACAAATACGAAATGTTTGTAACTTCAAGCTATTATCTGAAATTTGACGGATCAAAATGTGTCTACCTATCTCTAAAACTAGATGTAATACATTTTTGTGAAAAATGTATTGAAAGAAAAACTCAACAAAAAAATTGTATTTTGGAAATCTCGGTAAATGCATGTAAAAATGAAGTATTTTTTCTTTTCTATTTACTGAAATTAGTATTCCTAGAACTATTTAATTTTTTTTTCCGTATTAAAATTTAAATAAAAATAGCCTAAACGGACAAAATGGCTCCTTTGGAACCCGGGTAAAATGGCATAGTGGGCCATTTTGTACTTACTCTTACATTTTTAGTTTCATTATAGGAATTTTTTTTTGGAAATACGAAGAAATTAATGACAGGCAGTCCTGGAAATTGGAAACATGAATAAATATTTTTTGATAACTTAGCTGTACTCAATCTTTTATGGCGTTAACTTTAGAGGGTCAAAATAAAATGTTAAAGGTTTATTTTTCACAAACCCTTCCTTAATGACAAATCTTTGTCGAGACTTTGTAAACGTTTTTTTACATTCTAAATACATTAAAAATGAAATGCACGACTGGGTCGCACGTGCTAGCTCTTTGGGACAAAATTGATGTTTATAAAAATGAAAATAAATAATGATGTTAGAAACGTAAAAAAACAAATGGTTTTGGTTAAGTTATAAGAAAAGTAGAAACACATCAAAAAAGAATTCAAACAAATTTTAATTTTTTTTTTTTTTAATTTTTTTTTTAATTAGATAACCTCTAATATTATTTTATTTTTTTGAAAACTCAATAAGATTATTTGAGGTTATATGAAATATCTGTGCACAAGTTTTTAACAAAATCGCTTAAACCGTCTTCGAGATATTCACAAAAAAGCAAAAAAAAACTAACAATTTTGCAAAAAAAAAAAAACGGCAAAGCTATTTCTACGTTATTCGATATTTTTTAGAAAAACTAAAAATACATTTTTGTTGCATTCACTTAACAAAATACATACATAAGTTTTAAACAAAATCGTTAGAGCCATTTTCGAGAAAAATCCAATAACTCAAAACCGTTATATGGAAGTTATGCGTTCTAGAAGAGATATTCAAAAACAAACAAAAAACTTTGAACATTACGTAGAAACAATCTATACCAAATTTGAAACAAATTCGGCCACACGTTTGGGCAGTGGAAATGTGTACAGGTGGACGCACAGCCGTACAGATAGACAGATCGACGAATGGCATGAAGAAAACCACTTTTTTGGATTTTTATAAAAGACGATTTTCAAGAGAGCATTAACACTTAACAATAATTTTTTTTAATAATAAAAACAAAATTCGTTTTTGAATTCTAGAATAATCTTGCACTTTTTTTTCAAAAATGTCAGATAGGCATTTTTTGGGACCATTATCATAATAATTTGAAATTAAATTTTTAAAGAAAAGAAGATACATATTATTTATGAAACATAATTTCGACTTAATTTTTCAGAATTTAGATAAAAGTGTCGTTTTGTTTTTAGAGAAAAAGTCTAATTGACGAACAAAACTTTTTCCTTCTTTTTTATTCGAAAGTTTTTGGATTATGCCGTTTTGTAAACTAAAGACTCTGGTGGTAAGAGTAGGAACTAAAAAATTACATTTATGCTGAAAAACTAAAAGCGATGTTTGTCAAAATTGACAAGGACACTTTTTTTAGTAAGCGGAAACTAAAAGTAGTAAGATAGTGCCGATTACACAGGTATTACAGAGATTTTTTTTTTTTAATATTTCTGCCCTCTTTTCTTAAACACACAAATACTGAACAAAATCGGGTAGATATTTAAAAATGTTTTTCTTTCTATTTTTGAGAATTGGCCAGTTCAGGTTTTCTGAGATCTCTGAGATTTTTGATGACAGAAGCAACAAAAAAAAAAGGAATCGAAATTTTTTTTTTATTTTTTTTTTGCTCTTTTTCCAAAATGTGGAAGCAAACTTTTCGAAAAAAGCTAAAACTAAAATTATATTTGATCTTTTTTTCTATAACTAGTAAAAATTACTAGAATTTAATATAATAATTTCCGGAAGCTCCAAAATGCATGCACATTCACAAAAATTAATTCTTCATCAAAACATTTCAATCTTTCGACTGGATAAAAGTCATTATTTGATTTTATTCAAAAACCAAACATCTGTTGAGTGTTTATTTTAAAGCTAATCAAATTATCTGTTCACACATTAGCTATTTTGTGCGGAGCGCTGAAGTATATTGTTTGTTTATCTAGCAGGTAGCTACTTATCCTACCCAAAATGTGTGGGTGGAAATTATTATTGATCATTTAAAGTGAAACAATTTTTTTCAGATCGGTTCTATGGTGTAATGGTTAGCACTCTGGACTTTGAATCCAGCGATCCGAGTTCAAATCTCGGTAGAACCTTAATTAATTTTTTGTCCAGCGAAGAACTTTTCGAAATAGATACTTTTGCTTATTAAAAACTAATTTTTTTATATTTTATTTAATAAAACCTGGTATATATTTTTATAGATATTTAATATCTAATAAAAAAAAAAATAAATTAGTAAAATTTTGTACTAGTGAAAACTAATATTAGAACCTATTTACCTTTTTAAATTTGTGTCTTTAAGCAGCATGTTGGTAATATTTCTACATATTCGCTACCAAAGAAAATTGAGAAACACATCAAAATCCTAACACACCTCGAAAAAAAACCATTTTTTTGTCGATTTTCTATCGTGTCCTATAAATTACACAAACAGATTTAAATAATATCATTTATTTATAACATTGGTTATTTAAATTTCAAAAATAAATCTCCTCAGTTGCATTTCGCGTACAAAGGCCTTAAATATTTGTATGTACATTTTTTATTTCTTTAATAAAATTTTATGTGTTTGCTTGCATCATGTCAAAGATTTTATATTAAATTGTTTACACTCTCTTATATTGTGCATTTAAGATTTTTTTTTAATTAAAATATATAAATAAATTTGTTGGTATTTCTTCAAAAATAAAATTCTGTCAACGGGGTTGTTTGCTATTAAATATTTAAAAATAAAAAAAAAAAACAAAAATTAAAACAAATTTTATTCTTAGTATTTTTAAACACCTGAAAACCATTCGTGTTATTATCAACTGGCTATAAAGAGGAATTTACACGAATGAATTTATAGACTTTTTTCAGTTTTTTTGTTTTTTTTATGTAAAAGTTTTGCCAAAAAATCAAACAGGTGGCATATTGAATGTAGGGAGAGTGCAATGTAAAAGCTTTGTTCATTCGGAGAAATATTTATTTTCTGTACATGCGCCCCATCTGAAGAAGGAGAAATATTATTGTTTTATGTTGACTTGCTTGGAAACATTTAAATATTTTAAAGCATCAGCAACATGTTGCAGGTAAAAAGGATTAAGGAGAATCATTTTACTAAAATATATTTTGAATGCTGTAAAATGATTTTGGTGTCGGCAGTATTTTGCTTTATTGTACGATTTTAATGCTTTCTGATTTGCTGGTTTTATCTTCCTTTTGAATGGCAAAATAAGTATTAAAAGTATGGAAAATCATGGTTTCGAAAAGTTTTCCCATGCATTGAAAAAAAAGCAGAAAATCCCATAAATTCTTTATTAAATTCTGGTAGTTTCCTGCGGATGAAGTTGTGTGTATTTATGTTTGATAGTTGATTTAGTTACTAAGTCCTTTCATTGCATATCACTTAGATTGCTCTAGATATGTGCACGACTATTTATAAGTAAGTTTTTCGATAGTTATTTCATCTCAATTCTATTTAAATGAATTGTGGTCAAATATCACAAAATACTGCATGGCATGAAAAAAGTAGTACTACTGCGGAAAAAGCCTAAAATACTGCATAAAAAAACCAAAAAAGTGACAAAGAAAAGCCTGGAAAGTCATGGAAAAACGTGCTCAAAGTCTACAAAAAATATGTGACATACCGCAGACTACAGTACAAAACAGAGCGTAATACTGGTGAAAGATCGCGAAATAAATCGGAGATAAGCAAGAGAGGTCTTAAAAAACGGTGCTTTGCTTAGTAGGAATCTTGAGAAAAGCGTTAAATATAGCGGAAATTATCGAAGAAAATTATAGAGAAAAGAGTGGAAGTCGCGATAAAAAGTGTGAAAAGCTGCGGAAAAATATTGGAAATACTACAGAATACTGCGAAATACCGTGTTAAAAAAAAATGCAAGGAAGGACTTAATATAAACGCAGAATACTTGGGAAGTAGTAAAAGAACTATTAAACACGACGGTTTCTCCGTGATACCTTTCCTCATACCTTTTTTTCAAAGATAATACATACTTTTTCCGTAACTTTTCATGTGTTTTCCTTGACTTTCCACTTGTTTTTCGCTACATTACATTTTCAAATGGACAACTGTATATGTTTGTGGGCCAGTAACTTCTGTAATTTTGTTTCAGAAACTAATAAGCCTTAAGCTTAGATCACACGACTTGTGTATACACAAACATTTGTGTATTTTTGCAATAAAAATACACAATATCAGCTGATCCACAATTCAGATGACACCAAATGATATACAAATCGTGTTTAAAATATCATTTTCTATCATCACATTTGTGTTTCAGATGGGTTTGTTCATATTTATGTCAACAATACACAAATTTTTACACAAATTTTGGTGTTTACACAGATGTGTGATACTAAGAATATAGATGTTAGTCCATAGTAAAAATTATTCTGCAGAGCAGGACAACGCGTCTGCCCTGTCATCTTGTAATTAAAAGTAAATAAAGTTAATAATTAAAAAAATTAAATACCTAATATTAATCAATAAAAATTCTACATGAAATCCAAATGATTTTTGTAAATACGCATAAATATACAGAAAAAAATAAATATACATATCTAAATGATTTTTTAGTTTATTTAAGAAATTTGTTTAATTGAATTCTAACAACAAATACTGATTTTTTGTGTTACCCCAGCTTACCCTATTTCGAACTTTTGCGTCACTATTAAATTAGTGAATTGGAACCCAATACGAGTGGCCAAAACATTTTTAATTTTACTTACTTCCCCATAAAAGAATTATTCTATTTTCACTAAAATGAGTTTGTTCGTACATAAATCCCACTGGAAAATGGCCCAAAATAAAAACTAAGTACATAATACGTAACTTCAAGAGTCTTAATATATTCCCAATCTTTAAAAATCAGAAAAAAATGCGATCAAATAAAAAAGATAGAAAACTGAATAATCTTAATTGTGGAATCTAATTCAAAGAAACATCCACCACTGTTCTAATAAAAGTTATTCCTCGTTCTGATTTATTCTCATTTTTTATTATTATGAAGGTTCTTTAAGAAGCAAATAATCTACCCTACCTACTCATTGTTTGGCATAAAAAATGAAGTCCTTAGTTCTTATTATTATATACCAGCAATTGTTTATGTGGTGGGAGTCTTTCACTCATTCCATACAAAAGACTCCTTGAATTATTTTGACAATTCTACTCCATGCAGTTCTATTAATCTGAATTCTCTCTGTTGTCTTTTATTCTATACCTACATTTACCAAAAACAAAAAAGGATCCTTTATTATAGCCAAGAGTAGCTAGTGATGATGAGTATAGTTTATTTTATTTGCACGTCTGGAAATCGCGTTCTTCTGCTTTGTTTTGACTGCTGCGAGCTTAATGTATGGTATTCCACTCTTCATTTGAACTTTTTCATCTTCAAGAAAATAAAACATAAATAAAAAAAAAAAAAAAAAAAAACTAACAAAAATACAGATTGACGAATTAAAAACGCTGACACTTTGGAGTATACTAGGGATAAGAAATAAGTACTAACACTGGCTCTGCCCTCAAGGATAATCAAACGATTAAATAATAAAACATTTCTTTTTGTTTCAGAAATTTCAATTTAGCAAATAATTGCTTTTTTGTTGCATGGCAAGAGGGCCAGAGATGTTTGGAATGCGTCTTCCACTTCAAAATCCCTATATAGTGCAAAATTGCCCCTGGGAAACTTGAAAGAAACCCCTTTTTTCTGAGATCCTTTGAAAAATGTTACCCCCATGAAGTCTGCGGGCGAAAGATAATATTTTGTTTGGACAATAAAAATGTTGTTAGTGGAAAAGAAACATTTGGTGTGGCTTAACCATAAGAAAAGGGGTTTTACCCCCCAAAACTCATAAAGTTTTCATTTAAACTTTTGCAAAACTGTTGAATAGTCGGAGAAACTATATTTTTTGAGATAAACTTTATTTCGCAGAAATACGAGATTATGAAATAATTTTTCATTTTTATTCCTTTTAAAAGGACATTTTTATTTGTATTGTTTTTTTTTTTTGTTTCTGTTGTTTATAGAGGTGTTCTGTTGTCGTCCTGCAATGCTTTTGACTTTTTGAATGTCCTTGAAGAGTTCAGTAACCTTGAACTTGATAGTGCTACACGATACATGAATATTCCCCTAAGCAATGTAGGTACTCATACAGTATTACGTAAAATGGACACATTTCAAGGGAAAGGTCATAAAGTAACACTCAAAACCGCGCACATATAGTAAAAGTGAACTGATTTTTCTATAAAATATATAAAAAAAGGAATAAACACGCAATTGTAATAAAAGTTTTTACTACATAAAGTAAGTTATTGCCTTTCACTTAAGCATACTTAAGTTGTTATTTTTTTATGATATGAACCATACCTGGTCAAATTTATGTTAAGTTTATGAGTTACGCGTGTGGGAATGATGCCTTTAAAGCCGTTTTGCTTGTGATTTTGATGGAACAATTTTCTTGGTTTAATATGAAGATAAATTTGTAATAAAGAGATAAATTATAGCAACGATGTGATATATTTCATTTTTATACAAAAAGAATAAGATATCTTCATGTTTGTGGAGTATGCTCCTACATGGTCACTATGATGAACAAGATAAATGTATGGGAGAGAATTTAATAAAAGAATCTGATTCGATTTTGTGTCCTTATAGACGTAGGTTGTGATTCCGTAGTGGTCAAGTTCAATAAGAACTATGGGTTATTGAACTTGTTGAGATAGAAAGAACTTGTGTTCACCCCTTAAATTTTCACTGACAAATTACGGGACACCCTGTATACCGGCATTACCGGCATATACGAGCATATTCCGGCATAATATAGCGGCAACAGTGACATCAGTGTAATCAAACGAAAAAAGTGATTTAGTTGTCCAGCGAATAAGTGACCCAGTTGCCAAGTGACTGAGCAACAAAGAGACCCTGCAGCTCATGAGCAGCGTTACCACTTCCAGAAAACAAATCCGAGTAGATTTGAAGAAAAAAATTTAGTAGATTTAAAATTTAACTTTTTATATGAATAAATCAGAAAATACCTAATCATTTTTCTATTAAATTTTACGAAACAAAAACAACGAAAAATGAACAACAGAAATTCCTTTAGAAATTCCTTGAGTAAAAACATAAACATATTCGAATACAAAAACAGGTTGTGTGGACAGTAAATTTATACATTAAATTTTTTTATGAAAATTCTAGGATTAAATACAGTGTAAAGAGACAAATAGAAAAAAAGTAGTAGATTTGGGATTTTTTTTATAACATTGAAGTTGAATTTTTAAAATGTAATAGATTTAAATATTTTGAAGATTTTGCGTTGTAGGGAGTAGATTTTAAATTTGTTTTGAAGAAATGTAGTAAATTTACTACAATTGAAGCAAAGTGGTGTCACTGCTCATGAGAACTCAAAGAATAAAAATAAATACGTTAAGAACAAAAATTCCTTTTTAAAAGCAAACATAAACAAAAACATTTCATATATAAACCCCATATTTGGAACCAAAAAAATCACATTAAAACATAAAATTTACATTTGAACCAAAAAAAAATAAGTTAAAATGCCAAAAATCGCGTTGAAATGTAAAACTGATGTTTGGATGATGTTAGAGTTAGTCTAGCTACAGTAGCCATAAGTGCCATTAAAAGCTTAAAACTATTTTTATTGGAAATATTTAGCTTCCACATAGGTTAAAAATCAAATCATTCCACAAAGCTATATTATAATTCCCTCTCTCATACAACACAGAAAAGCCTTCTTAACCATCATACACTCAACAATTTCCGGATATAGGAAACTTCAATTTAAATTATTTTGTTCACCACTTGGGCTTTATTTTTTTCCCAAAATTAAACCTGACTACACTCAGTTATGCAGTTGCATAAACTACGTGATGCACAAAAAAAAAATCTAGGTCACTCCTCCACATTGTGTGGACACACATGAATCCTTTTTCAGAGAAAACACCATCATCCATGTCCCATATATGTACGTCCTCTAACCTCACTTTACGAACTTATCGAGCTAGAAAATGAATGCCCCACATGGATGTGAGGTAGTCCACGCCGAATACGAATACCATATCGCAACTAACCCGCCATCTGGTTGCTCCTTCGAGTATTATACAAATTCAGGTGAGGTTTAACCTGACGCGCGATAAAAGATTCCTGAGAATATTAAGGGTGATGGCGATTTTCACCCTTGCAGCCGATGCTGACTGCATGGCATATCGGTGTGTGCCCTTTTCATATCATAAATTGTTTACAAATGATGCCAAATTTTTGCTGCCTGGCCACTCCTTTTTGGTTTCAAGTGCTACGAGGAAATAATAATATTCTAGCTGATCCTGATGGTCGTTGTTGGTTCTTCCTTCGTCCTTTTTCTACTTTTTTTTTTTTTGTATACTTAAACTTCATTCTAATGCATTTTAACATGTCTGTGGGTTTATTTTCTTTCTTTTTATTTTGTTTGTGTAAAATTCTGTTTACAAAAGCAGGAATTTATGCAGGATATGGAGAAAAAGGACACCAACCGCACCACCCACCGCCACTACCACCATCGCGGCATAAACTATAAAACCAAGTGCAATGTCGTTAAGAATTATGTCACTGTGACGTGTGTGCACACGAGGAACTTATAGTGTAAACAGCAATGGCATCTTAAGCATCATAAAGTCAAACTAAAAATGAATAAAAAAAAAAATGAGGGAAGCTAAGCAGACCTCTACAACCACATAATATATCGAAGGGTTGACAACTTAAATAGTTTAAGGCTTTATGGAGACTTTTATTTTCGTTGGTTGGGAGATTTGGATTTATAAGGAATTTATTAAATATTTCATTAAGGAAGTGAGACAGAAATTAATTAAGGTCCCAAATGTGTTTATTAATGTCCGAAGATAATGCAATGGAAAAATATAAGAATTTACTCATTAATTCAGCTTATCTTTCTACAAAAAATTTATTTAAATGGACAAGTATACGAGAGTTCATAAAACTGGATAGACAGTTAACCGAATAATCAGAAGAAACAATTTTTTTCTAATGTCCTGCTCCGTCATTAAAGCGATAATAATAGCTCAAATTTTATGTCACAATTTAAGACCCTTGGATTTATTAATATTTTGGGCGTCATTTCATTGACTTTTTTGGTAATTTTTAGAAAATGTCTCTTCAGGCCGTGAGAACCATAGTGGATTAACTGATTTTTTAACTTTTTTACAAAAGGCGAAAACTTGTAATTATGGTCACGAAAATTTGTTTCTGTCCAATTCTATCATAAGGTCTTTCATATTTATAAATAAGAAGCTCAGGACCAAACATTTTTTGTCATCGCCACGCAGCTCATACTATTGTAAATAGAAGAAACAATGACTCCTCAAAAGACTGTCAATACTTTGAAAGTGAGCACTACTAAGGGATATTTTTTTAAATTCGACCAGAAAGTTAGGATAAAGTAGGGTAGCGTTAGAAAAACTTTTTACATCTCAACAAGTAAGAGAGTTAAAATGATAAAATAAATTTTAAAAGAGAGATTTTATTTGAAATGATGAAAATTTTTATAAGATCATAAAATTCTTAAATCATAACTTTTTCAAAAACCTTCAAAAAACCATGTTGGTGTGGCTTTGATAATTATTTTATTGAAAAAATTGTTTTTCCCATTCAGATAATGAAAAAGAACGTTGAAATCTTATACGAATTAACAAAAATGCTCAATAGTTATTATTTGTTATTATTGAAAAAAAAAAAACATACGTTTGAATTGAGTGGTTAAAAATCGACGAGTATCGGGAACAAAATATAAAATAAAAATTTTTGATAGTTATGTTGTCAATACAAAAGCAAGAAAAATTAATTTAAAAAACAAATATATTTCCGTCCAAGGTTTTTGAGCGTTTCCAATTATTTTCAATTTTTAGTTTTTTTTTTCTTTTTGGAAATTTGAATGAACAGATGTTAGACATGAGGTGAATTGAAACACAAAAAAATGAAATCAGTGTCTCAAAAATAAAGTTTACATTACAAATTTGGTGCATACCTATCAAATAATTTTAAATTTTCTTTCAAACAACACAGAATTTATTTAAAAACAATTGTATCCTGATTGTTGGTTGAATATTTTTCAAGCATATATTATGACTTTTTTAATTCTAAATATCTCGAGTTGATGATGATTTTTGACCTTTTTCTAAGTTCACTCTTGTTTACCCTACTGGAATACAAAATTTAAAAAAAATCGAAGATATACAAATTTTTTAAATTAAATTTTCTTAAATAAAATATTTTTTCTACACCTACAATAAAAGTTTATATTATAAAAAAATTAATTTTCTACAAAATTGGTTATATGAATTTTTACTGTACGCTTAGTACTTTTCAAGAAAGATGGGAAAAAATAAAAAAACAAATTGTAAAAATATATTGAAAATTATTAATTTTTTAAAATTAAATAGTGAAATTTTCATACATTTTTTTAATGCATTTTTAAAAACCAAGATTTTTTCCAAAGTTTCTTTTCATATTCTTTAAAATCGGTTGGATGACAGATGAGCATTAGACAAAACAAAAAAAGCCATGAACGTATGATACAAAATTTATGGAAATAAAATGCACGATTGGGTCGCACGTACTTGCTACTATTTACTCGTATGTTAAGCCTTTTTAATTAAAAAATTGTTAATGCAGTTTTTAAAAAAAAATTAAAAAAGCATAAAATTCGATTTTCAAATGACTAAAACAGCTTCTTTAATGAATTTAACCTGAAAACGAAGTACAATTTGATTTCTTTAATAATGATACATTTTTAGAAAAAAAAAATTTGAAAATCGTTAGATCCGTTTTCTAAAAACAAAAAAAAATTTTTCTATATATAATTTTGCAAGGACTTTTATAAGAAAAACTTGGCACGGCATTTTTAAGATATTATTTATCAACATCTTAAAGCTAAATTTTGAAAAAAAAAATATTGAATAGTTTTGGAAAAAATGATTTTTCAAACAAAAAAAATCAAACTTTTTTAAAAAATCCAAAAAAATAATTTTCGATTTTTTTTTTTATCAAATATTATTATTATGGCAGGTACCGTTAATAACAGTTTTTGAAAAAATGGTTTTCATTTTAAGATAGACCTTATTCAAAAAAATTAATATGATTTTTTTAAATCAAAATCGTAGGAACCATTTTTGAGAAAAATGAGTTTTTTATAAAACCGGTATATGACAGGTACCGTTATTTTTGGTCAAAAAACGTCTGGGGATATTTTCCAAAAAATTCTAAATACCAAGTTTGAAGTAAATTGATAAAAAACAAGTCTAGCTGTTTTTGGTACAAATGTTCATCAAAGGCAATAAATATTATTAAACTTATTAATGCATTTTATAGATTTTAGAAAGGAAAAAAAGTCGGTTTCGTTGTCACATCTGTAACTTAATTTTTAGTTGCAGATTTTGTATGGATTGAGACTTTCTATAAAACATTGACACAGAAGTCATTTAGTGAAAATACGTTCTTAATGAATGCATATAAAGTACAAAATTTAATTACTTTCGAAATTATTTTTTGCTCAATTTCAAGATGAATTTTTGATCTAAAACAATGCAATGCAAAATTAAAAGCAAAGACTATAAATGGTATACTACAGAAAAAAAAAACATAGAACAATGTGCCCTTTTTATGCTCCTTTGACGAACTGAATCATGCATTGCATTTGACATAGTAACTAAAATAAATTATACCCAACCAAAAAAATTTAAATATGGAAAAATTAATTTTCAAGCATCGTCATAAGAACCGTAAATTAAAATTGCTTATAAGTTTAGTAACATTAAACTAATTTTTTAATTAAGGTATCACTGGAAAGACTAAAACTTCAGTCAAATAGCAAAAATTAAACTGTATTAGATTACTATTAAATTGTGTATAGGAAAAATGACATTTTTTTACGTATAAATTAAAATGTTTAAATTTTCTAATTTATTAAGACGCTGAGTGAAAAATGTAGTGTCAATAATTTAGTATCAAAAGTTTGTATTAATAAAATGTAATTTCGGTATCGTATATTTCTCACCGGAGACCTTTACGAATTGATTTTATTTGTATAAGGAACTTTATTTTAATCGATTGTCCCATGACACTCATCCTTTTAGCTGTTCGCGATTTACTTCTTCTAAGTGTATTGTGGACAGTACCACTCACTCTTAGACCCGCTACAGCTCATTCTTTAATGTTTTGCTAGAGATAGAACCGCTTTTAACCGATAATTTTTTTGGTGCCCTTTTTTCCGAGCGTGCCATAGTCGGGAGCCATCAATTTGGATACCGCCAAGCCTTAAAATTTGATTTTTTTTAAATCTAAGGCTTGGCAAACAAATTCTCAATTGACAAAAGATTAACATTCAAAAAGATCAAGTTGACAATGAATGTTTCCCCGAATTACATTGATCAATACATGAGTTACATTATTGGTACCTCTAAAAAAAATTTTCTAGTCTTAGTAATTTTTTGCAACCCAAACAGCTATAATGTATAATGCAACCAACTTCTGCTAGACACACAAAGCTTAACATAAATTAAGATAGTTTTTTACTATACCAGAAAAAAATTATTTGCAATACAATAACTTCCGTTTGAATTACTCCGCGTATCTTATCTCAAAATAATTACACATAGTATCACAAAATAAATAAATGCTATACAATCTAAGACTCTACTCCATAGAGGTCAATGTCGTTTATAGCTAAAAATGTATACAAATTTTTATCAAAAATAAATTCTAAAATCTAATAATAGAAATTCTTAGAAATTTTATTTACAACTTTTTGCTTCCAAAGATTCAAATTAATTTATCAAGTGAAACTAAATTTATCTCGAGCAACAAATTTCATGCATCATAAATCTACTACAATTTAGTTTTATTGTTTTCTAGCAACATAATTTGTCTTCTTTAGCAACATTATATAAAAATCGTATGCATCAACTATGCAGCAACATTTGCACTTGCACTTTTGTCTATCAACATTGTTTATGAAACACTTCTGATGCTAAATCCATCAACATTATTGTGTGTCTAATGTATCCCTCCTCTCCCACATTCCATAGTAAACAAAATTCAAAAAAACAACCATCATGGGAAGGAAAAACTCGCACTTTCAAACCAACAATTTGACTATCTTTTTTTTTTGTTTTGTTTCTTGTTTGGAAGCTTTTTGCATTACTTGTCTCTCTTTGTATACAAAAATTGTCTGCAACACAATACAACATTTTCTGTCTGCCTGTCGTCTGTCAGTTCATTCATTTTATTTCATTCGTATAGCAAAGAAGGAAAAACATGATTTTCCCCAACTCGATAAAATTCAGTCAGTCGCTAGCGTGTATTCATCGGATTCGGTTGAAAATAAAATTTAATTCGCATATTTAAAGTATCTTTTAGATATAGAAGATATATTTATTATCTGTTTAACGGTTTTTTATTTTATTTTCTTGTCTTAAAGTTTTTGTTTTGATTATAAAATTTCCATAATGTTTTGGGAGAAAATTAAAGAGGTTACTGGCCTCTTTTTTGTTGATAGTGAATTTGAAAATTAAGTCACAACAAAATCAAAATCGAAAGTGATAAAAATTTTATCATCAGATACAATATTGTATCTTTTAGGTCAGTTTTTTTTTTTTTTTTTATTGGTTGTTACATTTTCTTAGTCGAAAAAGCGGTTTTGATCCAATTTTAAAATTAAAATCAGTGATTTATGCTAATTAAGCCTTGAAATTGGTGAGATATTGTGGAAAATTTTCATTCATTTTTGGGAAATTTCATTGATAGATGAGTTTTTCGTTTTTTTTTTTGTTTAGAAAAAAAAAAACTCGTTTACAAAACTGTGAGTAATGCATCGATGAATTACTGCTGCATCTTTTAAATTATAAAAATTGTGGCCCCTGCAATACTTATTTCTGAATTTAAAAAAAAAAATGATAAAAAGTTAACTTTAAAATCGAAGTTTCTATTTGATTTGAGGATAAAGTAAATTTAAACTCGAATAAAAAAAACTCCCAACTTCAATATTGGGAGTACCCATAGCTATCTAAAAAAAAATTAACAAAAAAAAAAGTGCAACACGCAACGCGAATTCACAAGGCATGATAGGCACCTCAAGGAGATCAAGAATTTTCAGTTCAGCTGATGGTGTATTGCTGGTGCAGCAGCAGCAACAGCGTGCGTAAACGAAAAATACAAAAAATACAAAAAAATCGAAACAAAATGAGAAAAAATGCTTAAAAAAGATAAAAAAAAAACCAAAACAAAAAATCACACACAAGAAAATCAAAAACAACAACAACAAAAAACGACAACATTCAATTATTCTCCTGCTTTGATTCAATTTTCGATTAAAATTTAATTAAAACAAAAAAAAAAAAATAAAATAAATAAAGAAAATCCACAACATTAGACGTCAACAAAAATAACTTGGAAAAAAAAGAAGAAAAGTGAGTAAATTCAATTATTGGTGGTTTGTTTGCATCTAAAAGATACTTTTGGTCCTATGAATCTATTTATTTATTTTTTTTTTATATAATTTTTGGGAGGGAATTTATTATTAATTTACTATGGGGGCGTAGATGGTGGGAGAACGCACCTCAAGAGTCAATTATTTTCCGAGTTTTATTACAAACGAGAACTCCTTTTCTCTCTCAATTTGCTATATTTTTTTTTTTTGTATTTCTAAGATACAATTTGTTGAATTTATGTATCTTTTTTGTATGAAAATAAAAGAAAAACAAAAAAAAAAACTATTTGACCCAATTTTCCTGGGGCAAAATTGTGAGAAAAAAAAAAATTGTAAAATTTATGACGTTACTCTCGAGTACTTGCCGTATAGATAGTCAAGTACCTTTTTCGTTTACGTTAAACTTCTCATACCAACACACTCGCACACAAAATCGATGGAGGATAATAAATCATAATAACTGTGCTTTTTTGTTGCCTTTAGAGTCTTTTGAAGTTTGAGATGGTGAGTGTTATTTTTTTTATAATTTTTTTTTAAACTACTTTGCCCCCTTCTCAAATGTGGCATGAGATCACGTCGTTCATATTATAATGTTGTACTGACATTCAATATGATTGAAGAAGTGTGTGATCTTGTAACAGGTGAATATCTGTTTTAAATTTTTTTCTTAGTGAAGTTATGATGATAGAAGAGATTTCAAGATTGTTGTTGTATTTTTTTTTTTTGCAAAAAATTAACAGACACATATTTCATGCTTAGTTGTTAATAATTTTATAAAGTTTTAATGAGTGAATTCCAATAAATAGTGTATAGGGATTCTTAACGTGATTAATTTTTTTTTTTTACTCTTTAGACATTGATATGGGTGAATGATGATGATGAATATATTTTGGCATCCCGTTTTAATGATGAATTTATGTAACCTTAGAGATTGTCTTTTCATTTTTTTTTTCTTTTCTTGAAAGGTAGTGTGGATGATGAATAAAATTGATGATTGATTAATGGAGATCGATGAAGAATCGATTGATTTTCTATATATTACTGTTTTTCAATTTTAAATTTTAAGACAAAATCAAAAATTTAAATTTTTTGACCGGTAATGGTTTTTATCGTTTCTCTATTTTTTTCATCCAAAAAAAATTGGTAGTAAGGTATGTCGATTTTCATTCAAAAAATATTTTAATGTTCTTTTGTTTTTTAGAAAGTATGCAAAATAAATTGTTTAACACCACTAAATGACATATGATCAAGACCAAAGGCAAACATACAGTTAATGGAAATGTCGATTTTTTTTGTGAATTACTCGTTTTCTCAAATAGAAGTTACCATTCGTTATTCCCGAAAACTCAAAATCCCGAAAACTCAAAATCCAGAAAACCTAAAATCTCGAAAACCCAGAATCCAGAAAACCCAAAATCCCGAAAACCAAAAATCCAGAACACTCAAAATCCCGAAAACCCATAATCCAGAAAACCCAAAATCTCAAAAATCTAGAATCCGGAAACCCAAAATCCCGATAGCCCCGAAATCCCGAAAAACCAGAATCCCGATGACCCATAATCCAGAAAACCCAAAATCCCGAAATCGAAGAAATCTATAAAATGAAAAATTTGCGCAAACTTTTCATTTTATAGAACTTTTCGGGATTCCGATTTCAGACACATAATTTGATTTTATAACAAGTACCTAAGCAAATTGAACAAATGAGTGAAAAAAACAACGTAAAAAAAAAAAAGAACTTTAATTCAAAGTGAAATCAATATAATATGATTTGTCTTAAAATTGGAAATTATTAAATCAATGTTGACCAATCTTTGATTTAAAAATAACATCAATGTAAGAGCTAAAAAAATATCTCCGGGTTTTCCTATTCCTTGAAAAAAATCTTACGTAGTCAAAGAAGAAGAGATCAAAAAAAATGTCTCGGAACGGAAAGATCTAAAATTCTAAAATAAATTTTGTAACTAGGATTTCATACAATTTAAATTTATGTTAGATAATGGCTGCTTTGTTATTTTTGAAATGATTTTTGTTGTTATTTTTATTTGTTAAATATTTTTTTTTTGTTTTTGTGTAATAAAAGTTTCAAATTTCGAGCATTGCCATATTTTGGTAAAATTTTTCAAATTTAATTACGGAATTTGGGATTTTTAGTTTTCGGGATTTTGGTCTCTCGGGCTTTTGGGATTCTGTTTTTTCTGGATTTTGAGTTTTCGGGATTTTGGGTTTCCGGTATTTTGGATTTTCAGGATTCTGGATTTGGGATCTTGGGTTTTCTGGATATTGGGCTTTCTGTATTTTGGATTACGGGATTCTGTCCGTCTCCCAAATAAACAATCTGAAATTTGTTTATCAAACATTATATTATCATGATACAAAACGATGACAAAAGGGTATATTTTTATTTTCCTAAATTTCTAAAGCAAATTATCCCCAGACCCGCCCGAAGAACTGCAGTATCTTTGAATTTTTTCTAAAATTTCTTTGTTCAAAAATACGTTTACCTTTATGGATTAAAAATTGCCATTCTTGTTGGAATTTTTTTTTTTTTTCTAAATTATATTATTGTTTTGAAATTTCTTGTTATGCAAAAAAATGGTCCACGTTTGTTTTAGTCCCGTTAAGAAATTTTTCCCCACGTTAATATATGGGAGGAGAAAATTTCTCTAAAAATGACTTGAACAACTTTTTAAACTCTTTTCAGCTATCTTTTGAAAAGAAAAAAATTTAAAAAGACAGTTTTTTTTTAAATCTTTGGAGCCGTTTTTTAAACAAATCAATTTTTGATATATAAAAGTTTTCAAATCTTTTTTAAAAATATAGTTGGTATGCCATTTTCAAGAATATATTAATAAACATCTAAAGACAAAACTTCAAAATTCACTAATTTTTTGAAAAATTGATTAAAAAACAAAACAAAAAATGATTAAAAATGGCCTTTAGTCCATACAAAAAGATTTTCATATTTCGTCAAAAAGTGACTCACTTAAACTCATCAGTTGACTGGTGTTTAACAATTTTAACCAAAATTCGTTGAAAAACTTACGAGAAACTCAGAAAAAGAAATGAAAAACGCTTCTATGGGATGAAATTAATTTTTTAACTGACAAAACAAAAAAAAAACTGTTTGACTGTCATCTCTTTATAGTGTTAAATTTTTTTACGAAACCTTAATTTGTTTAATAGTTGGTACCTACACGTATGTGCTAAAAATATGGGAATTTGTATGCTTCCAGAGCCTTTTATCGTTGGAGATTCAAGTCTCTGTGCTCGTAATCCTAAACGTGCCTCCTTTTAGTTGAAGTTTCTTGTGCAAATAGCATAGGCTTTGGCTCATTGAACAATAAAGTATTCATTTGAGCTGAAGCTAAAGAAACTTGAACTTTATTGTAACAGCTATTTTTTTTTAAGTTTTAACAAATTTTTAACTTTTATAGTTTTCGAGTTAAAGTTAGGTTAATTTTATCCAAACATTTTTTTAGTTTGTTTAGCCAAACCTTATATGAAATAGTTATGACTTAAAATTTGTATAGTTTTTGAGCTGTAACAGTTTTTAAGCTACAGCTAGGTAAAAAAAATTAAAATTTATTTACTTTTCAATAAGCCAAACATCATACTATTTCCATAAGAAACTTCAACTGATAGGAGACCGCGTTTAGATTTAAGTAAGAGAATTGAAATTTGGAGATTTTTAAAAATTTATTTCCAACAACAAGAAACACAATTAACGGCTTGGTTATTGTGTGTGTAGTGTGTCTAAGATATTTGCATCGAAATATCGTACAATATGACGCATACAAAAGACAAAAATGTGCTTTGAATTTTTTGTTCATGCTGGAAATGTAAACAATGATTAATAAGTAGAACAATGATTTTTGTTTCTTATTAGTAATTATTGAATAGGTAGGGTGTTGTACAAACAAAAGATATTTTAATATTTTTGTGTGTCTTTTTGAGCATTGTTATGCTCATCATTAAAACTGTAAGTATTTTTTTTAAGATCTTACACGCTCTTTTTGAAGAAATATGGCAATTACTGGCATTTTTAAACTTTAAAATTGTTTCTTATTACAAAATGACCTACCTACCAACAGAAATTTAATTTTTCATTTTTTGTCGCAAAATAACTAATAAAGAGAAAAACAGAATCATTATGGTGAATCTTTGAATAGCACGGATTTTTTTTGTCTTACTTGCGATTTTTTTTCAATATTTTTAACGTTAAAGCACTTTTCAATTCTATTTAGTACACAAATGACAGTACTACGTTTGATTTTTTTAACATAACTCGACAAAATCTTTCGAATTTCTGTCTGTCGGTATATACATCGAGCTACAACCAATGCTGCTGAAGTGATTTTTTTTTCAAAATTGGGAGCTAAATTAAAGAAAAAAAATCGAAACCGTTGAAAATGATAGTCTTGCTTAGAACCATTTTCCTTTCTTGTGATTTTCTAATTTTCTGATTTTTTCTTAAATGACTCGAAGGATTTCGAAGAATTTTTTTGTTCTAAGAAGTCGATTTTTTTGGATTTAAAAAAGTAACGTATTTTAACTTCCCATTGGAAGTTATTAAGATTGGTGCGATTTTGTGTATGTATGTAGGTTCGTACGTTCGTAACACATTTTTTTTTTTGTTTACCGTATCTCAAGAACTAATGGCGATAAATATAAGCTTTGGCTAAGTTTTATTTTGAAACTTATAACCTCAAAAAAATGCAGAAAGGGCTTTCAAAAAAATTCAGCAAGCAGTTTTTGTATTATGAAAAAAAATCTGAAAACGAATTTCGTCTCAAACATCTTGAAAACAAAACAAAAATGATTATAGTTTGAGCTAATTTTATTTTACACCTTTAAAATTAAAAAAACAAAAAAAAAATTAAGAAAAATTGTTAAAAAAACGAGATTTTGAATTTCAAATATCCTGAGAACTGGCATTTATATTTAATTCAAACCAAAATTTGTCCTACACAGAATATGTTTCTGATGAATTGGAAATATCAAAAATTATTGAAAAAAAAATATCAAAAAATATCTCAAATATTCCAAAAATCAATTAAAATAACTGTTCCGGGAAAATTTTCTTCAGCACATGAAGCTGTAATTAAGATTTGATGTGGTTTTCAAGAAAATTTAGTTTTTATTATTTTTTTTTTCTTTGTGAGCAAAAAAGACTTAATAAAATTTTTCTACAATTTTTTGTTCATTCGAAGTATCTCGATAAAATACACTAATTTTGACTTGAGTTTTATTTTATTTACATAAAATGAAGTAGTAAACAATAAACCGGACAGTGTTTTTAAAGATCTTCAATTTGCGATACTCTAAAAACCAAAATAACCTCGGCTCTTCAAGAGCACCAATTTGAAGGTACTAGTGTTGGTTGCATCTAGCCGTTTTATTTTTTTTAATTTTAATTTTTCACTTTTATGTTTACAGAAAAATAATAAGATGTAGTTTTGGTTTTATGATTTTTTTTTCGAAAATGTGCCGATGGATTACTTATTTTGCCTATAGTTTATCTTCTCATAAATGCATGGTTGTGAAAGTCTGGAATAATGAAAAACTTTCATAAATGCAAGAATATATAAGAGAGATGAATTAATAAATAAATATTTTTTCATGTAAAATAGAATGTAAAAATGAAAACAAACATTACAAAAATAAAACAAAAGATTTTACTATATATTTTTAATTTGGATGTTTTTTAATAAAATTTTATTTCTATCGAAAAATACAAAATACTATAGAAATCTCAACAATTTTAAATAAAAAAATACTCCGTCCTGTGCCCATTGATTTATAAATTGCATCGAAAAAAGTATCAAGGGAAATCCTGCCTGCAGCATATTAATGCATACCGAATTTAAATATTTGTATACACCGACTATATGTCTTTTTTTTCTGTGGTTTTAACCCCAAGGACCACAAAAAAAAATGTAAAACAAAAAATACTTACTCTTCCATTGTGTTCGTCAATATGGTTAATTCAGATTGCGAATTCTTTATTAAAAAAAAACAAAAACCTCTAGACCTTCAGTACAAAACCTTTCTATCTACTCTACTACCAAATTAATTGATATTCCATCCAACCAATTCCCAGTGACACCATCAAAAAAAACCCCAAAAGTTTATTGGTGCTGTGATGTGGTGTCCCCATATAAAGACAAAAAAACAATTAAAGGTCAGTATTTTTCTGAGAGTGTTTCCGCTTGAGAACGCCAAATGTGTTCCGAATACAAAAACTTTTTTTAATGCGAAAAAAATACGCGATGTAATATTTAATTTTGTTCGTGCTCATCGTCTGTTGTTGTCATTGAATTGAAGAGAAAGTTCATGGAGTAAAAGAAGAGTTAAAATATTTGCAAAATTGGATTAACCATAATTTAAAAACGTTTTGAAGACATATCAGACTACCGAAATTAAATGAAAATAACTTCTTCTTTTTCCTTTTTATATTGACGCTGTTATGATCTCGATGTCGAGGGGATTATAACTGTCCCACGTATCTGCTTCACACTAGTGATCCGCCTGTGGGGTTCGCCACCGGTGTGACCTCAGAAATCGGTGGGAAGCCTCCCAGTTTTGTATTGTTCAATAGCTGAGGCCAACTGAATGCTGGTGTTGTTGCATTTGCGTGTACCGTAGTGTTTAGGTCTACCTTTCTTCTTTCTTCCTATCGTTGGAACGTTGTATGATATTGCCTTTTTGACGGGGTTCTCAGGATCTCTGCTGAGAACTGAGTCGATCGTGTTCCTCGGATCTTCGTACTTCTAATTCTATCAAGCTTTGTAACTCCTGCTGTCATACGAAGCATCTTCATCTCAGTTGCCGTTTACTTACTATCATACTTTTTGTACATTGTCCAACATTGTGAACCGTATGTGAGTGCTGGACGCTCAACTGCGGTGTAGAGCCTTCCTTTCAGCTTAGGGGGCATTTTTCGATCACAGAAGGTAGCAGAACTCTCCCGCCACTTCAACCACCCTACGCTTACGCAATGATTGATATTGTCATGACAAGCAACATCATTATTTATCATGGACCCTAGATATTTGAACTTTTCACACTTGGGAAGCACTACTTCTTTCAAATAAATGTTAGGAATAGGCCTGTTTGGATCAGAAAATGGGCAGCATAGGTATTCTGTCTTTTTCCCACTTATTCGGTACCCACTTAATTTTAAAACATCCACCTATACGTCAAGTGCTCGTTGCAGGGATATCGGATCTTCAAGTATGATGGCTCCATCGTCAGCAAAGAATAACTGATGAACTTTGGGGTCCGTCACTTTGCCTTTAGCAGGAAATCAAGAACGATAATAAAGAGCAGGGGACCCAAGACGCTTCCCTGGTGTACATCTACTGTGATTTCGAATTCTTCGGTGACTCCAGTTGCACATCTTACTTTAGTAACTGCTCCATCATACAGGTCCATAATTATCAGCACATAGGTTTCTGGAACTCCTCGTTGCCTGAGGGCCACCCATATCAGATCTCGTGGTTTTCGATCGAATGCTTTTTCAAAATCAATCAATATGACATGCAAATCCTTCAAGGAATCCCGATGTTTTTCCATAATGATTCTGATATTTTGGATTGCATTTGTGGTTAATTTACCCAAGAAAAATCCGCACTGATCATCAGATAGCCTTGTTATTTTTAGCAGTCGGCTACCCAAGACTCGCTCAACGATCTTCATGGTGGGTGACATCAGCTTAATCAAACGGTAGATAATTATCACAGCTTCACAGCGTATCACCCTTCCCTTTGTATATTGGAAGATGGTAACTTTCCCTACATTGGTTAGGCATTCGATCACCTCGTATAAGCTTGGAGACAAGATGTAAATAACATTTAACTTAAATGGTATAAAATTTCGTTTTTTTCATCAACACTAACGAAAGTCTACGAACGAATTAAAACTTTATTTAATTTGTTTTAAATCTTTTCGAGAAGTCATAATACTTTAACTATGTTTTTTTGCACAGTAAATATTTGTCTAGTTGAATTGGACTAATTTATACCAATCAAAGAAATAAATAAACTGAAATATGGGCTAATTTATGTTTTGACTTCTTTTCTCCAAATTCGAACTCTTGAACCTCTCTGAATTTTATACCATTCATTTTTTTTTTTAATATTTTATACCAGTCAGATTTTTTTACAAAAATCAAATTAGGAACAATTCTTTGAAGTTGTTTGCTATTCTACAAGAGTTTTTATTAATTCATTTGATCAGCAATTTTATTGAGGGCCCATAGGGCGAAAAATCTTAAATCCGCCACTGGTATAATAAGTTCTTAGAAAAAAGAAAAAAAATAGAAACAGAAGAGTGTATGGAGAGGATGTGTAAAAACTTCCCCTATAATAGTTTTAAATTGCTATTTTAATCATTAACCACCATAATTAGTTTCATAATTTAATAAAACAACAACAACAACAACAACAACAACAACAACAACTACAACAGAAAAAAGATGAATGATTAAAATTAACTTCAATGAATTAATTTGAAAAAAAAAATACATAAAAATCATTCACTATCACTGAACCCCATATCGCTTCCCGTCGTCGACGTCGTCGTCATCATCGTCGGCATCGTGTGTCGGTCGGTCTTGGTGTAGCTTAGTAGCAGTAGGTCACTCACATTAAGAGTATGTGAGTAGTGTAAGTGTATGTATAATTTTGATCAAGTGAATTGAGCCTTAATAGTGTCGACACATTATCTCTTTAATCACTGTGAAGTTCGGTATCGATAGTTTGGAAAGCCAAAATTAACAGTAATTACTTTTGAGATAATATAATTGAGCAGATTGTTTAGCCAGTTTGAGATTTTTGTTCGCACGCTTGCAAACGACCAAAGATTATGTTTGAGATTATTATTGTGTTGGGGTATAAATAATATGGCGACTCTAAATAAATCAAATTGAAGGCATTGTTTGAAGGGTATGTCAGTATAATACGTAATTGGAATCAGTGAGTTGACAAAATAGGGAAGTCGATTTTATTAGTCGCAGTCAATAATAACAAATTAGAAAGGGTAAACATATCAAATTAAATTAAAATAAGGGATGTTATAAGGTTATAATTAAGAAGAGTTTTAAAATAGTAGGAATAAGGTCTTTTAGGTCCAAAAAAAATCAGTTAATACTCTTTTCAAGCATTTGAAATGTTTTAGGGTGACAAATGAGATCAATTTGAACCAATTAAGAAAAGCTGCTTGACCTTCACGGAATTTTAGTTATACAAATTTTCTTTAAATAGGTATTTGTTTGTTTTGCCCCCAAACATAACTTAAAAAAAAAAATTCAAAATTGAAAATGAAAACAAAAAGTAATCTGATGTAAGCAAATTATCAACCGACTTTTAATTTTTTTTTAATTTTTGAAAATTTCAAAATCTTTTACTATTTTTAGCATAATAAATAATTAATTTGAGTAATTAATTTCTTATTGCTTTTAAGATATAGACAAACTAATAACCATCAACAGTAAACAAAATACATTATTGCAAAAAATACAACGCTGTATTCCGAGTTTTTTTTTTTCTATAGAAAAGTTTAATATGTAGTTTTGTTGCTCACTTTAAACAATAAAACTTACAAGCATATATAAATTTTAGCATAATCGTTTGAGCCGTTTTCGAGATAATTTGAATATTTTAAAAAATATTTCAAAACTATGCAACAATCATATTTTAATAAAATCCGTTCACGATTTTAGACAGTAGAAATTTGAACAGATGGACGCACATATGCACAGACCGACGACGGACGGCATGACGAAAACTTTTTCGGACCTCTCCATCATCGTAATGTTGGTTTTGATTAAAACTTCAATTTTTTTTACTTGCTCCATAGGGCAAATAATGGTTTCGTGTCAAAAAAAAATTGAGGTTTTAATCAAAACCAACATTTCGATGATGGACAGGTGCATTTTATTTTTTACACAAAACCAATACTTGCCCTACATATAGAGCAATCAAATAAACCCGGCATCAGTGTGAATGCGCAACATGTTGTTTTTTTCAGAAGACATCCACTGTTCCGCACGTTTCTGAGCTTTTTCTGACTCTTCTATCTCCTTAATTTCTCTGGTTGTCTTGAGAATATATTCTCGCAGCCTAATGGATTTTTAAAATTCATTTTAACCAAATAAAAATTATAAAATCAATGTGTGGCATCGTCTCAAAAAAAAAAGTGCAGCATGTATCCCTATTGTGAGGGAGAGATCCTGCACGACACTACACAACATACAAAAAACAACAAAAAAAAATAAAAAAAATCACATCAACTATTTCTCATAAACACTTACTCAAACACTTCCAATTAAAATAAATTGCACGACTGGATCACACATACTTGCTCTAAGGGTCAAATTTACTGTTGATGCTAAATCTTCATTTATATAAAGTTTATACAAGTAAATAATTTTATTAGAAATTTAAAATTAAACATAAAATTCATTACTTAAATGACTGAAAAAACTTCTTAAATTGTTTAGACCTTAAAACATTTGATTTTGTTAAAAAAAATAAATGTTTAGAAAAAAAAAATTGAAAATCGTTGACGCCGTTTAAAAAAAAAAAAAAAATTGTATATGTAAAAGTTCTCAAGCTTTGTTTAAAAACAAAGTTTTAAGAAAATATTAAAAGACATCTAAAACTAAAATTTATAATTTTTTTTAAACGCATTTCCGAAAAATTTATTTTTGAAAAAAAAAACAAATTTGAAATTGTTTTTAAAAATCCAAAAGAATTTTTTTTTGAAAATTTTGACATGAAATAACTTGGAAATTGTTATGAACCTCTTGTGTAAAAATTTTCATCGAAATCTGTTGAGTCGCTTACGAGAAAATCAGAAAAGAGAAAAACGGCTCTATGGGAGGTACCGTTTTTAAGCGATGAAAAATTATTTTTTTTTATTTCAAAAGTACGACCTTGACTGCTGTATTACACATAATTTTTTTTTATCTAAATCGTTAGAGCTATTTTTGAGAAAATCAAGTTTTTCCACATTGGTTGGACCGTTAATTTTGGTCCTAAAAAAAAATTCAATTTCCACTCTGGGGAATCACCACAAACCCGTAACTAACAAGTTTAAAGAGTATCGCTTAAGTACTTTAGGCACAAGCTCAAGATAGATACAGACAGACTGACAGACAGACAGAAATGCGAGACAAACTTTTTAATAACACCCGATAGCTTTTTTCAGCAACAAAAAATTCCAACACAGTGAAAAATTTCCTAAGTCATAGTGAGAGACCGTAAAGAGGCCATAATACCAAAGAAAGAGGAAAAACTCTCGTTAATATCTGATATGTGCGGTAGCTCTCCCGACGCAGCATCTCTTCCGCAATTACTTCGCAAAAAAACTGAATAAAAAAGACTGAATAAAAGGATAATTTTTTTAACTAGTAAATAAAAAAATTCAACTGGACTACTAAAAACTGAACTTAACTGCCTCTCAACAAAATATAACAAAATTTTAGTTTTCAGTCAATTTATTGTTAAACACTTGTTGATTTTCGATGATCTTAAACTGCCGACATTCAAAAAATTGGACAGAAAAAAAAAATAAAAATATATCAATCGAGTTTCTCAGAAAATCAAAAGAGTTCCATTCATTATTTTACATCAAAATTTCACTATAGATTACGAACACCTCTATTTTTTGAGTATCTAAACGAATGTACGAAACTTTATCCCTCTTTTTGACAACAAAAACGATAGTATTTTGTGTGAAGGAAAGCTTATACCTATACATTATTTTCAGAAATTCAAACTCGCTAAGTATTTATTTATTCTTATACTATAACTTCTCCTTTCGTTTTTTTTTTTATTAATAACTCAACACTCACAAAACCCAACAATCATCGTTAATCTTCCGAATTTATATCCATCACCGAATTCATCTCACGACCCCATATTTATTACAAATATTTAATTTACCTTAAAACAATCATTTATCTTGCCAAAAACTTGTAAATAAAGTTCAAATTACCGAGATATATAAAATCCACAACACCTTCTCATATTTAAAACAAAAATTATTCGTTTATACAAAACACTTAAAGTGTATGCATCCCCCAAATGCTTTCACCCACTCAAAGTTTCATGTCTCGTCTAAGTAAAATTTATGAACATCATAAAAACCGCAAACCCACGCATTGTATTGCGTTGAAAAGCTTAAATCCAGAGCTCCACCATGCCACCACCACCGTCAATCAAATGCTGCAGAAACAATATCAGTTCAGTACCTCTATTATTACTTTGTGGTTGGGGTTGCTTACTCTAGCGTCAACCCTTTATAAATATATTCAACCCCAATAAGTATTATTTGGTTTAGCAATAGAAATCGAGTTACGACACACGAAGACTCTAATTCCAACTCCCCTAAATGGATGTCGTACTTCCATTCTCAAAATTACATTTATGTGAGAGCTTATTTGACAGAGCTGGGGGCACTATACAGGGGTCATTACAGTTAGAGACAAATTATTATCCACTTGCATATTACACACGATTAGTGTATATTTGTCCGCCACCACAGTTCAATTGTGTTAAAATGTAGATACACAAGGACTTTGCAACTACAATAGAGGTGGGTATTGAGTTTTGTTAAACAAAACCCAAACAGCTACCAGCCATGATAGTTTCATGTTCAGCCGAATTATTATAATTATTGCACACAAAAAGGGTAGCAGTAGCAGCAGACTTGTGACTTCGAGTGGGTAGGACAGCGCGTGAAATTTAGTAAGAGTGGTTGGAGTTTTGTGTCTCGGTGATTATTTTTTTAGCAGTCGCGTCTCGGGTGTTAATCGGTTCAAAGATTAATGCTTGGTTTCATCAAATTGTACTTAAAGTTGGGGACTGTTTTTATGAGTTATTTAAATTTATAGACTGTGTGAATAATTAGGTAAAGTATATATTGGCACCAAAAGGATTTACGATTCTATTTTATTACGAATATTAAGCTCTAATTAATTATATGTAATTAACGTGCTTCGAATAAGCTGTGAAAAAGGGTATCTTCTACTTGCGTTTTACATATGGGTAGGTGCTATAGGCAAGATATAACAATCAGACATGACATAACGATGATAGAGAAAACGAAAAAAGTGGGTATTGCAATTCTGTCCGTCTGTCGATCTTATTCCCAAAAATATAGCCAAACCACAAATATTCAGACCACAGCCCAATTATGGGTTCCTTTTAGATGTAAGAAGGATGTATTGTAACAAATTTTCTAAACAATTTTTAGCCTTTAAAACATTTTGTTTTAATTTCACTGAACATCATCGAGTGTCACAGTTTAGAGAGTGAATTCGTTTTTTTTTTTCAATTATTCAATTGATAAATACCAAAAGTTTTGCGGGCACTTAAAGAAAGAAATTTTATGGAAACAGAAGATCGTTCTCATGAATTTACTATTTGACTATGCATAGCTCGAGAAATTAGACAAACAATTGGAATAGTCCGATAAAATACTTGAAAGCATTTTTATTGATGGAAATTGTTGACAGCAACCCTAAAATTAAAATTATATAACAAAGTCAGGTTAGTTACACCAATTATAACTTAAGAACTGATGGGCCGATTTTAATAATTCCTGATTTGTTGGATTCCTCTTCCTTTCGAATAGCAGGATAACTATTAAATTTTCGGAAAATCATAATCTCGAGAAGAGTTCTCATGCATTGAAAAAAAAGAGAAGAAAATCAAAAAAAAAAATTAAATCTCTATGCAACGCCATTTGCGGTACATGACAGAAACAGAACCCAGAATGCTGACTTGGCAATGTCAGCAGATGGCGTTGTGTATAGAGTTGATTCAATTAAATACCACTAAGCAATAGAGATCATGAAAAAGGATCTTAGTACCACGAGAAATGGCGTAAAATACCACGGAGAAAAGCGAAGAAAATCACAGAGAAAAGCATGGAAAGTCGCGGTCAAAAGTGTGAACAGCCGCGGAATAATATGCGAAATACTAAAATTACTTCGCTCAAATGCTCGAAATACAGCGGAAAAAATGGTGAAAGATCGTGAAATACTACGGAGAATAGCAAGGAATAAAGCTTAAAACACTGTGGTGGTCAAAGAACATTTGAAAACCACTCTTCTCTTCGATATCCAAAGAATTTATGCACGACATACTCGTACGTTTCCTTCTGATGTTTTCCACAATTTTACAGTAACTTTTCACGTTTTCCTTGACTTTCTTCAGTTTTTTTTCCCAACATTATACGTTTTTCATCGATCTTCAGCGGTTCTCCATGATTCTCACATGGACAACTGTAGGGTGGCCTGACTAAAAAGTTCTGCGGGTCATGACCTACTACTACTACAGTAACCATCGTATAATAAGGCAATTAATGTATGTTAGTATAAAATAAAAATGCCTCTACCAATGAGGGCAACGTCTGCTGGGTCAGCTAGTTAGTTTTATATTTTCAGTGCAACCGGTATCTCCCTAAATTCGTTTAAGAAAATAATGGCACAGCAATGGAACTTGGCATGAGCGTATATTTTGGGTGAAAAGGTCTTCTTCGGTAACAGCTATCAAAACACCCTGTGAAAATAATGGTGGAGTTAGCAATGTCGTACAAATATTCCAACGTTCATGGGAATACAAATAAAATGCACAAAAGTTGTTGTTGACATTAAAGCTTCTAATATAAAGTTGTACGAAATACTAAATAATTCTATTAGAAATGTAATAAAAAAAAATAAAATTCATTACTAAAATGACATAAGCAACTTCTTAGATTGTTTTGAGCTCTAAACTAAGTATGCCATTATGATTAAAAACGATACATTTTTAGAAACACAAAAAAAAATTAAAAAATTGTTAGAGCCGTTTAATTTTTTTATTTAAAAATTCTCAAACATTGTTTAAAAAAAAAATTGGTCCCTATACCATTTTCAAGAAAATATTAAAGCACATCTAAAATCAAAATTTAAAATCAAATTTCAAAAAAAATTCAGTGAGTTTTCGAAAAATTGATTTTTCATAAAAAAAATTAGAGTTTATTTAAAAATTCAAAAATTATTTCAATGAAAATTTTGATATCAAATAATTTTAAATTAGTTGAGAAGCTCCGCAAAAAGAAAAAAAAACGGTTCTATGGAAGGTACCGTTAGTAGAATTTTTAAAAAACATTTCTTTTATTTCAAAAGTATGACCCTGCTATCAAAAGTAGCCACACAAATTTTAATCAAAATCGTTGGAGTCGTTTCTGAAAAGAGTCAACTTGTCCTTAACTATTATATGGCAGATACCGTTAGTTTTGTTCATAAACAAAAATCATAAATCTTCCTTATACACCAAATTTGAAGAAAATCACTAGAAATGTTTGGCATCATCATCATCGGCTCGACAACCGGGGTCCGGTCCTGGCCTCTTTCAACAAGTCTCTCCACCTACCCCGGTCTCGAGCCAACGCCATCCAGTTGCGCACCCCAAGGCTTTGGGCGTCCTGGTCTACGCCATCTCTCCAGCGCAAGCATGGTCTACCACGCTGCCGTCTACCATAGAATGTACCGCAAAAGACTTTCCGAGCAGGTTCCTCTTCGCTCATACGAGCTAGGTGCCCTCCCCACCGGAGTCTACCGAGCTTAATTTTTGTCACTATGTCTGCTTCAAGGTAGATTGCGTACAACTCATGAATGTACCGTCTCCGAAATCGTCCTTCCTCACATATGGCACCCAAGTCTCGGATCCATACATGAGTACTGGCAGGACCATGGTCCTGTACAGCAGCAGTTTTGAACTTATGGTTAGATTTCTGGATTTGAATAGCTTTGACAGACTGTAGTAGGCTCTGTTGGATTTGAGAAGCCGCCCGCGTATTTCTTCTTCTATGTTGTTATCGGCTGCTACTGTTGACCCAAGGTATTTAAAGGATTGCACCACTTCAAATTCGTGCTCCGCTACCTTGATTGTTTGACCAACTGTTCTTCTCGCATTCGACGCCACCATGTACTTTGTTTTACCTTCCTAATGTGCAGCCCCAGATTTTGTGCCGCCTGCTCGATCGAAATGTTTGGCATAGTTCGTTAAAAAAAAAATAGTACAAATAATATCAAAAAAAAAAGTATTTGTCTTTTAATTTAATTTAATTGGTCGTATTTAATTTTAATAAAAAAAAACATTGACAAAAATAAAAAAACATCAAAATCGGAGCTGTTCGGCACGTTTCTAAGACATTACCTTTTTTGAACTTTATGTACGGTACCACTATTACTGTCTGTTTTAGCACGCATCCCAAGATCAAATTTCACTAGAATAAAAAACAAAGTAGCCAGATTAATTGGTCAGATTGAGCTTTAAAATGATCAATAGAAAAAAAAAGGTTACGTATACGCCCGAGTGACCAGTTAATTGTACCTACTTACAAAATATAATAAAATATTTTTAGAGCTAACAATAGAGTAACATTAGGTGAGCTTTCTTCACATTATTAAAGTGCCCAGATCTCGAAGACCTTAAGTACACTGTGATCCAAAAAATTAAAGCAACGCTAATTTTTTTCTGAAATTTTTATTGATTCTCGACAGACTTTTTAAGTAAAAAAAAAAAAATGATTCGAAATAAATTCAGAAATACTCCAACAATTTCTTCTTTTATTTTTTTAACAATTTGAAGTTACGATTATAGGACAATTATGAAAAAATACCGAGAGTCTGAAATTTTTTATTTTTGGTTTTAGTGTCAAGTAAAAAGTAAGTTTCTTTAATTTAAAAAATACAAACTTCCATTGGCAAGTCTATTAAATCATTTATTTACTGTTGTTGTTTCCCGAATGCATAACTTGTAAGTAAAAATAAACTCTACCTTCTGGACTATATGGGAACATCGCCATTCTCGTTTTCATTGAAATCAAAAAAAAAAAAAAAAAAAAAAAAAAATTGATGCCATCATGGTCACCACAATGTCTAGCAAAGTTCTCTTCAAAATATATTTTTTTATTCCCAAAAAAAAAAGAACCAATAAATTGCCATGGTAAAAAACTTCTCTCAATTATTATCCACTTGTTTGAGTCAAAATGATGATTGTAAGTATGTGTGTGGTTTTGCCAATATTAGCGGAGGCGCATCTCATATCTCTCCAAATTGGGTCACAAATTGGTCAATAAATGTCCAAAATGAAGAAGAACGAAAAATTTGTTTTTTATTATTATTTTTTTCAAGTGAAAAAAAAAAAAAATAATAATTTTTTCAGACCGAAATATGGGCTGCGGATGCAGTGAACACATTTTTGGTGCCAGACTGATAAACGAGTAGATTTTCCTGTTGTGTCGTTTGTTGTTCGTGGCGTTGAACGTAATCGACAGCTTTTGTTGTGGCCGGGATAGAGAGGAGCTTATTCATGGCATCACTATATACCCAGAGAGGATCATCTCGTTCATCATTTTGGGAGCTCAATGTGTTTTTTTTTGTTGCTTTCTTTCTTTGTTGTTGTTGTTGTTGGTAGCATCCATCAGTTGTGGAGTAATGGGGCATGGTTAACTTGAGATTGTGATGATGCAAGGTTTTTTTGTTTTGCTGTTGATCTGGATTGTTTCTTTTGTTTTGTTGTGGAGATTTATGATATGACAGTCGACACTTTGGCAGCCATCAGGTCAAGTGATGTAAATGTTTTCAAAGCATTAAAACGTGAGTACTTATGCACATTGATGGTCGGTCTCGTAAACAAGTCAAGCTCAAAAGGGATATTGTGAACTTTTTAGCTGGATAATTATTTTTTTTAAGTGACCTTTTAAATTCTTTTTCTGTATAACTTTTTGAAAGGAGCGTTTAGTTAATCTTGAGAATAAAATTAAGGCATGAATAAATGAAAATAGCACCTCAAGTTACAATTCGGGGAAAATAAATACAAAATAACGTGAAATGAGACTATATAGGCTCGGATTTTCATTCTTAAGTAAACGAAAGAAAAAACTTACAAATGGGATTTATTATCTTTTGGATGAATTTCTTTACATAAATTACAAACTTACTCGTTTTGTGATGATGGAACTCTCTTAAGAGAGAAGCAAATCTAAAGAAATGCTTATTTTCCCTGGAAAAAAGCCAAGGACCCTTTATCAAAAAATTGAAAGAATTTCAATAAGGATCTTTACAAGGTCAAGGGTACCTTCCCACGAGCCACAAATGTATCAATGGAGTCAAACATGTCAGGGACTGAAGAGCATTGCAGAAGCATCTAATGCGTAAAAGAAGTCACATGCGTCAATGGCGACACATGAGTCAGATAGACTTCTGAAATACGTCAGCGTGAACAAATATTAGCATCAAAGCCATCAAGCACCAGGAGTTTTTAACACCCTGGTGCCCAAGAAAGTCACGGGTGTCCAACACCACTGGGGTTCAATAAAGTGACGGATGTCAAATGCGTCAGGGGTATAATAAATGTAGCAAGGAATAATACACGTTAATAGCGGTGCACGCGTCAATGGCTTCAGGGGCATCCAATTCGTCAGCTGTATAAAACACGTGACTCGCATGAATCACGTCAACTGCATTAAATCCTTCAGGAGTGTAAATGACGTTAAACGCTTCAAGGGCATCAAAGCTTCAACTTTATAAGAAGCATAAGGTCAAAAGTTCTGAGGTAACAAACATAAAACAAAGTCAGTTTGAAGTCCGTTAAAAAGTGTTGTTTTTTACTTGAAGATAAATATCGGACCGACAAAAAAATCATAGAGAAACGGAACAAAACAAAAATTAAGCTTAAGAAATTGTGGCAACAAAAAACAAAAAAAAAATGGCCAAATGACTTTTTTGTTTGCCGGATAATTTTCGACTTCATTTGCATCAAACTACTAAATTCGTTTGGGTCAAACACTTTCTGCGAACGATACAAAAAAAGTTGAGCGTAATACCTGTCATTGAAGCGGCTACCTCTTGCATACAAAGCGAGTATTTTGTCATTCCGCCACGAACTTCTTAATTAATGATTTGCACAGAATGCATATAAACAAAATGAGAGAACGAATCGTTTGCGTCAAATGACTTTTCGTTTGCTGGATAGTAACTGTTTGGTTTCAACTTTATTTGCAGAAACAAAAAAAATTAAGTTCAGCGTAATACCGGTGATTGAATCAACGACCTACCGACTACGAACCAAGTCTTTTGCCATTCCGCTACCAACTAAATAAATTTCATGTAGCATAGAATGCATACGAGCACCACCAAAATAGAGTCAACTATAAAGAAAATTTGTTTTCTGCAGTCATTTGTTGTAAATGAATTGTATATTTATGCACCGAAAGTGAAGTTCTTTGCAACAAATTACTTTTTGAGGAGGTTTTTCGCAAACTATTCATTCGTTTGTTGCAAACATATTCTGTTTGCACAAAAAGGTGTTTATAGGAGCGGAAAGCATTTTTGATTGACGGAATCAACTCATAAGCATGAGCTCCAAACAAATGGGTGTTTTTGCATTATGTTTGCTGTAATAGAAATACAATTTGGGTCAAATGTAATACAGTATTGCTACAAATGAAAAACTTTAGCGGGGATTGTATTAACTTTCCAGCAAATGCATTTCATTTAATTTAAAGAATATTTCTCTGAGTGTCTGAATGGGAATACGCCACCACCAGTATATACGAACCAGGGGTGCTATACTCTCTGTTGGAAATAACTTATATTCAAACCAAGGTACGTCAGAAATGACAAGAGTTCCCAATACTTCTTAGATCATTTTGTTTTTTTTTTTAACTAAATTGTTGTGAATAAACTTTGTAACTAAATTTAGTTTTTTTTTTTTTTTCAAATCAACATCATAAACTGGTTCATGTTATTTCTTCAAACTCTTTTACTACCAACGATGTAAATAAAAAATTCAACAAATATTTATGCATTTTTCATGTCAAACAAAACACAAAAAAAGAGCAAAGAACAATTTGTCTGTTATACTTTATTTTCTACCATTTATGTAGAGGTACTCTTATATTCATTTATCCTTGTCGCTAAAGACATTATGCCAAATGCATTCGACTGCTTAGGAAACTGAATAAAGAAAAATCATCATTACTCAAAATAAAAAAAAATTGGAGTACGTTAGTATACCTACCTACTTCTTCCTTACAATATCTTTACCAAACGACTTTGACAACATGAAAGCAATTTTCTCATACATCAATTTAATAGGTTACTCAAAATTACTCAAATAAATTTTAACTCCATTTTGGTGGGTTTTAAGATACGTATATTTATCAATTATGTATTATGAAGTGGAGTAGTGTCTTTATGCTACACATTTTGTATTATCGTATTCCTTTCAAACAACATTTATGTAGAAACTTCACTTACCATATATTTAAGCAGAAATCAAAAGATTAGTTGGGCTTTAGACTAAAGACTTCAACAATCATGCACGGTTCCATGAAGGTTATTTTAGGTAGATTAGAAAATGGCTTCTACAGCTTTCAGGAAACTAGAGGAGGAGGCTAATCTTTTATTTGTATCGTAATGTCAAATCTGATTGTTATCTCGGGTTCGATTTTTAATATCAATCTAAAACTTGCCCTATAGTACCTAAAGGGTTTTCTAAGAGCGCTACAAAAGTTTTTTTAAATAAAAAAAAAAACGCTTTCGGATATCAATGAAATTCTTTATTCCTGTAAAAGTACGTTCGATGCATAATATGGAACTCGATTTCTTTTGCATGGCCACCACGGGCACGCTTTCAGAAGTCCAGACACTGAACCCAATTTTCGACGGTTTTGAAGCATAAATCGGCCGATACTGCTGCAATTTGAAGTTCGATATTCATACGAATTTCATCAATCTTCGCTGGCTTATTGGCATAGACCATAGACTTGACGTAGCCCCACAGGAAATAGTCTAACGGCGGCGTGAAATCGCACAATACTGGACTGGCGACTGGGCCATTTCGTGAGATAACACGTTCTCCAAACTTGGTTTCCAATAAATTGATTGTGACATTCGCTGTGTGGCTTGTGGTGCCGCGCCGTCCTGTTGGCACCACATGTCTTCCAGGTCCATATCATTGAATTGGGGCCAAAAATATTCGGTTATCATTGAACGGTAGCGATCCCCATTCACAGTAACGTGCCGGTCTTGATCATCACGGAAGAAGTACCGCCCAATGACGCCCCCGGCCCATAAACCACACCAAACCGTAATTTTTTCGGGATGCAATTATGACTCATGGAGTACGTGTGGATTGCTTCCTGACCAATACCGCATATTTTGTTTATTGACGAAGCCATTCAGCCAGAAATGAGCCTCATCGCTGAAGATGATTTTTCGATGAAAATCCGAATCATTTTCAAGTTGTTGCTCAGCCCAATTCACGAACATACGACGCTTTCTGGTGGTCAAGCGGCTTCAGCTCTTGCGCCAATTTAATCTTGTAAGGATGTAGGCAAAGATCTTTTCGCAAAATTCGCCACAACGACGTCACAGAGATGCCCAACGCTTGAGAACGACGTGTGAGAGACACATTTGGGCTTTCAGCAACTGAAGCTTTAGCGGCAGCAATATTCTCGACACTACGGGCACTTGTTTGTCTCACTGGCACGGGAACATTTTGTACTGTGCCTGTGGATTCAAATTTTTCCACTAGACGATCAATTGTTGATCTGCTAGGACGATTATGACGACCATAAATTGGACGTAACGCTCTTAACGTTAAGCCCACAGACTCCGAATTTCGGTAGTAAATTTTAATAATTTCGCCTCGTTGTTGGCTCATATATCTTTCCATCATAAAATGGCAAACCTTACTGAAGAAAAATGTCAAAAGAGCGGCAAGAAATATGGCATCGTTTGCAGTCCCTGTCGTTCTACTTTTGTAGCATCCTTGTTGAAAACCCCCTTATATCGCAAGTAAAATATCCAATAAGCAGAGAACTTTTTTTGGTATATTGTATGCGGATTGGGATTTTATGTTTTCGAGTTTTTGATTACTTAGACCCCAAATCCTGAAACAAATATTTAAAAAAAAGTAAGTGATAAATGACTAAACCCCATAATCCCAACATTAAAATTACGCATACCAAAATCCCCAAGAGATAACCGGGCAGTGGGAAAATTTCAATAAGAAAATCGTAAAACAAAAATTTTTAGACCTTACATAATACCGTTTACTGACATTGAGAAACTGTAAGTGATGAATTGCCAAAATCCTCAAAAAGATTTTTAAATTGAATTAAAGTACGTTTAGCAATATTAATTAATGTACAGATTTTTGGGTACTTTTGTTGGTAAAGAAAGTTTATTGGGTAACTTTCCCCATAGGATTGATTGGGATGTTGTTTTTTTTTAAAGGAAAGAGTAAAAAAATCAGAATTTTGCATTTTCCGGGGTAAAATTTTTTAAAATACCTATATAGTGCCGGCATTTTGAGTTGTCGAAATTTTGGAATTCAATATTTTCTAGATTTGCTGATTCTGATCGGTGGTTTCATACTGAGAGTTTTTAAGGAATTTGAATGTGATGATGCTTTCTTTCTTTGTTATTGTAGAAAGAAAAGGGGCCAAGCCATAGAACCCGTCAAGTGCGTTATGTTAACGTTTTCAACGGACAGCCCGATAAAATACTAACGTTCTTATTGGAAGCAATATTACTGCGCAATAATTATATGTCTCTTTGCTTACTCTGTTACTACCTTGTTGAGGAAACGAAGAATATTGAGTTAAAACTGTCTCCAGGACAGTGAAACAGTGAGGTTGCGGAATATCTTGTTATCGGTAGTCCCGCACTGAGTAAGGGAACTCAAAATGACAGTGATCAACAGGTCTCATAGTGAATCCCTGACCTCCCCTGTAATGGGAGGTCTCGCAAGAAGCTAGAGACCAGTTGACCCACTGTCTCCAAGTAAGTAGCAGAAACGCAGAAAAAGTTGGTGGTCGGAAAGTCCAAAATCTAAAAGTGAAAAAAAGTAGTGATCAAAAAGTCCCAAATGAAAAAGTTAGCTGGAAAACCCAAAAGGTGCAGTCGATCGGTAGGCCTAAGATCTCGAAAAACTTGAGCCATATAATCGGGGAATATCAAGTTATCGATAGTTCCAAAATCCCCAAAAACTTAGTAAGGGAACTCAGAAGCATGGTGATCGGTAAGTGAACTACGGGATACTATCAGATAGTACTCAATTAATGCTATGAGACCTTATAATTACTTAAATTTTGGTAAAAAGTGAGCATACCCAAGTCGTTTTACTCCTGGCCCCTCTTATTATGAGACTATAACCCTACTTTAGATACCCAATGTTCCAAATTAACATATGTTCCTATTTGGACCTCATGTAGCTATGAACTCCTTATTCAATATGAAAATTCCAAAATAATTGTGACCCCTCAGTAATTATAATTAAACTAAGGCTCCAGGTGTTATGTAGTCGAAGCCACTAATCCAAAAAAAAACAAAACTGGCTCAAAACAGTAGCTGATGAGATAAGAAATTAATTGAAGCAGTAAGGAATGCCGTCAAAAGTCAAAATGGTATTTTAATCCTTAAGTCCAATTAAAACAAAAATTTGTAAACGGCCTCGTGTTCAATTTCAAAGCTCTTTTTTATTTATTTTTTTATTTTGTTGTCAATTTAAATAAGTGTTGAAAAAAAAAAATAAAAACTAATTACATTGAAATCTCGCCATGTTGTCATTCAGACGGACCAACGACAACGATTGCTCCAGAAAACTTTAAACTTTACATTAAAATCATTTAACATTAACACGACAAATTGACAACGATCTGACATAAAGTCCCCAAAAATATATACATAAAATAACCTCCTTAACACTAAACACTTAACACCCTGTCTTAATTGAAAGAACTCCAACTTTTCCATTAGATTAAACACAAATTCTGTGCAACTAACTTTATGAGAAAAAAACAACAACAAAAATGTTTTGCGCTCAGCGTATTATGCAATTTTATAGATGGCATAACATCGACAAAACATCTACAACAGCCGGCATATGCCAGAGAGAAAGACAAGACTACCACCGCATTTACCTACGAGCAACCATTCCAAAGGTAACAGACAGAAAGACATCAGGCATAGACTTAAAGACCCGCGACGCACGTAGCGTCGTCGATCGTTTGTCGTAGGTACACCACATAGAGACGTGTGCGATGTTGTGCCCACATGTTATTTTGCGCAAAAGGTGCCCAATCTGATCCCCCAAATCAATCGAGAACAAGTTTCTTAATTAAACACACCTGTGGATACGTCACATCAAGTCCACGAAATGTCGCCGATGGCATATCGGCTGCGGCATTACCATCCAAATCGGCATCGGCATCAACTTGTCTATGTATAATATATGGGGCCGACAACATCGCTGCAGGTGGTGATTCACGTTACAAGATTTTACGCCATATTAAATCATCTGAATGTGAAGAATTGAAAGATGTGCCTTTTATCATATTTTGTAGCCCACTCCAAAAGACATGCCAAGCATTTCTGTTAGACTTTAACGATTTGAGCAACATGAGCTTTTTTTTTTATAAAGCAGAAGGTCGACTCAATGGATTGAGGCAGGTATGCCTTGAGGTCCAAAAAAATAAAGATGAAAGATAAACTATTGAGATTTCGATGAAAAGATATACGATTTCTATATGGGCCTCTAGGGTATTGGGGGCACTTAGTAGTGCATGCAGGCTCTTTATTGCCTTAAACTATATTCACTCAAAATAAAAGTGCTAGCCATTAATAAAAAAATCGATGACTCACAAAACGAACTTGTTATTCAAGATGTATGGATCGATAGGAATTTACAATAATTGATAAGTGACAGCCCCAGGAGCCTATATGATCACAACTTAAAGTTGGATTGACTTAAATAAGGATGGAAGAGAGAGTTTTTGTCATCTTTAAAAAAGAGAGAAAATCTCTTTTCTCCCATGAGCAGTAGGAACAAAACAAAAACCGGGCATTGACTGTGGGCTACACTGAGAGAACAAATCGATTGCTGCAAACCTACAAATTTCCCAAACAACTTTTTCGTTTGCAATTTGTCGGCTTCGTTTGCAGCAAACTGATTAATTCGTTTGGGTTAAACACTTCTTGCGAACGATAAAACAAAAAGAAGCTTAGTGCAACACCTGTGGTTGAACCGGCGGCGACCTCTCGCTTACGAAGAGAGTATCTTGTCATTTCGCCACGGACTGTATGATTTGTAATTGGCGTAGAATGCATATAAACAAAATTAGAGAACAAATTGTTTGCGTTGAACGACTTTTTGTTGAATAGTAATTTTTCGACTTTAAAATTCGTTTGCAGCAAACTCTTAAATTCGTTATGGTTAAACAATTTATGCGAACGACTAGTTCAAAAAAAAGTTCAGCGTCACACCGGGGATTAAACCTATAACCTCTCAATTTCGAACCAAGCCATTGCACCACGAACTAGATAGCTTTCGTGTAGCAAATAATGTATATGAACACCACAAACGTACAGTCAATAATTAAAAAAATTTGTTTCCTGTAGTTATTCGCTGTAAATGAATTGTATATTTACACCAAAAAGTAAAGTTCTTTGCAACAAACTATTTTCTGCAGAGGTTCTTCATAAACTATTCATTCGTTTGCTGCAAACAATAGAATTTTCTAGCAAACGAAAAGTTGTTTAGATGTTAATAGCATTGTCGTTTGCTGCAATCAACTCATAAAAATGAGCTCCGAGCGAATGGGTTCTTTTGCATTATGTTTGCTGTAAAAGAATTACAATTTGCGTCAAATATAATACACTTGCAACGAATAATAAACTTTTGCGGGGATTGTATTAACTATCCAGCAAATGGTTTTTATTTAATTCAAATGATATTTGCTAGCCGCTAACGAAAATAAATAAATAATTTCTCTGAGTGTAGGTTTACCTATGGAATTACATGTTTTTCTGTTAATTTGTAAGTTTGCTCATAAATTTAATTCAGTTTAATTTGTTGATTTTCCACGTCCGTCAAATGAGTTACTCGTCTGATAACTGGGTCTATTAATGCATGTTTTGTGGATTCATTCTGATTCTTTGGCGAATTTGTAACATGTTCCCCATTCACTCGTTGATTCTCAAGGCTTGCTGAATTACTGACTTCGATCGCTGATTTTTCTGTTAATAAGTTAGGTTTGTTGAATGATTTAAAAGGTTTGCTCGTTGATTTGCATCGTTTACTCGTTGATAAGCTAGAAGCATCTGTTCAATTGCCTGATGGTCTTCTGTTGATATGTGTTTGCTCCTTGGGTTTTGGGCTTCCTCTGCTGATTTGCTAAATGCATCCTTTGATTTGCCAGGTTCACTCGTTAGTTTGATAGATTCATTTGATTATTTGCTGAACTTCGTTGGATGACTTGTAACATTCGCTGATTTGTTGATTTTGCAGTATTTTCCATTGGTTTTATAGATTAACCTGTGAATCGCCTGATTTTTTGAAGACCTGCTGATTGATTAATCCGTTGATGAACCAGGTATTTTTGTTGAATTACGGGTTTTATTCGTGGATTTTACGGAACCATACCAGATTTATTTGTTGATTCGCTGTGTTTTTCTATTATTTCGCCTGATTTTTCTATTCATTTGTACTGTTCGCCCAATGATTTCGAAGGTTTGCTGGTCGATTTGCCGGGCTTAGCCGTTCATTCATTAGATTTTTCTGATTAATGCCTAATCTGCTGTTGATTTGTGTTCGCACTTTGAATTGCCAGGTTTGCTCGTTGGTTTAAGGGTCTGTTTGTGGATTTACTAGAGGTTGATGATGAATCGGTTGAGGTTGTTGTTTGAAGCGGGGCTGTAGTCCATCCTGGATTGAATTGCAAGCACCATCAAAAGTAAAGTAGACAATGCGTCAGGCTATCCCGCACATTTTCTAGATTCATTTGTTGATTTGTCCAGTTAGTCCAATGATTTTCAAGGGTTGTTTGGGCTTTTTAGCGGTTCATTCGTTCATTTAATAGGTTCACCAGTTGAATTGCTTGTCCATTGATTATCAATCCAATGATTTGCCTGTTAGAATGTTTATTTTTTTTAATTTGCTAGTTGATTTACCAAATTTTTTTGTTGATAACCTGCGGTCCCTGGTTGTGTTCAATGTTTTCAAATTTTCAATTGGTGATTTTCAAGGTCCCCCGTTAATTTGCCAGCTTCACTTTTTGATTTGCTGAGTTCTTCCGTTAATTTGCAGAGTTTGCTCTTTAGTTTATGGGATGGATTCAGAGTTAAAAAGATACCAGGGGACTGTTTTTCATCAAACTACCTCTACTTCTTCTAATTTAAATACGTTAACCTAACTTTCACTGTTTTCGCATGAAGAAACTTATACCTCACACTCTCCTATATCAAAAAAAAAGCCGACAAAATCCAGATACAAAGATTTATGTCAACTTTTTGCATCAAACCAACAACATCAAAATAACAAATATGTCATTCCAATTCTATAGTGTTTGTTCAAAAATATGTCCCAACTAATTGCACACTCCACCAGTGTTCACCATGTCAACTTAAATTTCAAAAAAAAATTAAAACAAGTTCTTCAACATAATCAACCTATACTGTGTCACTTGCCAAACAAACGCATTTATCTTATTAACTGTATCACAAATGTCAACAATTAGGCAGCATGCAACCAAAGAACCAAAGATATAACACTTTAAAGAAAGAGAACCGCTAACATACTTGCAATTATACAACTTACCCATCAAAGCGACACAGTGTGAGTCGGTAAAGTCGTTCATCACAATCAATGTTTGACAGTGAGAGAGAGATTTTTCTATCGTGTGTTATATGGTTGCCAAATGTGATTGATTTTGAAGAATAATAAAGAAAATTTAAATTACAATTACTAGCAGCAAAAATCTAATAATACCAAAACCAAGACTACCATATGGCTTTAGGTACAGTTTTAGGGCCGCTAACTGAGATTTTCAATAGTGGGAAAAAGACAAGGGGTTGTAGGTGGATCATGACCAATGCTAAGCGTGTTTCTGATATCCAATTTAACAAATCTTTAAATCTATGTACGGTTGCCTGTTGGTTGACCAGGCCACGGACCGTATGGTTAGAAATAGTAACTGTTTAAAAGTTACCAGATTTAGCTGAGATAAACTCTAACTTCACACTTTCTCAGCTGCTTTTTGGTAAATAAATACAGGTCACCATTCCAGCTAAACTCTTTCGTATTACTTATGGGGGCTAATTTTTAAAAAGCTTGTACTGCTTCACTCAAAGATGGTTCTGGCGGAGAGTTTCTCATCTGCTGCACTCACAGATAGTGTGGTAGGCATCATATGAATTCAAATCTCCATACTGACAGGAGTGGTATATTGTTGTGCCTGTCTTGTTAGAATTTCCCGTTAGAATACCGCTGCCCGATGAGAAACTGCGTGACGTTATACTTCACTGCGTCTTGTTTCCGGTTATCCTATTCAGCAACTTCTACAATGAGGCTTGGGGTCCAGCGCCCTCTGCTTTCCAAACCCCACCGTTCGTGCCATCTTCTGTTGTGGAAGCACCATTGCTTCCGTGATTGCTTCTTCCACTCCAATTTCCACCCTTTAGTCGTAGACGTACAACGCAACTATTAGGGTAGTTATTTCCGACACCGTTCGGTAGGAGCAAGCTATCCGTAAAGATCCACGGCACTGTATTGCTGCCATTTGTTTTACGTTCTTCTCTTGTCGGAGTACATCGCCCAGATCTTGATTCAATACACGAAAATATCATAATGTAGTTGACATTAGAATTCTTCGTTTGTTAGCAGTGGGACACACAACATTTGCCATTAAACTACTCAACGACATGTAGCGTCCTGACTTTCGATGCTTGTTCCGCTGCTGCTTTTATTTGTTGCCAATATGTAAGCTTTGTATGGAACCCCATTTGAATACACTTCAATTCATTATTTTCTTTACGTGACTTCGAGTCGATTGTTAGTCTCATAAACTGGTTCAAATTTGATTGCGTACTTTCAGTGTCTTTTGCAGTAGCGACAACGTCTGCGTGCCCTACCAGGAAGGTATCATCAGGCATTTCCATACTAAAGATTTAAAGCGAAAGAAGTTCCAAAGGTTAGGTCACAAAACAGCTCCTTGCACTGCTCCGGAGGTGATTACTTTTCTCCTTGGGCCTTCTGTGGAATCCTAGGTAAGCTCCCGGTCAGAGAGATAATTCTTCATCATCCACTGGATTATTAAATCGTGTCTTGAACACCTCCAGCATCCAGAGTTGCAAGGAAGCCGATTTTCTTTGAGTTGTGGTTTCCCTTCGTTGGCGGCTAGTGAACATCCTGTTAATTAAATAAAAATCATTTGCTGGAAAGTTAATACAATCCCCTCAAAACTTTTTCATTTGTAGCAACCGTATTATATTTGATCCAAATTCGAATTCTATTACAGCAAACAGAATGCAAAACAACGCATTTGTTTGGAACTCATTTTCAGAAATTGATTGCGGCAAACGAAAATGCTCCCTAAATCTAAACATCTAGAAAATTCTATTGTTTGCAGCAAACGAATGAATAGTTTGCGAAGATCCTCTCCAGAAAGTAGTTTGTTGCAAAGAACTTCACTTTTGGTCTATATATACAATTCATTTACAACAAATGACTGCAGAAAAGAAATTTTCTTTATAATTGACTCTATTTTGGTGGTGCTCGTATGCATTCTATGCATCGCTGATTAAATCACCGATATTACGCTGAACTTAATTTTTGTTATTTAGTCGTTCGCATAAATTGTTTCACCGACTTACGAATTTAAAACTTTGCTGCAAATAAAGTTGAAACCAAACAATTACTATATAGCAAACGAAAAGTCGTTTGACGCAAATGATTCGTTCTCTCATTTTTTTATATACATTTTACGCCACTCTTAAATTAAAAAGTCCTTGGCTTGTTGCAAGATACTCGCTTCTTAAGCGAGAGGTCGCCGTTTCAATCGCAGGTGTTACGTTAAACTTTTATTTTTTTTTATCGTTCGCCGAAAGTGTTAAACCTACACGAAATTTACCAATTTGCTGCACACCGTAGCCGAAAAATTGTCCAGTAAACAAAAAAGTTGTTTGCGAAATTTTGTCCTTTGCCTCAATCCATTTGTTCTCTCAGTGCGAACTTTAATGTTATCAACGATGAATGTATAAATTTCAATTAATTCGCATTCGTATAGCAGAATCTATTCGTATAGCTGATTTTATAGGAAAATCGAAATTTTTCCCTCACCTGGCAACCATAATTCCCAACGAGCCTTATAATAAATAATAAATTATGAGTACAACTGTCATCTGTGTGCCAAAAACGGCCATGTTCGATTGAAGGGAGTCACACAACACAACACAAGACACCACACACAAACCGCCCTGCCCTGCCCTGCATTCGTACTAATAACAAAATAATAATTCGCAAAAAATCATGTTGGAAACGTTGTCAATTGTAATTACTTACACGTAGATAATTTACGTTTGCCGTTTCTCCGATCCGACAATGTGACATTGTGAGCAGTTTTCCAGACAGCTTCAGGTGCCAGTGTATTATGCATGCCGCCGCAGCAGCCGCTTACACATGCAACTCAATACCTACTTCTACAAAAAACCTTTTGGTTGACCAAAATAGCAATAATTTTTTGGATAACTGACTCAAATGACGTGACTCGACAACGCATATAGCAGCAACGGTCGCTTCGGCTTAAAGCGATGTCATAATTTACGAGTGTCCAAACTGCCAATGGGAGCGGCACTTGCATTCATTTCTCATAAAGTTGTCGCAATTTTGTGTGTTTTGTGGCCCGGGTGCAAAGCAGTTACTGACTTTATAGGTATTTTGGTGGCTGGCAGGCAATAGATCATCGCGCAAAGTCTCTGATGGTGTGTGGACTGTGGTGTCTTGCAAGCGAGCGTATGGACTGCTTGTGACTCTGTGATACCGCATTTGACATTTTGGGCAATTAAGTGCGGGCATTTGGGTGCCGGTGGCACATATGCGTCGACAACTGTAATCGAGCCTTGTTTATCGGCCATTTAGACGCATATTCAATGCATTGGAATGTAATTTTTTTTTTTTCATTTTTTTTCATAAAATTTAAGCTTAATTCACAATAATTGATTTCAATGCGGCTAAGTCTAACAATCAATGAAACATTGTTAATTGTGGTTGATTGCACGCAAGGTATGTGGCAGGTTTTTCTTTCTTGAGAAAAAAACACTGTTTAGGTTTAATTGTAATTAACATGTTGCATGCTGCTGGGAATTACCTTGCATGTAACTTGCACTTCAAAAGAGTTAAGACCCTGTGTGAACCTACTTTACCAATAAATGAATTGACCATTTTGTGTGGTGTGTGACCATTTGAATGAGGGATAATAATTGTAAATTGCTCCCATTGGTGGCTTGTAAATTAATGAAAGAGAGCCCACTCTCGACCACACTGACTGATATTTTATAAGCTCTTTTTTTGTTAGCAATTATGGTCAACACTATTTAGGGTCATTTATTAGTTTTTGAGTTTCGTTGTGGTCATTAGCGATATACCCTCCTGACGGTTTTTTTATTTTCCAGTTACCTACACGTAATTAGACTTGATTTGTTTGTTAGCATTTTTATTTGTTTCTGACTCAATGAGCTGGAAATGGATTAACGACACTTTGCCTTACAAGGTTTACAACTCAATGGGCTGACAATTTGATTTATTAGTTTCAGTTTTTATTAAGTGGGGTCTTAAGTTTTTTTTAAATACTTGGACCTGGCTAAAGATTTTGAACGTTTTTTTGTTGAATTTTGTACTTTTTTGGACAATAAAAATGATTTTTTAACCATGATTCAAAGAACTTGTGAATATTTTGACTTCTAGAAAAGGGTCATCCCATTTTTTCGTTTATCTTCATCTTAGCCAACAAACTCTTAGGTAGTTCAGGTCACTTTCTACTTCTGCTAGTCAGGTAAGATGAAGTCTTTTTCTGCTACATTGTAAATCGTGTTGGTATTTGAAGACTCTCCTTGTTTCCAGTGTTTCCAATGATGGTTTCCTACACCTTGTCTGTTCTATTTCAAAGATATCGGAAAAAATCCTATCAGCAAAAGCTTTTGTAATATGTTGTGATAAGGTGGGAACCCACACGGTAGGATCCTTTGTCCACTACTTTCTGACCAGATACGTTTGCATAAACACAACGCATAATTCCAATATAACTCATCCGATTTATGGAAAGAAGAGATTGAAAAAATTCCTGCATTACCTTTAATTATAACTCTTAGGGTCCACACAGCAAGTGATTGCACTGCATGGTGCTACACACTATCCGTTCAGCTCTTCTGGCAAGGCTTATTTTTTTGAATTTCTGCAGTCAATTCGGTCATACTGTAGGTGTGTAGACCCTGATGCACTTAAAATCATACACAGTTCTGATTTCAGGCAGGTTCAGCTGGACTGGAAGTTAAAGAAACCATGCATAGTAGTTTTTAGACAAGCCAATAAATCCGAAAACCATGAAGAAGTACGTGATTAATCAGATTTATAGAGGAAAAAGATTATACTGAGTGTGTTCCTTGGTAAAAACGTGTTTCTACTTACGTTGGGCGCCATTTAAGACCCAATGACACTTACCAGATATTCTAACAAGGAAATGGGTCTAAGGAAACTGTCACAAGTTACGGTAATAAAATGGCCAAAACCTGCTTATCCCTTAAACCGAGCCAAACAGCATGCAAGGTACCAACTCATGCCACTGAAACAATAAATGGAATCATAAAGGAACACATCTGAATGGCATGTGGGTCTGAAATATTAAAGTCTTTTTCTCAATTCGTTTCGTTTTCTAAGAAATTGATTCCTTATAAGCTCTTCTACTGTCCTAGCACCAATTCCTGATTCCTGACACTCTGTGTTTTAATTTTCGGTAGCCTCCCCGATTATAAGAAACCGATAAGCTTATAGCGAATAGAAATTAGGGTTTGTTGAACTAGAACCGTTTAAAAAGCGAAACTTCTAGGTACTGCATGTATACCTGGACCGCTATTTCTGTGCTGTCTGTGTGGTTGATGCTTGATCCTATAAATTTCAAACCCCATCAATAGATAAATTGTAAAATGGTTTCGTCTAAAACAGGGCTGGAACTGTTGTATGATTTTTCTTCCAAGGCAGAAAATCTTTGGGTGAAGTAAATATTAAGTTTCCTCAAGACAAAGTGTCTTCGGTACAGCAGGGAGGAGATATTAGTTAGTACAGTTATAAATTGGTGTGACTTGTATTTTTTTACACTATTTTTGAAAAAATTATTGGTATTTTTTAAAATGTCGGCAAGTAAAGGAGATAAATTATAATAGACCAGCAAAAGATTGGCAAGAATCGGTAACCTTATCACTAAAAACATTTGAGATCTCATAACTTCCTGCTACATTGTTTGAGTTTCCACTATGACACTTCTTTAATAGAAGTGCAAGTATTCCTCTCATAAGTAATGATTCTGCAGTCGGGTTACTGGAAATATTTTCGTAGGAACACTTCATCACTTTATTCTTCTATATTAGAGACGTGTACAACTTTGGTCATTCTAACACACCACAAAGACACCTTGTTTAAAATAATAAGTTGCCAATAAAATAAAATTAATTTTCTACTTTAAACAGTTTGAACTTTTCAAAGCTATTAAAACGTATGATACCTAACTTTAACAGTAGTGAGTAACCTTTCGTTTTAACCCAACAAAGTTTGTCTGCATCAATTCTTGTAAAAGCTTGAAAACCATTCAATTCCAACCCAAAAAGGTAGTTTCCACGCCAGTAATTGGCATCCTTTTCTATTCAGCCATGTTTAACCTACTTTTCTCAAAAGTAATCAGTTCATTCGATGTTATAATATAATAATATAATGATAATAGAGGTACATCACTAAAAAAAAATTAAAAGGCCACATGTAGAACTATAAAACTAGTGAATCCATATTCTTGCAGAAATTTCCATGGTCGTATGCATGGAAGGGGACATTTTGTAGTTCTTCTTCTAGCTTCAACTTGTCATGACTGATACAGACCAATACTTGTTCTTTCTGCGTAAAGAAAGAGATTTAATTTGGAATAACATTGCATTTGCGGAGAAAGCCCCAAAGGGGTTCAGTATTTCCATCCCAAAGTTTTCTCAGGGTCTTACTGATGCTTCATTTTTTTGTCTAGCCTTACATTTTAATTCAAAACTAGGCTGCTGAAACTCTTTGAAAAGTCCTTCCCCTTTCAAAAAATAACCTCCTATAAGCTACGACTTTTGGTCTTTCCTTCGTCCTTGATTGCCTTGCTATGTGAGAAAAACCACGAAAATGATGTGAAAAGTTACATCCTTTCTCTCCACAATTTCCAACTGATGAACACCATTTTCATTTAATGTACCTACCTACATATTATATAGAAGACCTATCTTAATACCCTACCCTACCCTAGCCGTATAGTTATGTAGGAAGTGTTGCTTGCATTTATATCCTGTTTAAGCAATTTACTGAATGATAATACCAAAACAGAGTTGAACAAATAATTTACATAAATTGAATTTTTGGTTTCTCTCTAGCATCACACAACAGTATAGTGTGTGTGGAGAGTATAGAGTGTACCGTCAGAACTAAGAGGACAAATATTCTTATCAAAAACCACAACAATAACAACAACTACTACAACAAGTGAAACCAATTTAATTGAAACTAAACTTATGCAAGGGGCAGATTGTGTAAATTATTTAGAAATCTAATATACCACAAAAGGGTTTGTTGTGTGTAAAGACAAAGAGACAGAGAAATTACTTTAATTTGAGGGTTTTTTTATTGATAGTGAGATAAAATTTGCAAGTAAATTGTATCTCTAATTGCTGATGGTTTGGAGAAAGGATTGTTGGAATTTATATTGAAATTATGGTAGATTTAAATTGCTAGGTTTACTGGTTTACAAATGTGACCCTGACCCAGTGACCAAGTGACCCAATTAACAAAGGAATAATCTTTTTGTTATTTTTTAAGGTTCGGGGACACAATGTGTAGGGTAAAAAGCCCCAATTTGCACGGTTAACTTTTGGCCCCTTGAATAGGTCATAAACTGACCTAAATCCTGGGAATTTTTTAAAAAATCTGTGTTAAGACCCAAGAAACCAATAATTAAAATGGTATACGATCACAAAATACAGTATAAACATTTCTTTTGTCATGAACCAAAGAACCAAATAAGTCCATTACATTGTTTTGAAAAAAGGGTGTTTTTTTAGGTGGATAAAAAAATATACGGTATTAATGCTTAAGATCTCTTAAAAAATTGGCACTCCATTGAAATCTGGTAAAAATGTTACATTTGGGCTAGAAACTAAGAATCTAAAGAGTCCATAGAATTATTTTGGGTGAAAGGGTGTTTTTTTCGAGGAGGAACAAAAGGTACGGGAACGCAAAATAAGTGCGGTTTGCTTTTGAGGAACTAAATACAAACATTTTTTACTAAGCCCACAGTCATGAAGTAGAGACCCTTATTTTTAGTTTGGTAAAACAGGGGTACTTCACATTCTACAATCGTTTGAGAAAAATAATTAAGTTAGTTACCCAAAAATTGTTAGCAAAATACGCACTATAAATTTATACTTCATACAGATTGGCCCAAGTTTAATGGTTTGCGTATGCTGAAACCGAATTATCAGCAGATTTCGGGTTGAAACTATTCGGGAAATTACATCGAACGTTCGTCTGCATACACTTTTGCCGTTATCAGACGATGCAACTTAATAGTTTTTCAGATGTTGTTTTTGTTTTGCATGTTATCGAAAGAATAAATCCGTCAACTGACGTGAAATCCAAACTAGTGTGAATTTGACGGTTAATCGATAGTAAAGTTGTCGAGCTTCATTGACCGATATCGATTGAGGTGCGTTCGGCAGATGACAACGCTGACGGGTTTTGTGTACGCATGCCGGAAGGCACAGATATCCGCAGTGGCTTCATTTGTTTCGCCTAGGATCTGGGCCATATTCCTCTCCTCTCTCCTCCCCCCAGCTACAGTGGCGACCCGAGTTATGGTTTAATAGCTTTTTCTAGCCCTCAAAGTCTATGGTTTGACGTCGTCGCAGTCGATTTGTTAAATTCGTGAATTGATTTTTCATGTTCTACCGTTGATTTGCAAAGTTTTCTGTTGATTTACCGAATACCTTCATGATTTGTAGGGTCCCTCAGTATTTTTCTAAATTTAACAAAAGATGAGCCTTTTAAATTGTGGCATTATAAATTTCTTTCCCAAGAGAACCCGATAGTTTGCAAGGTTCGTTTGTTAATTTATCGAATTTGTTCATTGATTTGCCGAGTCCCTCCTTATATTTCCAGTTTGGCCAATTAATTGGATGAAATTGTCAATTGATTTGAGAGCTTTGCTTGTTGATTTATCGAATTTGTTCAGTCTCCTGTTGGTTTTCAAGGTTAGCATTTTTATTTGTGCAAGATATTTGATTTTCCGAACTTTTCCGTTGATCTGCCAGGTTCGCTTGTTACTTTGCCGGATTTGCCGTTGAATCACATGCCTTCCCGTGGATTTGCTAGGTTCCCTTATTGATTTGTAGAAGATTTGTTGTTCGTCGTTGATTTTAAGCTAAAAGTCTGTTAATTTGTCAGATTCAATTTTGAATCGCGAGATTCGTCGAAGTTGAAAAGTAGGATCCTACCGTTTATTTGCTAAGTTTGCCTGTTGTATTTCAAATTCGTTTGTTTTTTGATCAGGTTAGCAATTAAGTTTTCCACGTACAGATGTGTTGCTTTTATTGTTCATTTCATTGATTTGACAGATTGCACTCTCAATTTGATGGCATAACTTGTCAATCTTCAAAATTCGTTCACCAGCTTATTCTTGCATAGATTGTTCATATTTTCCCGTCGATTTGTTGTCAACTTTTTTTAATATGTTACCTTGATTTTCAAAAATTGAGGAGATTAAAAATTTTTGCCGGTTCCGAACAAATTTGACAATTTCTCGAAGGAGGCAGTACCCCTGACAAAAAAAAATCAAGGCTCTCATTCAAGGATCGGAATCGATCCTAGACCTCCGGCATGATATTCCATCACACTAACCAAGGGGACTCCATTCCTATTAACTGAACGCACAATGGTTAAGAGAGCAGTCGCTAGTTCTTAGTTCTTCTTTATACAGTCGTGGTACAAAATTTATTAAATTTTATTGAATTTCCGAGTTCCTCGTTGTTTTTTATAGAGTCACATTTGATTTATTGCATCTGTCAGATGATTAACCAAATTTGCCGGTTAATTTTTCAAGTTTGCCTGATTGCATACGAGATTCGTTCGTTGATCCACAAGGCTTGTTTGTTGATTTGGCAAGTTCGTCAGTTAATTTCAACCGTTAACTATTGGTTTCCTAGATTCTCCCTTTCAATTAGGCACCAAGTTTAGTTTCCAATTTCACAGATTCAACTGTCGATTTGATTATTAGGTTTGTCCGTTGATGGCTCGCTCATTTATCTCCCACCTCACCGGGTAAGACCATTGATTTGACAGTATGTCCCATTGATTAGTCATTTAAAAAACAAGAGTTTTAATAAGTTGAGAACTTCTATTTATTTTCGACTTCTCAAAGCTTGTTTCTCAAGAGCACCTGTGAACTAAGAAGAATAGAAAAGTAAAAATGTTCGCATTTTACTTAACGGTTTATTTTTATACCCCAAATATTGACTAATATCGCTTTTCAATTATTAAACATTGTTTAAAGGTTTCAAACTTTTTTAAATTAACAACCAAATCTTAACAAAATATCTCACTTAACATTTTTTTTCTTCTTTCTTTCAGAATAAGAATCATTTCTACTAAATGAAGCAACCACAAGCCATCAAACTCCTCATCAACATGACCCAAATCCTTTGTACCACAAAGCTCTGAGGGACCATTACAAACAAACAATAATGAGCATCAAAAATTTAATTCCGAATGCATTGCTTTACCGGTTAACAAAATAAACAAAACAACAACAACAACAAAAAAAAGGAATGGCCGGTGGGAAAGGGCGACCCTTTCGAACACGTAGCTGGTTTCTTCTAAAGGATTCTGTTATCTTCGTTCTAGTTATGTGTCTTTTACATATACAAATTCAATTAGTAACAACAACAGCAACAAATTCCAAAGGTTACACTGGACATGATCGAAAGCGAGGTATTGGCAACTCTGGTCAAATGTTACCACAACAATTACAAACAACAACAATGCCACCTTCTTCGACAGCAATAACAACAACAACAACAACAACAACAATAAAAACTCCGCCACCACCACCACCGTTCAATTGGGCCAATCCAACAAAGATGACCAGTACAAGTATTAATAGTGGTAGTAGCAGTAGTAGTAATAGTAGTAAAACTAGTAGAACAAATACTTTAAAAATTGTAAAAAATGTAAAATTAACAAATAGCATGAATGAAAATGTGATACGTGAGAATATTATGCTGCCATCATCGTTTGACTCCGAACGCGAAGCTCAAATTTTGTATGAAAAAACTCTGCAAGAGTACCATGGTAGAAGTCAAAGTGAACAACAGGAAAGTGGCAACACTGTTATACCAGAGAAAGTGACCATTAAAACTCTACATAGCATCTGTGAGTCGTGGATAGCAAAAAAATGCCACTGCCATGGACGCTTGGATCGCATATCTCTTGCATGCCGAGGCCTGGATGTGCTAACAGTGCCATTGGATATACCAGCGGAAGTTGTAAATTTGTGAGTACCCTTTTAGTTGAATTTGTTTTTATTTTTTCTTTTCTTTTCACTCCTTTTCTCTACATACTTTTCTTTTATTTGTTTGTGAGAATCCTATTTACTTTTGTGAAGTAGATTTCACCCTCTTTTTAAAAAGTCTATGGGATAAGGTGTTTATCTCTGGTGATTGGGGGAGAGGAGGGGGGGGGGGGGGGAGTTTCCTTCTGCCGGGGGATGTCATAAATCCGAAAAAGCCATTTAATGTTTGGAATGAGAGTGTCTATTCCCCGACAAAATAAATGTAAATCGATTTTTGTTTGCGTAGGTAGGCTGAGGGGATAAGTGCGGGAGGGTGAAAAAAAAACAAGAAATATCCTTGAAACGGATATGACCAACATTTAAGTCTTAGCCGAATTTAATCCGGAAGTCGGTCAAAACACTGACAAGCACATAAACAGTATTGAAATTCCCCCCCAAAAAAAAAAGGAAAACAGAATCCTTGGGTCGATAAAGTCCATTTAAAATGTTCTTTCTGTCTGCCTTTGTCTGTAATGGGGTAGGTATGTTAAAAGAAGCAAAGCATAAAAGGAAGGAAGGAAGGATGGACACGTTTTATTTTTCTTATTCTGGTTAAATGGACATCAATTTCGGAGTAAACAAGATGAAATGAATTTTTTTTTTGTTTCCTTTGTGATATGGTCGCATACATCAGCGATTATTACATGAAAAGCGGGTATTATTCTTGATATTGATGCCATTTCCGGTATGGTGTTCAAGGATCCTTTAGTGATTTGATAAGGTATTTAAATAGGTAAAAATGAGATTTATTACGGTGGCTTTTGGTTTTATTTGATTTTCTTGCTTTTTATTTTGTCACTTTAATTTTTCTGGGTGATTTGGTCAGGTTGTACCCTTAAGTACAGATAATTTATATAATCATTGAAAGGACCACCATTGCTTTAATTATCTTACATTCCGGTTCACTTGATTATGTACCTATATTCACATTTCCTATGAAAATGGGAAGGGAAATAGCCCGAGTTCCAATCCAGCTGTTCAAAATGCTACCAGTGAAAAGCAAACTCTCCGATAATTCGTAGAAATATGTCTTGTTTGAGTAGCAGAAAGCCAAATAATCCCGAAACTCCAGTATTTTGTAACTCCAAATTAAGAAAACATAACATTTTAAAGGAAATAGAAAAGCTTAATCCTGAAACCCGAAAAATAAAAAAAACAAAGCAGACCCTCAAACCGCAAAAATTTAGAAAAATTTATAGCCTTTACAAATCTAGAAAAATCCATAACATCATAGAATAGCAAATCCAAAATTTCGAAAGTCCAAAATACCAAAAAATAAAATAAAATTCCGAAGGATTGAAATTACAAAAATTAAAATTTTAGAAAAGCTTTTTCCTGAAACGTCATGATTTAAGAAAAATTGTGCCCCGAAAGCTCTACAAATCCATAAAAGCCAAAACCCCTAAGAAAAATGAGTTGCACTCTTTTTTTCATAGAATCGAAATCTTAAATCCCCAAAAAATCGAATATCTCGTAAGATTGAAATCAGGAATAACGGAATACGTGACGATAAATTTTTTTGTTTTTGTTTATTTTGTATTTTGTTTATTTAGACGATACGATAAATCCTGAAAAATTAAAACTCTAAAGCCTAATATTTCAAAAACCCAAAATCTGAATACTCCAAAACTGCAATTCTATTGATAAAAATATAAATTTTCTTCAAATTGTGTGTCGTTTTTCAGTTTTTTTTTTAGTTTTAAATTTATGAATTTTTAGGGACTTAGAGTTTTGGGACATAAAAACTCTCGGAATTGTGTTTCGAGTACCGAACAAATTCTTTCACTATCACTGTCACTAAACCCCCTTAATTTACCTTATTATCAAGGCCACCACGGTTAAAAAAAAACACATTTGTAAAGTATGCGCATCTTTTATACCGCAAACACAAAAATCTGAACTTGGAAACCTTAAAATTCGAAAACCCTAAAAATCTCAATATCCGAAATTCAGAAAGCTAAACGCTGAAATCCCAAAATTTTACAAAATATTTCAAAATAAAAATAGAATACCCACATAGACCAAGAGCCGAAAGTAGATATCCTATGTTAGAGGTAACCGATCCAAAATAATGGTAAAAATAGTCCTGGTTATGTTTATCACGACTACCATAGTCTGCCTGCGTGTATTGGGGGCGTTGTCGAGGAAAAGTGCATCAAAAGTACCATTTTTCTGAAAATCTATTAAGTGAGGGTAACCACTTAAGCAACGCAACAAACTTACTGATAAGAAATGTGCTAACGGCAGACATTTTAAATGGGGCCAAAAGAAAGTCTAAAAACACTTTAAAAGACGGAGGTTTGGCCCATTTAAAATGCTTTACGAAACGACATACGAAATACATAATTTTTTAAACTTTTTAAAAAATTTATGATAAGACACTACATTCAAGCCATATTTGTATTAGATTCTGATTTAAAATTTTCAGATTTGTTTCGATAATACTGTATAACCCATTTGTAGCCTAAAAGCGTTCCCAGAAATGACGTTCCCAGAAATGACGTTCCCAAGAATGACGTTTTGACCTTTCTTATCGTTTATTTTCTTCTTTTAACAAAATAAACAAATTATATTTGACGTTTTGTTGTATGGTCTCGCTTTAACATCATAATATTGACACAAAATTTAAATTTGAATCTTTATTAGTTCCAAAATAGGCGTTCCCGGAATGACGCTCAATTGATGTACGCTCCTTATTATATCAAATTTAACTTCAATTAACAATTTTATTTAATTTATTTTTGCAGAAAACTAGAGAGACCATTTGTAGCGCCATTTTGTGACTGCAATTACATTGAAACATATTTCTTCGGACAATTTCTATTTAAATAGAAATTACGATACTTCTCAGTTTTTTGTAAGGCACTTGAGAATTCTTTAAGAAAATTTTTTTACTGCCTCAGTAGTTTCTATTTTAGAGCACAGCCTGAGGTAGCAAGCGTTTCTATAAACCACAGCTAGAGATAGCACTATTATCAACTTCTAGTGCTGGAATTCGTGATCCTTGGTCCTTCAAAAATGTGAAGAGATGCTTTGTTCAACAACAGATTGGTACTTTCCTAACTCAAGTACAACTCTTATTGTACTGAATTTTAAGTTGATAGAAAAAATATCACATCAAGTATTAAAAATATAAAGCATTCAGTTATATGATGAGTAGGGTGGTTGTTGTTTTAATGCATCATTGCAAAGCTTCTTTCCATACAGTGTCCAATAAGTTCTTAACTTTTAAAAAGTATTCAACAGTTGATTGCTGAAGTGACGTTTGTGTGAATTTTCAGCAAGAGATGCAGTATTTAGTGTTGTTCTCGAAAGCCAATTAGCATTATTGCATTTTCGTAAAAGTAATTCTTCCAGAATTTTGCTGTTACTGTTGATGAGGGATTTCGGCTTGTAGTTGAAGATGAGATTGTTAGTGCCTATTCTTCGGAATGTCACAATTTTGTCTATTTTTCACGTACATCTTGAAGAAGTAACTGTTGTTGATGTATTTCTTCACGAATTGAAGATTGTTAGTAGTAGTTTAAATGCTTTTTAATCAAAAAGTTACAGACTCCATTCGGTCCCAATGACTTCCTCAGCTTTTTTTCAAATTTCTTTACTTCCGTCACTCCAATCACAGTACCAACTGGTAAGATTTATTCTAGGGTTAAGAAATCGAATAGTTTAAACGCCATCAGTGAGTTTAAACGTGAAACAGTATAACCAATGTCTTTTCACTCAATGATGTCTATAAACAAGTGTACTGCAGTGTATTCCATTTGTTTGATTCTTTTATTTCGATGTCTTTGAAGTTTGTGATTAGTTTTGCTCCCCTAATGCTGCTAAAACTAGTGTCAAAGAAAATGGACAAAGGAGATTAACTACCTATGTAACACAGGAAGTAGTGTTTGCCATTAGGGATTACGAGCAGATTTATCACAAGAAAAAAAAAAAGTATTAACACACAGAAGGAATGGCCGATCTTTTTGAATAATTGGATTTTGTCATTTTGTTGGGGGAATAGAAAAGTTTGCCTTCGAAGGCTTAATGAGATTTGTTTGATTTGTTTTTTTAATTTTTTTTATTTTGGTAGGATTGCTTGAAGCACTTCTTTTAATCAGTAAACCTATACAACAGCAAAGGTTTACTTGATTAGGGATTAATTTTTCATTTCTTTAATTTCTAAAAACAACTGTTGGGTACTTGAAGTTTTTATTTGTTCAACTTTAAAGAGTTTAAATTCAAAAGGACACAAAATACAAATCGAAAAAAAATATAATTTCACATAAAAACTCAGGTCCATGCTGCTTTTTATAGTCTGAATCATTTTATATTTGTTGTAAACATAAACATTATGTGCTTATTGTTAATGTTTTACACAAAATAAAAAAATCGAAGCTTAAAATTTCATTTGTATGGTATTTTTGATAGCAGGGATTTTCATAAAGAAGGACTTTGAAAATGTCTAATATAAAATTAAATGACCCTTGCTATAGAATTTCCTAGAACTTCAGGAAAAGGATGTTCTCCAGGGATGTCTAGTCTATATAAATTATATTATGGGAGAGGGTAAGGTTATCTGTGTGACCCACCCAAATGTATGTGGGGACTCTTGATAAAGGGACTTTGCTTTCAAGATGTCTACACACAATAGCTATTCTAATTCTAAACATTTTTTGGGAGCTTATGAGAGGAAAATACTCTACCGCCTCTATTAATTTATCCAATTCGGGTCTCTGGGGAAGAAAAAGGTTATTCGCCTGTATTTTCAAACACATTTGACAATCAGTTATTCACTCAAATATCTTGTATAATTTCGTTAAGGTTAACTACACTTCATTGAAAGATAGGGTCTGTAAATAGTTCTTTCAATAATAGTTGGGTTTTATTGGTTATTGGGTAGGCAGCACTGCAAAACTTTAAATGAATAACAAAACAAAACAAATGCTGGCGAAAAATAAGCCTGTAAAATACAAGATGGCAACTCTGGCTAAAGAGTTTTGAAATATTGAAATAAAGAGGGCACATAGTAGTATCGAAGAATTAATTATTGTTTGAAGGTTGGCAGTTTCACGGCCAAAGGATGCGTTCGTTGATTTTTGTTTTTTGATTTTTTTTTAATGAAACACGTTTTGACTAAATAGAAATAAAAAATAACGAAAATTAATCTAAAATTTGATTTAATTTAGAAGTTAATTCATATCATTACCATCCCGCAGAATAAGACAACAATATTTGCTAATTCGTATTAAATTTAATAAAGAAAGAAGGGCAAATCGGTATCCATGTTGCAAATCGAAAATGACATTTGATAAAGTTTGCGAACACACCCCTAAACTGGATTTGTTTTGTCATTTATTGCAACAGGAAACATCAACATGGTTCCAACTTTCGAAAATTGAATGTTCGAACTAGTAAAATTATTTTATTAGCATTCCATTGCTGTGCTTTCTACCAATCTACCAATAAAACACAGCTAATGTATTTGATATTTGGTAAAACATTAAGAATCACATTGCTTATTCATTTGAAGACTGTCATAAATCAAAAAAACCCAATTTGTATGTTAATGATGCTGAATCGTTCGTTTGACTATCCTTCATATTGTGAAAAAGATTTCTAGCAATAATTTTTATCTACTTTCCCCGTTAGAAAAGGGGAAACATTGATAATAAATGTAACAATTTTAAAACCTTCAACACGTTTTTTAAAAAAAATCTGTTTTTTACCTAATTTTGCAGTTCAAAATTATAGATTTTTTTTAAGAAAAGGCATGGCTTTTTTTATATTTCTCTGAGAAAAAAATTCATTGTCTTCATTTTTATGTCAAAATGTTCCTAGCAATAAATATGTTGGATGTATATAACATGAATTTCGTACTAAATTTCAAAACATGAAGCCATCAAAATAATAGAACAATCCTAACCTAAAACTTGTGCATATATTTTCAAAGGTAGATTCTCCGCCTTAATGATAAATGGTTTATGTTTTGGACCCTCAATTTTGTCATATCAAAAAAATGCTTTTGAAATACCGTTAAATAGAAGGAAATCGAAAAAGTTTGCCTTTTAATGGTTTTTTTTTACTTTATTTACAAAAGATATAACAATGCAAAACCCAAATTTATGATTCTTCGAACGCACTGTAGTCTCGGAAACGTCTTCAAAGTAAAATAAAAAAGAAAACAGTTCTTTTCATATTGAAAATTTTTTTGAATTGTTTGAAAAAAAAAAACAAATTAACTAAATCGGAGTTGTTCCGATCGGATAATGCCTTTTTTAGCTCATGTTAATCCAATTATACTTATATTCCAAAAATGTTTTCAGAGTTTTTCATTTTTTTTTATTCAAAACTTTTTTTTTAATTAACCCTTAACCACCTACCAGCGGTCTCACAGACCGCAACGGTTTTTCAAATGCAAATATTTCCGTGTGTGTGTGTCGTACGACAATATGCATCCATGTACCTTTTCTATACATGAAACAGTGTCGCGCATGTGCTTGGTGAGTTAAGACCTTCACGCGTTTGGCCTAGGTTAGTATATAAATTTCTCCTGCGGTCTCCGAGACCGCAGGTAGGTGGTTATGTGACTGAAATAGGGGGTAGCTTGGTGAAGTTTCATCAAGCTTACCAAGTGAAGAAAAGCTTAAAATACGTAAAACATGCTCCACTTGTGATCCAAAAAAGAAACGCAAGACAGCTTATTTATGTTTTATGTGCAAAAAACCAATTTGCTTAGAGTACGCGAGCAAAATTTGCCGTAGCTGTCGCTAAAAATTGTGAATGATGGTGCCTTGCAATTTTGTTGAAGTTTTTTTTTTATGTTCCATTTTTTATTTTTATTTAATTCTTTGTTATGTTAGCTTATAAGAATTAATAAGAAGAATTTGAAATTTTAAGTTCCTATTGTAACAGATCTCATTGTCTGAGCACAGTCATTTTTTGCACTAAAAGTGCCAGTATATGAATTTTTTTGATAAAATCACAAAATATTTATTTAATTTATATTATTGTTTTTTTTAAATAAAAGATAAATGTATTAAAAACAATATTATTGACTTTTTTAAAATTTTATTCGATAAATTTAGAAAGAGGGGTAAAATACTGTAGCGGTCTCCTGGACCGCACGTAGGTGGTTATGTGACTGAAATAGGGGGTAGGTGGTTAAGGGTTTTAAGACAGAATAGCAGTTTCGAGTTTTTAACAATTTTTTTTACATTTTTACAAATTCTTAGTACATTTTTGATATAGTGTAACTCTAAAAATCAAAATGGGATCGTTTAATTGGTAAGCAGCCCACGGCTGAATTTGCCATTTCAAATGAATACTATAATCTTAAAGATCATAGAATTATAAACAAATAAGGTCGGCTGGTTTCATTATTAAGTAATCGTTTGAAATGTTCTAATTAATTCTTCAAATTTGTCATTACATAAAAATTAGAAAAATGTTACTCATACGCCACAGTGATCCTTTCGGAATAACACACATCTAAATTTCAACTGGCTTAGAAAATCAAAAAAAAAAAATAAATAAAATCTCACACATGCAAAGCATCAGTTAAATTTCCTTAAATCTTCCTTTAAAAAACTAAAAAGTAAAAGGATTTACCTTTTCAACTTTCTCCAAGAAAAATGTCCCAAAAACACATTCTTCAAAAACAAAAACAAAAAACAAAAAAACAATATAGAAAAAGAACATTCCAATCTGCCATCAATCTGCATTGAAAACAACATCACGTCTCAAAGTGTTTAGTTCGAAATCATCGCACCAAAAGCCGCTATGTATCTCATGAATACACAAAATCAACCATCAACTGCGGTGGCCGCCTTCTCAATATGGTTCACCACTTATTCGCAGTTCGTAAAAAACTATTTTGCCACCAAATGAAAAATCCACAATCAAAAGGTAAAAAAAAAACAACGAAGAACATCATTTAATAGCTGAACGAGTATGTACCGTGCCCATATTCCTATCGAAGTTCTTCAAGACCAACCATCGAGATATCACCACTCATACCGAACTATCAACTGATAGAGCGTGCAGAGTATTTGACGTCTGCAACAAGCCAACAAGCCATCAAAAGCGACACACGTTTCCATGTCGTTTTCTATTCAAACTTGCTACTGTATATGTCTGCCTCTCTATGTGTGTACTCCTGCCCATATACCCGCTTAAAGCTATTTGTTTTAGATGATGAGCTTTTCTAACCAAATGTGTCCGATTCATTTTTGGTTGTTGGTTCAAAACCTGGGGGGCCTCTCTATGAACTCCTCTTTGGAATCAGGTGAATTGATGTTGATGATGATGACGAGGACAAAATATTTTACTTTTTTTTTTGTTTGTTTGTTTGTTTGAGATGAGGTGAGTTTGTGCCGTGGGAAAATTACAATTTCAATCAGCCATAATAACCCGTCTTACCCGAGAGGTCTCTATTTTCACACTCAGTTAGCACTTGCTTTTGCTCGCTTAATTAGAATGATTGAAGCTTAGAAGAATAAAACGATTTTTCATACAATGAGTTAAAGTTTCATCTGTAATAGTCTAGAGACGATGGGTTGCATTTTGAGGAATTTTCAAAATAATTTGCCGCTAATTTGTCGCTTTATTGTTGTGTGTGTTACGATTTTCTTGTTCTTTTCGAGTGCTTGATATAAACTTGGGGTTAACTTAAAACATGTCCTCACAAATATATTTCACAAACCACAGTTAAAACTTTATTGATCATTCCATTATTTTTGTCGCTAATTTGTCGAGAACCGTTTGTAGAAATATCATCATTTTCTTAGTTAATTATAAAACAAATATGTTTTGAAGTCAAGCCACGAAAGTACCTTTCGTTTACCAATAAAAACTAAATGCATCATTTTAAGCCTTTTATTTTGTCGCTGAAAAGTCCTCAAAATATGTTCTTATTCGAATCAACTAGGCAGAACAAATTGCCGTCAATTTGATTTGCTTTGTTGAAGCCAAGAAGGTAGAAATACAGATCATTCATCAATGAAAGACTTAAACCTTAATTTGCCGCTAATTTGTCGCTATTTAGTTTTGATAATTTGCATTTTAGCATTCTTTTTGTTGAACAATTTAATTTGTTGAGTGTTTTTCACATTCTTTATAAACGTCGGAAACTAGTCAACCACAATAGTGGTTCAAGTTGTTTCTGATGCAACTGTTGGTTGTTTTATATTTTGCCGTTTATTTGTAGCTATTTAAGTTGTTCCAATATCAGTCTTTCCAATCGATTTATTATTATTTCAATACTAAAGTATGTACCAACCACCGATAAAAAAATAGACAATGTGCATATTTTGCCGCTTATAAGTTGTAATAATTTTCAGTTTGTGGTTACTAATTGCTTAGAGGGTTCTTATGTGATTTTTTAATAAGGTTAACTACACTCAAAAATATGTTTTTAATTTCATATTATACAAAACTGGTGACTGTTTCATAATTTGCCGCTTTTTTTGTCGGTAATTGTCGCTCCCTATTTTGAACTGTTTTTCTATTTTCCAACTTTAAATTAACTAACTAATATACAAAAAAGATTTAAAAATAATATTATAAACATTTGTATTGCTTTAAAATTTGCCGTCAATTGCCGTCAATTTGCCGTCAATTTTAGTTTATTCATCGTAAAATCTTTGTTACAGCATTGAATTTAAAAATAAATTAAGTGCTCTTCTTGGTTAAAGTTCAATAAGTAAAGTATAAAACGCAGTTCATCGAAAAAAGATTAGGTGTATTATTTGCCGTTAATTAGTTGTTATAGATTTGAGTTACTAATTTTTTGGAGTGTGCTTTTCTAGTTAACAAAACTTCCCCACAAAAAAAGTGGTTTTAATGTCAAAATGTGTTTGTTTCAAAATTTGCCGCTTTTTTGTCGTTAATTATCGATTCCTGTTCTGAACTTTTTTTCTATTTTTTTCTCACTTTAAACTCACTAACATGTAAAAGAAAGATTTAGACTGAACATTAACATTTATATTGCTTTAAAATTTGCCGTCAATTTACCGTTAATTTGTCGTTTATTTGTCGTTAAAATATTAGTTACAACATTTAATTTAAAAATAAATTAATTATAAGCACTTAGTTGAAATTAAAGTAAAGTATACATTTTCACTTGTAGGGAAAAGACTACTTCCATTATTTGCCGTTAATTTGTCGCTAATAAGTTGTTATACTTTTGACATAGTAATTTTTTGTAGTTTGTACTTTTCTACCTTAGAAAACTACCCTAAGTACCCTACCAAAAAAGTCAAAATATGTTTGTTTAAAAAAAATTGCCGCTTTTTTGTCGCTTTTTATTTGTATCAATATTAATTTTGTCTATAGATAAAAAAAAAGAAGAAAATAATTAAATTATCACAACCAATTCGCGACATTCCTCTCCCTCTCAATACTCAGAGTCATCGAAAGCCCCTGTACTATAGACCCAGTAGCCCATTAATACTGAGTTTCCATTTTTTCTTAATTTTTTTTCTCTCAAAAATGGTAAATCAACTTTATTTTTATGAATTTATTAAAAATAAGAAAAAAATCAACAAAACTATAGTCGGCGTGTTAATTGGACGACATCAGGCGACAAACACAACACAGCACAGTTCTCAACAAAAATTCGTGCTGGCATTTTGGTACAAAAACTTTTAATCTGATTGAATTTTAGTGCACAAATGGAATTTTACTAAAAGGATATGATGTGTCGTGTCTTCGTTTTTTTTTTTTTTTGTTATGACATGAAACTCTGTGAAAATATATATGCAAGAGTGGAGGAGATGACTTTTGACTTTTCTTGAAAGAAGTGACCTAATTAATTTTGCAACAAAAAGAAAAAATTTTAAAAATGATTGTTGCAACTATTAAACGAGAATACCATGAGAGGGCAGCTGGTATGATAAATGATATCAAAGTGTCGTGTCGCGTCGGTGAAAATTGGAAATTGGCCAAAATTTCGAAATCCAAAGTGTTTTTTGCTATCACTTGTAGTTGTTGTTGGTTTTTTTTTTTTTTTGTAATTAATTTTGAGGTTTTAATTGGTTGAGATATCATTTGTTTTGGTTGCGAGAAAACAGGTAAGAGAATAATCATTTGACGTGGTTAATTAATAAAATCTTCTCTCGCGACAATTTAAACCACAGCCCAGCACTGTTGTATTTTTGATGAATGGGACTTTGAAGGGTAGTTAATCTTTTTTAGTCGATAGACGATTTGATAATGTCATAAATTAAGGGTTTTAAACAAGGTTTTTAGAATTAATGATAGTTTTAATTTTTTTTTCGTATATTTATTATATTTGAAGGCAACAGCTCAGGAACTCATACGCTGAATGAAGAATAGTATCACGGGGTGTGGATTACGATTCATGCATCATTTTCTGCCCTTTTTTTTTTGTATATATGTAACTACACTGATAGAGCAAATCGATTGCGGCAAACGAAAAAAATTGCCTAAACGACTTTTTCGTTTTGCAATTTTTCAGCTTCGTTTGCAGCAAATCCGTAATTTCGTCAAACACTTTTTGCGAACTTTTTGTGATTGAACCGGCAACATCTCGCATAAGAAGCGATTATTTTCTCATTTCACTACGGACTGTATAATTTATGAGTGGCGTAGAATGCATATAAAAAAAAAATGAGATAACGTTTGCATCAAACGACTTTTCGTTTGTTAAATAGTAATTTTTCGACTTCAACTTAGTTTGCAGCAAACTTTTTAATTCGTTTCGGTGAAACAATTTATGCGATTGAATAAATAATTAAGAGAAAAGTTCATATAGAATATTCTCGTGATCAAATCATTTTTTTCGTTCGTTGGGCCATGGCTACAAATCAGAGCGATCTTCCTTAATTTGAATCTCTTTCGAATTGTGACAAGGCACACGCTTACATATTTCAACTTCATGACATTTTAACTAAGACTTGAAGAACCCCGAACATTCCACGTTCTGAATTTTATATAGGTACATTCTCCTACGTCAGGCACTTTCCACCGTTTTTTAACCACCTACCACGTGTAGGTGATTCAGTTACGTCAGGTAAGGGCCCAGAAATGATTGCGCATTTTTATAGGATAGTTCTGGAAACCATATGACTTAAAATTTGAGTTCCAATTTCCATGCAAACAGTTAAATTCAACACAATCATGACTCAACACACCTCAAACAGCTGGCAAAAACTTCTTAGAAGAGAAAAATCTTCATGGTTTTGGGTGGCCAATGCAATTTTCTGGCCTGTTTAGTACACCAGGAGATTGGGAGATTAGAAAGGTGAAACTTTCAAATTACTAAGCTAATGGAAAAAAAGGCACAGAATGGAATCAAATATTTCCCAACTAATTGGTCTCTTTAATTGGTTCGAAGGTTAATAGGTTAAGTAGTACCGTTATTGCTAATAAACGGTTTCTAATATAGAATTTACATGTTTAAATTCAATATTGTTAAGGTTTTTCACACGCTTGCATTTTTTCGCTTTAAAGCTTACCTTTTGCACCAATTTTAATATTAATAAGTTTTTGGAGTAAATGATTCGGTAAAAATCGCAGAAATACGACAAATTTCACAAATGTATGCAAAATTTCAAGCCATTACCACTAAAAATAGTTTAGTTCTTGCCTAAGACAAGAACATACTACTTCGTTTGCTTTTTTTTTTTGCTCGCTAATGTAGTCCAAAAAATATGCATTAACTGAAAATCCAAAATTGATTGCTTTTAAAGTTAAACTGTCTTAAATTCAATTGCTTATAATACATTTAATCAATTTTAATAAGACCACCAACGAGGAAAGAGAGAGAGTCTAATCCAAGCTCATAAAAAATTTCATAACTTTATGTTCCACACTTTGCAGAATGCCACCGCCCCTCATCAAAATATATCATTCAAGTATAGTGCATCAACACAACTATTTAAAAATCTAAAAATAAATTCACATAAAGTTACTTTATACCTTCTCATTTTTTGCAAAAAAAAAAAACAACAACAACAAAAACCTAAATACTTCAAAATAAAATAAAATTTTAAATTCATACCATGTCGTACAGGTTTTCAGTTAACTTTGAAGAAATTTTTTGGCAACCTCAAAAATGAACATTTTTAAAATCAAATCAGCTACACATTATGTACGTGAAGACACAACTCAGCATAATATGAATCATTTTTAAACTTTCTTGGTCAAAATAAACAAAAAAAAAAAAAAAAAAACACCCAGTAGCCAGTAGACTTATAGGTAATTTATTAAAGAAATACCATTGAAAGACTTCAATATGAAATAATTTAAATCAGAAACATTCAAGAAACAGAAATCATGAATGGAATATCAATTTGGAAAAAGATGTTTCGCAAAAAACAAAAAAACTTCAAAACAATCTTCAAAGACAGATCAGAAGAAGGAGAATTATCTACAAGTAAGCATTTTTCTTGCAATCTTACTGACAGTCAATCAGACAAAATGACATCCCCCTCCCTTCTCCCATAAAGGACACCTCACCAAACAAAGTTTTCATCGTAAACTTAATTCATTTATTCAGCATTAAACTATTTATAAAGATATCTCTCCCTTCCCCCCTCCCCCCTCCATCATAGTTTTATTTGCTTTCACTCAATTATACGGATATAAAAAAAAAACAATCACTTGTCTTTTTATTATTTGAAGTTGTTGTAGGTATGTGTCGAGGACAGATTTAGAGAGAAGTGTCCTTATCAAACTTAGAAATTTTCGATTCCTAGAGAAGGAGAAAAGGGGAGACATGTCCTTTGCAAGAAGTGTCTGGCTAAGAAAAACGATTAATCAAATATTATTTCTCTCAAGTTCGTAGTTTTTTTTTTTTATTTTTTTTACTTCCAGGAACTTGAAGAGCTTATTTTAGGACACTGCTTCTGCTGTTGAATATTAATTTGAAATTTATTTTCTTTTTTTTTTGTATTTTCAGAGATTTAGGAAATAATAATCTTACACATTTAGGAGAAAATTCATTTTATATGATACCAAATCTGGAGGAATTGTAAGTAGCTAGAGAAAGAAATTACAAAAATGTTAAAACTATACTTTTTCTTATAGAACACTCTCCGATAATAGCCTTTCAGAAATTCATCAGAATGCATTTAATGGTTTAGTTAAATTAAAACGTTTGTCATTGCAAAATTGTGGCCTTAAAGTGATACCCGGTGATTCATTTCAAGGACTTCCAAATTTAATTTCACTGTAAGTAGTTTTTTTTTTTTTTTTCTAAATTCTTTAAATTTTAATAACAAAATAATTTTATATTTATAATTTAATTTTTTTTTATTTAATTTTTTTGTGAACGCACATAAATTTGATGTCAATTTATATTCACGATATCACATTTAAACAAACAAAAAAAAAAAAAAAAAAATTATAAATAATTCACGCATTTTGTGGCAATAAAAAAAATCGCACTGCTGAAAAAACAATAAATTTAAATTTAAAAAAAAAAAAAAAAATCACAGACAGTTAAATGGCAACTCGTTAGCAAGCATGGAAACAGATAGCTTAAAACATCTACAAAATCTAAGGACTCTACGTTTAGAGGGAAATCTTTTCTACAGGATTCCAACAAATGCTTTGGCTGGACTTAGATCACTTGAAGCACTGTGAGCAAACAAATATTACCAAAAAAAAAGAAAATGCATGAAAAATGTTAACTAACAGAATTTGGAAACTTATATTTCAAAATTTATTTACACAATTTGGTAACAAAATAAAAGTCACATTTCAATTGGCTGCCTTGAGGTGTGCTGGGAGTATGCCTTTTACATCAACTAAACTCCTAGCATTCCGACAAAATTCAATGTTGTTCAAAATTATTAATAAATATTATTTATTATTGTAGTTGTTGCTAACCGCTAAAAATTATTATTATTATATTATGATGTAGGTGTTATGTTTATTAATGTTTTCTATGTTAATTTTGTTTGATTTTTAATAGAAACAAAAAAATAAATTACTAGAGGTGGTGAGTTTCTAGGATTTTATTGATTTAATTTCTTATTTTTAAAATGTCTAAACCATACATAATTATTTGATTGGATCTAAATATTTTAAAACCTATAACTAAACAAAATTAGGAAAATTCGAGAGAAGCAAATTACACTATGCCTGTCTGTCTGTAGGTAAGTATTAGACCACAGCCTAAACGGAAGGGTCGATTTACTTCAAACCTGGTATGTGGCGTTTTTTGGAGACTATCCCCAGAAATTTTTTGATTTTTTTTTTGGACCAAAAATAACGGTACCTGTCATATACCATCATCATCATCGGCTCGACAACCGGGGTCCGGTCCTGGCCTCTTTCAACAAGTCTCTCTACCTATCCCGGTCTCGAGCCGAAGCAATCCAGTTGCGCACCCCAAGGCTTCGGGCGTCCTGGTCTACGCCATCTCTCCAGCGCAAGCATGGTCTACCACGCTGTCGTCTATCATAGAATGTACCGCAAAAGACTTTCCGAGCAGGTTCCTCTTCGCTCATACGAGCTAGGTGCCCTGCCCACCGGAGTCTACCGAGCTTAATTTTTGTCACTATGTCTGCTTCAAGGTACGAGTAGATTGCGTACAGTTGTACCGTCTCCGGAATCATCCTTCCTCACATATGGGGCCAACAATTCTCCGTAAGACTTTTCTCTCGAACGCGGCTAAGAGGTCACAGTGCCTTTTGCTTAGCACCCAAGTCTCGGATCCATACATGAGTACTGGCAGGACCATGGTCCTGTACAGCAGCAGTTTTGAAGTTATGGTTAGATTTCTGGATTTAAATAGCTTTGACAGACTGTAGTAGGCTCTGTTGGATTTGAGAAGCCGCCCACGTATTTCTTCTTCTATATTGTTATCGGCTGCTACTGTTGACCCGAGGTATTTAAAGGATTGCACCACTTCAAATTCTTGCTTCGCTACCTTGATTGTTTGACCAACTGTTCTTCTCGCACTCGACGCCACCATGTACTTTGTTTTACCTTCACTAATGTGCAGCCCTAGATTTTGTGCCGCCTGCTCGATCTGGATGAAGGAATCGTCTACAGCTTGTTCGGATCTTCCGATGATGTCGAGGTCGTCTGCGTAAGCCAGTATCTGGCTGGTCCCTCTTGTTGCCGTGCCAGAGTCACGGACTGCTTTCTCCAACGCCAGGTTGAAGAGGAGGCAGGCCAACCCATCCCCTTGTCGTAGTCCATTAAAGATGTTGATTGGTCTGGATAGCAATCCGGCTATTTTAATTTGGCTTGTTACGTTGTTCATGGTCAACCTACATAATCGTGTCAATTTATTTGGGATGCCAAATTCTCTTATAGCTTTGTAAAGTTCTACCCTGGCTATGCTATCATAGGCGGCTTTAAAGTCTATAATATACCGGTTTTAGAAAAACTCATTTTTCTCAATAACGGTGCCTACGATTTTAATTAAAAAATCATGGTCATTTTTTTTGGGTTAGGTCTATCTATAAATGAGAACCATTTTTTTCAAAAACCGTTATTAACGGTACCTGCCATAGAACCGTTTTTTTTTAATTCTGATTTCTCCTTCATGACTCAATCAATTTCAACCATTTTTTTTACATGAATGCTTTTAATTTGCCGTAATTATATTTAATAAAAAAAAATTCGAAAATTTTTTTGGATTTTTAAAAAAAGTTTGAAATTTTTTTTTTTGAAAAATCATTTTTTCGAAAACTATTCAAAAAAAAGGTATTCCTTCAAAAAAACTATGGATAAATTTTCAATGGTCTTGCAGTTTGTAGTAAATTTTATCCTAAAAACCTATTTTTAGGTTACAACTATGTACATTGTACGTACGTGTTGAAAAAAACTAAAATTGAGCCCAAATATGTCAACGTAGCCACATAGTTTCCGAAATACGCCACCGCTTCAAGTTTTATCAATTTCTGAGACCCCTAACACAGTTAGTTATGAGATGATAACGATACCAATGTGGCATTTAGCAGAAATGTTTGGTTCGTCGAGTGCATGCACCCTAGATGTCATAAATACCCTTTAAATTTTATACAATTTTTTTTTTTTAACTGATAAAATATTAGTTGGAGCACTTTTTCGTTAGAGATTTTCCTAGATATGAGTTCTGTTAGCCTCTATGGAAAAGTTGTTATCATCATGACAAACAATGACAAATTTTAATTGTAGTTCAATACTTAATAGGCTTAATAGTTAATATTTAAATCTTTTAAAATAAAATGATTCATCATAGGCCTTAGGTTTATTTTAACAAGAAAATACTCCCAAAATACTCATTACAATTCTAACTAATTCACCACCTCTCTTAATGGCCCCTCAAGACAGATTCTCACTCAAAAATATTCTAATCATAATTTTTAATTGATTTATTGCAGAAATCTTGGAAGTAATCTTTTGACAATAATAACCGATGAAGATTTTCCAGTAATGCCAAATCTTATTGTTTTGTAAGTACCTATCTACCTTCCTATCTAAAATTCCAATCTTTTTAAGTATAAATAATTTTTAATCCTTTCTCTATCTTTATATCCTTGCAGGCTGTTAAAACGAAATCAAATTATGAAAACATCTCCAGGAGCATTCACCAATATAACAGCATTAAAAGTTTTGTAAGTATTTTTTTTTTCAAATTTTTATAGATAAATTTCCCAGATCCAAAGATACTATGACAAAATAATCTAACTAGCTCACAGGATATCATATTACAAACACAAAGAACAAAAAAAAATAACAAACGAAAGAAGAAGATTTATCTATTTGTGTCGCTGGGTGATTCTAAAACCATCAGCATCGCATGCTCCATAAATTTCATCTGTTGTTTGGGAAAAAGTTCTTCAATAAAATCCAACAGTCAGTTTTGATTTTATTCAGTTTTCTATCCATTACCCGCCCATTCACCCTTATAAAAAAAATACTTTCAATATTTCTTAGTTTGCATGGTACGAGTATCTGCGAGAATTTAATGTTATTTTTGTATTTATTCAAATTTTATATTTACAGAATTTTTGAAATATTTTATTTAATAAAAAATAAAACTAAAAAAAACACAAACTAAATCAAATGATAAACTTTAAAAATTACCAATAGTGGAAGTTGTCCAGTAGTTGAGCTTATACTTCCTCACCAACATCCCTGCTATAACTACGTTACCCACTTTTATCCCAATATCCGAGACTTTATCGCATCCGTTGCATCTTTGTCATAACTTATGATATAAATCTGGTGCGATGCTTGGAAAAAAGTGCAATACAGTTTATGTATATTGAATTTTATGGACATTTTACTGTTGCCAACTGAGGGAAAATAATATTTGAGAACTCACCAAATTCTCGTGTAAATATAAATACCCAAACTGGAAAACTATTTTTTCTCCGATAAAAGCTTCTGGAATTAGGTGTTGAGCTGTTAATTACCAAAACTACACTCAACAGTCGTAGGAGAGATAAACTTGAAAGCAAGGATTGTTGCTTATAACAATACACCAAGCAGAGAATACATCATGTAAACTGGAGTTTCAAGGAACATCCAACAATATTTACCAATTTGCGATCAACCGACACGTTTTGAAGTAGTTTTCTGATGGTTGGTTCCGTAAAATTAGGAAAAGGTGCAGTTTAGAGATCCAAACCAAACACCTGAATGGTAAGGTTTAATACTAAAAGGATCGCTCAGTGCACCATAAAACTAATAGGGGCCACTTTTCTTAAGGACTGATCAGTAGTGCTGAACCTGCTTCCATAAAAAAAACCAAAGGTGGGCTGTGAAAAATGTTTTCATAGCCGGTGGCGTTGAAAAAATATTCAGTCACGCAAGAAGAAGAAACAATTCTTGGCTGTCCGAAGAAACTTGAGGGAAGATCAACGAATAAACTTAAAGCTTACATCGCAGCTACTCATTAAACAGCAGAAAAAATTAGTTAAAATTTACAAGTAAGTATCGTCTTAAGATGAGAGACGTTAAAAGCAACGTACATCACAACATAGCTGTACATTATTTTACCACGGAGCTCACAGGTGCACGAAGCTCAAAACAACATTCGGTGAAAGATATAAACAGTTCTTCTTCTCCATTAATATGAAGACCAGCTCAAAAGGTCTTAAACCGTGTGCTCACCAGTGAATCTCAGCCAATACCTGATGACTCGTGTAAAATTACAAATACGCTTTGTACGTGCCAGCAGTGAAGAGAACCTTTCCTCGATTAAAATACTGAAGAACAACAAGGCGGTAGGTCACAACAGTTTTCCCGCAAAGCTCTAACAAGTAGTGCAAACAAAGTAGAGCAACCTACTGGATTTACTCATAGGGAGAACATGAACCTCCAGTTCTTCATTGGAAGAGTGGAAAAGGGAATATCTTCATAATGATGAAATGTGAAATTTAGAGAGAATTCTAAAAGATGTTTGCAGTTGCAGTTTAAAATTAGTTTTAGAGTGAATAAAAGAACATTTAGAAGACAAACTTGACGCCGAACAACCAGATTTTATAACTTGATCATCCTGTACTGGCCACATAAACATCTTCCAAATAATTAGCAGTCCGTCGAATGAAGATCACCACTTCACCTGCTTTTTGTTGAGATCTAAAAAATGTATCAGTAGTTTCAACACCGGATAAATTAATTGCTATTATTAAAGCAACTTACGAAGGAAGTAATACCTCTTTGCGTGATGGTTAGTGCAATGGACTAGGTCTGGGTTCAATTCCCAGCCATGCCATCTTTATTTTCTTTCAGGAGTACTGTTTCCAAGATTACTGCTTATCACGAAAAGTGCATCTCAACTAGCTATTCGGAACAAACAGAAAACTGTAGGTTCCCTCCATTCACGTACACAGGAAATGGTTGAGAAAGTCAGTCACTATAAAGGGCCTTGGTTCTTCGTGAGCCATAGCACCTTACTAGTAATCACCTCTTTCCTTCGTAGAACTAGCCCTTCTAGACCTTCTTCTCGAAGAAATACCAACTGCCTAGATCAGTTTTTCACTTATTTCTACGTTGTTGGTGTTGGCCAATGTGATATTGGTCTGTTTCGCGTATTTTCTGCACTGGTGCTGCTGTCAATATTGTGATAGCAGTATTCTTCGCACGAAAGAATAGCCTTTAATAGAGTTAGTCGTGGCTTAATTTCTTCGTTGGTGCTGTTTCGAGTTGTGACACTGGCTTTCTTCTACCAACCAAAGAAAGCTAGTGCTGCGCTTTTTCCACATATTGTAATAATATATGGATTTTCCTCCAAAGAAACACCGTATTTCTTTATTGGTGATGTTGTCAAATGTGGTAGCAGTCTTCTTCATCTGAAGAAATACTAATTGGGAAAAGAAGAGCAAGTTTGATACTTTTTAGTAACTTTTTCCATCAAAGAAACAGCGATGGAAAAAACTAATTCTTCTTTCGAAATTCTGGACTAGGTACTCCTGTTGCTAGATGTTTTTGTGTACTTCTGTGGCCAGAAGTACAGGAATCAAAGGTTAGGTGGCAATCATATTCAAAAATTCCTTTGCTTTGCAGCTTCTGTTGTAACATTTATTTATTTCTAGATGTCTATGTTCGTACTTCAATGCATCCTTGCAGAATAGATAACGAAAGACATAGTCTTTTAAAAAGGATTCTTTTTTATTTTTCTTTGTTTATGTTACTGAGGAAGAATTTATAAACAACATAAAAAAAAGATATATAAACTGAAATAGAGAAGGAAAAAGGACACCCGAGCACAAGCAGTGGATGACATAAAGAAAGAAATTTTGAAAAAAAAAAAAAACATGTTGTAAGGACATTCTTCGATACTGCTGCATCGAAATGGTTATGTTTTTATTGAAATTTAATTCGAAATCGACGACAACGCTCCGAAGTATTGTCAGCGCAATCGATGTGAGAAAATAGTTTATTTTGTGTAGGTACTTATTGTTTTTTTTTTTTTTAAGTATTTTTTTTTGTAGTGGAATTTCATTTTGTCTTCGATTTTAGCCTTTTAACTCTCTTATTGAATGGAATTTATGATGTGAACAAGAACACACTGGACATCAATTAAATTGTCAATACATATTGTCCAAGTTGACCTCTGGGGGTAACTGTATAATGTAAAGATGGTGTTGAGATGAAAGAAGTTCTGCTTATGGCATTCTTTCAGTTCACATGACATGTTCACTGAATACAACATAATATTGAGGCTATGAGTCATCTTTGAATCTGTGGTCAATAAGCACTCATTGACTCATAAGAGGACACACGAATGGTGTTTATTTCGTTTCGAAAAAAATATTTTTTATAGAAGTTTCCTTCCATTAAGTTTTTTTCATTTTTTTATATGTGACTGTATACAAAAATAATACCATGTCGTAGCCTAATATTAAAGTAAGACACCTCAATCTTTAAAATCCGATAATGAAAAAAAAAATTACAAATTTTATAAACGAACCATCTCGAATCCATTTGAGAGCCAAGGATACCGTTTTCCACTGGTGACTGGTCGAGTTCCGACGACCAAAGCAGACAATTTTGTTGAATTTTGTTAAATTTCGGATAAAACTCTTTTCAAGTTGCTGAAGCTTTGGCTGTGTAAAAATGTAAAAAATGAAAAAGATAAAAACAAAATACCATTGGAAACGGTCAAAAAACTTTTACTGAAAAAATTTGTTTTTCCTGTTATTCATTAAAAAAATTTTTAAAAATCGAATTTCTTCACAAATGTAGAGGAAACACATAAATAAAGGGTGATTTTTTAAGAGGTTTAGAACTGTGTTTAAAAAAAAAACACAAAAAATTCGAAAAAATAAATGAAATATTTATTTGAATCGATAGTTTGAACCTTGCAATTTAATGTTTAAAGATAATTTCATGCAAATGTTGACAGCGGCTGCGTCTCAGGTAGCCCATCTGCTGAGTCCGTCCAATTTTGGCATACTCTTTCACACATATCGGCCGGTATCTCACGAATGAATGCATGGATGTTGGCTTCCAGTGCGTCAATCGAAGCGGGCTTGTCCCTATAGACATTAGCCTTGACATACCCCCACAAAAATAATCTAATGGTGTCAAATCGCACGATCTAGGCGGCCAATTGACCGGCCCGAAACGTGAAATTAACTGTTCACCAAACTCGCCTCGCAATTGCGCCATTGTTTCGCGTGCTGTGTGGCATGTGGCACCGTCTTGTTGAAACCACATATCATGCAAGTCAAGAACTTCCATTTCGGGCAAAAAAAAGTTTGTTATCATCGCTCGGTAGCGTTCACCAGTTCACCATTGACAGTAACGCTGCGATTTGCATCATCTTTGAAGAAATATGGCCCAATAATTCCGCCGGCCCATAAACCGCACCAAACAGTGGCTTTTTCGGGATGCATTGGTAGCTGTTGCAATGCATCTGGCTGATCTTCACTCCAAATGCGGCAATTTTGCTTATTTACGTACCCATTCAACCAGCCTCATCGCTGAACACAATTTTTCGATAAAAAAGCGGATCCTCGGCCAGCTTTCCAAGAGCCCATTCACCAAAAATTCGGCGTTGTGGTAGATCGGCAGGCTTAAGTTCTTGCACCAGCTGTATCTTAAAAGGCTTTACGCCCAAATCCTTCCGCAAAATTTTCCACGTAGTGCTGTAACAAAGGCCTAACTGCTGGGAACGGCACCGAATCGACATTTCGTGGTTTTCTGTCACACTAGCTGATACGGCCGCAATATTTTCTTCACTACGCACAGTACGTAAACGTGTTGGTGGTTTAATGTCTAACAAAGTAAATTTGGTGCGAAATTTGGTCACAATCTTCCGAATAGACTGCTCAGAAGGTCGAGAATGCCGACCATAAAATGGAAGCAGCGCGCGATGAACATTTCGAACCGAGCACGAATTTTGATAGTAAAATTCAATAATTTGCAAGCGCTGTTCATTTGTAAGACGATCCATGGTTAAATTGCAAACCAAACTGAAGCTGTTTGACAGTGACACAAGGTACTAAACACACGTCAGCTGTCAAAACCAGTGTTGCCAAAACCAAACCAGCTAAATAATCACCCGTTATAACTTCAAAAAATATCTCAAAAATTTAAAAATTCACTCAATTACTCAATTACTTCTATTTACTATCATACTAATCAATAAAAAGTTTATTATTTTGTATTTTACTTAAATTTTAAACTCACTCAAACAAATAAGTACTCAAATACAAATTCTATAAAATCAGCTCATAATTAATTTCCTTAATAACTCCAATTCTTATTTTTCGATAATGTTTGTACTCAATATTATATTAACTCAATAATACGGAATGTTCTTCGAAATTTACTCGTTTACCAATTTACTCAAATACTCCAAATCTTTTAACACACAGGACATTTTAAATACATTTTTTCGTTCTCCGGAAGCATCCAGAAGTTTTATGAAACTGTTTAGTCTTGACAAAAATGATTTCAGACGTTCCTGAGATGAGAAATTTGCTTTTCAGTTTTAACTCAGAATCCACTCAGAAGGAGGAACACATAAATTACTCAAACGCCAAAATAAAATTCGTGTTGCAAATGGTCGTTGATTATTCACAACATAAATATAAAACTTTTAAATTGAGTGAAAACTGTTCGATTCCATTTCAACTTGAGTGAAGTCCTAACATTAATTTAAAGCTTATTGCAAGACCCAAAAATTTAAGACCGATGTCAATTTTAATGAGTGAAATGCGAAAGTAGTTTGTACCTTAATAGTAAAGTAAATACATTTTACTCATCAAGATTGTAACTAAATCACTCAGAAGAAGCTTACTCATATTTGCTTATTAGCACAAAATGGTTTCAGAATTCTTTCTTATTAAGGAATATAAAAGATTTGCCTTGGAAACTAACAATCCACTCACTGAATATGACTCTTTTCCATCCAAGAAACTCAATTAATTTAAATGACAGTTGCATTTTGACAACACATCCAATTTTGTCTTGTCTAAAGTTGATTTTTAAAATTCTCTTGTTTCAAATAACTCAATTTATTTTAATGTCACATTTTGTTTGTCAATTGCAGAGAATTGGATGACAATCTATTAACTAGTTTACCAGAAGGACTCAACAAATTGGCTCATCTCCAAGAACTGTAAGTAACAACAAAAAAATAAAATAAAAAACAATTTATTTTTCTTGATCCTTTTTATCCGTTTAATATTGAATTTAATTTAATTAAAATTTTGAAAAAAAAAAAAACTTGAATCCTTTTTAGAAAATTCACAAAAACAAAACAAAAAAAAACTCCTTTTAGGTATGCAGCACATCTCCTTCTGTTAAAATCCTTAATTATCCTGTTTGCAAGGACTTTTTTCTTATTATTAAACTGAATTCTATTATATTCTTCTATTATCCTGTTCACATTTTTGAAATCCTTGGATTATGATTTCAACTCAAGCTTGACTCAATCAAAATGCGGAAATGTATGCAATTTTTGTGTTTATTCCTTCTTAAAAAAATGTAAATGATATTGAAAAAGATGAGAAATCCACTAATATAGTCACTTAAAAGCAGAAGCATCATGCTTGCCAGAGAGCAAGGAGACCGCATCATTTTCTGGTAAAATACTTTCCGCTTTTGCTCATTCAAAATAGCTTTGCCAAGAAAATGTTTCACATCCTGTGATATCCTTGTATTCCGGATGTGATCACTGTGTTTGCTATGTGTCACTCGAGTTAGGTATAAGGAGGAGATGTAAGCACAATTTGAAAACCACTACCCCACCATGCAGTAGTTGTAGCAGCAACAACTGTTTGGTTGTTGGTTGGTTTGTCGTTTATTTGTAAATTGCGTTTTCATCGACTTTGTACTTTTTTGCAGATGGTTATTTAGTTTTTTTTTTCCAATTTTTTTGTTTGTTGAAAACAAAACTCTTACCACATACACAACCACACTCCCGCGCTCATATCTACATGACGACATGTGCGTTTAAAATAATGTTGTGAATGCACCACATGACCCACAAATAAATGCTAGTTTTTTGTCATTTTGCATTCAGTAGTATATTTTCTCTTCTGCACTAGATTGCATATGCATATTGCTTATCATCAAGGATAAAAAGGATGGGATATGCATGCATACAGATATTTGTGCGTCCATCCGTATTTTTAAATGTGTATGGTGTTAATAGAAATTCAGAAGAAATCCTGAAGGATATTGGATGACATTCCAAAATATCTGGGTTGAACTTAATGTGGATAGTTCTTTTATATCGAACAAAGATTTAAAAGAAATAAAAACAAATGTCCTTATTAGATCCTTTATTTTTTTTTTTATTTTATGTAAAATTATTTTAAATGAATTTACAGTGGAATCTCCTCTTTTAGAAAGTCCTTTGTGAAATTTTTGGTTGTATATTTTCTTTTTGATTTGTGGTAATTCTGTGAACGTATCATGCAATCCACAAGTTCTATTTAGAATCCACATTATTTTTTCAGGCTTTCAATATCTCTTGCTTTGAAATTGTTGAAGTGCAATCCAAAATAAGGGGTGCAAAATTTTGTGGAACGTATTTATTTTTTTTCATTTCAATATTTCTGATGCATAAGCATAATGAAGAATACATTCCACAATTAAGATTCACTTCAAAATTTTAAACTTTCCATTCTTTCATCATGATGTCTAGTTATATTAGTTTGGCCTAGTACTCACCCCTGAGGAAATGGAAACTGAACAGAACACGTTTCACAACCTGGTAAGTGCTATTTCCTGAATATGCGACCACAAGGGAAAAATGCTTAAGATGCATGGCAAAACTTAAAATTTGGTAATCATACAACTTTTACTCAAAATATAACCTGTGGATTGTAAAACTGAAAATGAAACGCATAATTTTTGTATAAACATTTCATTTTAACTTAAACTAAGTCTTAGAGTGGAAATAAAATATTCATAGAAAATTGTTCGGTTTAAATGTTGATTCATAAGCCTTGTAAATACTCATTTCTGGTGAAATGTAAAATGAATGCGTTCCACAACATGTTATGGCTAATTATACAAGTATGTGAGGATGTGATCACAAGGACAATATTCTAAGGTAGCTAAACCTAACTTTTTGGCCAACAAAAATTTTTACTTATAAATACAAGTTGTGGAATGTAAAGCTAAAAATTTGATGCAGACGATTTTCTATAAAAAATTCATTTCCACACGAATTAAGAATGTACTAGGCTTTACACGCTGCTTCTGGATTTTTTATGAAAAATGTTTCATTGGAAAGTATCAAGTTTTTTATATCACCTTAAGCTTTTTCCCTTTGGATAACATCTTCAGGAAATGGTTTTATGGGCCCTATTATTTAGTGGAACGCATTCATTTTAATTTTAAAATGAGCAGGATTGAAAACAATTTCGCAGATCGTATTCGCTTTTCATCATTTCACGCTAAAGACTAATACGCACCTGTGCTTAAATAAAAACTGAATGCGTTCCACAACATGTTAAAAGCTATATTACCAGCAGGTATGTGAGGAAAAGGAAATATTCTAATGTAAAACATCCAAAATTGACAATCACACAATTTTAATTCAAAATAGAAACTGTGGAACGCAAATCAAAAAAATTACACCCACACAATTTTTGCATAAAAAAAAAAATATTTTAACTCGAACTCGGGTAAAAATAAAATTTTCATAAAAAATCTTATGCGTGAAATATTTTGCTGTACATTCCACAGCTACTATTTTAAGTAGAAATTATTTGATTATTAAATTTAAAGCATGGATATGCCACCTTGAAATTTTTCCCTTGCGGTCCCATTTGTCTGTCTGTCCGTCTGTCTGTATGCATCAGAAGCCACAGCCTAAACGGATGGGTCGATTTACTTCAAACTTGGTATTTGGCGTTTTATAGAGACTATCCCCAGACGTTTTTTGAATAATTTTTTTTTACCAAAAATAATGGTAGGTACCTGTCATATACCGGTTTTAGCAAAAATCATTTTTTCTCGAAAATGGTTCCTACGATTTTAATTAAAAAAAATCATGGTATTAACGGTACCTGCCATAGAACGGTTTTTTTTTTTTTAATTCTGATTTTCTCCTTCATGACTCAAACAATTTCAACCATTTTTTTTTAAATGAAAGCTATCAAGTTGCCGTAATAATGTTTAGTTTTTTAAAAACCGGCTCTAACGATTTTCAAAATTTTTTTTTCTAAAATCTATCATTATAGAAGACATCAAATTGCATACTTCGTTATGAGGTTAAATTCATTTAAGGAGCGTTTAAAGTCATTTGAAAATCGAATTTTATGCCTTTTTATATTTTCTTTTTTTCAAAAACTTGTTATCTCGATCGGCTAGGTCGTCGCTGCTGTCGTCGTCGTCGTCGGATTTTTCACAAAATAAAAATAAAACAAAATTGAACATAATGTTGGTGCTGATCTAACATAGATAAAAAATTTAGCTTAGTTTTTTTAAGAATTGGCCATTTTTGCAGAGAAGGGTTCATGGGAATGATAAATTGTCATATTAGCTTTTAACGAAGCGCGATGTAAGATTCTTAACGAATGTTTACTGAAAAATTCTTAACGAATTTCTTAACTTTCTCAACTAAACTCTGAACGAGTTTGATTTTTGTTTTTTTTTTTTGTTCAATTCTTTATCGAAAATATTTTTAAACTCTGCAAACATTTCTCTAATTTTTAACAAGAAAAATTCTTAACGAATTTTTTTATTATAGTATTTTTTGAATTAACCTAAAAAATTCTTTCAAAACTCTGAACGAGCCTCTTTGGTTAGTTGTTTTCGGTGTATATTTTCTTTTTCGTTAGATTTTATAAAACTTGACGAAAATCTTCTAAGCTCTGAACGATTTTTTTTTTTTTTTGATTTATTTGTGTGGGTTATTTATTTTTTTTTGACATTTCACTGAATTTAAAGCTAATTTGACAGTTTAGGATTCAATCACATTCATATAAGTCAGTAAGTTATAGTCTTTTTAGTTATTTTATCAAGTTGCAAAAAAAAAAAAAAAAAAAAACAAAAATACTTTACTAGATTTAAGACAAATAGGAGAAAGTGTCTTTTCTTTAAACATTTATGATTATTTGATAAAATCAGTGAGAAAACAGATAGCTTTGAGTTCAGGGAACAATGGGATCAAAAGCGCTGATTACAGGGAGTATTGGTTACTTCATTAGAAGGCTGCAGTGACTATGAGCACAGTGGGTTTTTGTCCTCAATGTTTTAAACACAGGGAACTTTAAATAAAGCAAAAATTTAGGCCTTGTTAATGGAATAGGGATTGGAATTAAAAGTTATATAAATACTCGTACCTAATGTAGGTAACGATAGTTTGTAAGAATTCTGTAATACAAGGGCTCGTAATTTTTTGTTTTTGTAGATGTATTATGTACAGTGGTTGCCATCTTTATTTTTAAAAGAAAATTTTTATTGTTTTCGTTTAATTAAATTTAAAAAAAAATAAAAATAATAAGTTATTCCATAAAATTTTTGAACAAGTAAGTTATATATCTCTCAAAAAAAAAAAATAATGACAAAATATTAAAACTTGAGATAATTTTTGTGACTTAATGAAATTTTAAATTTTCTAAAATAAATTGCACGACATACGTATACTTGCTCTTGTAGATAAAGTTACTATTTATGCTAAGCCTTTGTAAATTAAAAAAATTGTAAATGGAGTTTTAGAAAAAAAAATTAAAAAAGCATAAAATTCGATTTTCAAATGACTTTAAACAGCTTCTTGAATGAATTTAACCTCAAAACGAAGTATGCATTTTGATTTCTCCTTTAATGAAAATCGTTAGAGCCGTTTTTTAAAAAAAAAACTATTTTTTCCATATAAAATTTAGCAAGGAATTTATTATGAAAAAATTGGTAGGCTATTTTTAAGATATTATTTATCAACTTCTAAGAACTAAATTTTGAAAAAAAAATATTAAGTAGTTTTTGAAAAAAATGATTAAAAAAAAAAAAAAAAATTCAACAATTTTTTTAAAATCCAAAAAAATAATTTTGGAAATTTTTTTATTAAATATTATTACGGCAACTTAAAAGCATCCATGTAAAAAAAATGGTTGAAATTGATTGAGTCATGAAGGAGATAATCAGAATTTAAAAAAACGGTTCTATGGCAGGTACCGTTAATAACGGTTTTTGAAAAAAAATGGTTCTCATTTAAAGATAGACCTTACCCACATACCAAGTTTGAAGTAAATCGACCCATCCGCTTAGGCTGTGGTCTCTGATGCATACAGACAGACAGACGGACAGACAGACAAATGGGACCGCAAGGGAAAAACTTCAAGGTGGCATATCCATGCTTTAAATTTAATAATCAAATAATTTTTACTTGAAATAATAGCTGTGGAATGTACAGCAAAATATTTAACCCATAAGATTTCTGAAAATATCATTTCCACCCGAGTTCGAGTGAAAATAATTTTTTTTTAAGCAAAAATTGTCTGGGTGTAATTTTATTGATTTGCATTCCACAGATTCTATTTTGAATTAAAATTATGTGATTGGCAAATGTCAATTTTGGATGTTTTACATTAGAATATTTCCTTTTCCTCACATACCTGCTGGTAATATGGCTTTTAACATGTTGTGGAACGCATTCAGTTTTTATTTCAGCACTGGTGCGTACTAGTCATTAGCGTGAAATGATGAAAAGCGAATACTTCTGACTTGAATGCCCTGAGTCAATACAATTTAATAAGAGAATTTGTGTTCTAAAAAGTAATACTTGATGCTAAATTAGTGCACACACAGTCTAAAAGGTTTTTTATTTTCCGAAAAGCAACGAAGAGACAAAAATATAGAACACCAAAAGTGGATTGTATTGATATCCGACAGGGATGGGTTAATCTATTTCCCGCTAGTATGGGTATTCCTGCAGCCGTTTGTTCACAATCTAGTCAAGAAATTAAAGCAAAGAAAAAAACAAAATTGGCCCCCAGCAGAAGATGTTTTTCGGGGATGCCTCGCTCTGAAAAAACCATACGTACAAAAAGAAATATAAAACGTGCGTCGGTTAGAGTTCGCGAGAGTACATCTGAAGAAAAAAACGCTCTCATTTTAGAATAAAATATCCTTCAGCGACATATCCAACTACAACATCTTCCGATATGATACCTAGCGCTGTGTGGAACGGCCTATTAGTAAAGAACTTGATCCAAAACAAACGTTTAAGGATCATTTTATTAGTATGGGGTTAGCCCTAGCGAGTGAATTGAATGACACATGCATCAGCTTAATTACAAGGACATATTGGAGAACGCAGTAAAGCCTTTTGCTTTCACAGTTTCTTACAATTTTTCAGTCGGACAATGTTCCTAAACACACTTCACGTGTTGCAAAGTGATGTTTTGAGTATGAAAATACTTAAATTTTGCAATGTCCACTACAAACGTTGGATCATAAACCGACGGAGAACTTGTAAACAGACAAAGTGATAGCTTTGGAAAAGAAAAAATCAACAAACAATTGCGATTTGATTAAAAATATCGACAATGAACGGAAAAACATAACATTAAAAAGAAGCCTGGATTTGGTTGGTATAAATTACCGCAATACTGTGAAATGGTACTCAAAAACAAGGGCCATTCGACCACGTACCATGACTTGGTAATAAGCCAAAGTCCAACTCTATAAACTCTGAACAAACTAAAAAGATGTTTGAAAAACATAACCACTTTTGTTGAGACGCACAGACTCTCTGTGGGGTGTCTGGAAGATAAATTTAAAAACCCCACATGATCTTGAAACAAACTAATCGCGCCGCAAAGAAATTTTATGTTTTATTTTATAATTATATAAAAATGAAAACTCACCAAAACGAAGTTATGAGATTAGGAATTTTTGTCATCACAAGACTTACCTGAAATATAAAAAAAACTATATTGAGTAAAAGCATAACAAATACTTGTGTTTTTTTTTCTATGAAAAAAACTTAACAAAGTTCAAATAAAAACTACAAACACCTTCAACATTTTTAAAATAAATTCAATTTCATAGATAACTTACCCGTTTTCATTTTAAATATTACCGCCAAACGTTGAGAATTGAATTCAAATAATTCAAATCATCGCACTGCACCATTTACATTCCCGACAATACCGACACCATGTAGAAAAAAAAAAATTATTTGGAAGAATTCTTGAATGAAAATTAATTTCACAATAAAAACACTTTTATATCGATGAAATTGCAGAATATTTCTTTGTGAAAATAAACTTTATCAATCATTGAACACTTTTTATTAAATTTTAATACCGCACAAGTGAAATTTATATTTTAATTAATTTTTTCTTTTACGAACTGACAATTGAAATTGAAACCACTATGAACGAGAAATAAAAATGCACGAACTTGTTTGATCTTGCAAAGAAAATTCACCTGCTACCACGGCAATGGTTGTAGTGGTGGGCTCTCTCGATTCTCGAAGCTTATTTGATGATGGTGGGTGAAGGTGATGGATGAATGAATGAAATAGGCGATAGGAGAAATTTAGCAAAAGAATGAAATGGTAGGAATGGTTGAGGTGAAAAGAACAATATTATTTGGGGAATAAATTTTCTATGTTACAGGGTGATTCACATTTAAAATAAAAAGAAGCACAAATTTAATGAGAAATTAATAGGTAATTAAAAAAGAATAAGTAATTACAAACATTTTAGCTTTTATTTAGTTTGAATAGAAGCTGAAATTATTAATTTATTGTTATTTGATTGTGTTTTTGTTTTTTTTTTTTGTTGATAATACGATTCTGATTTAAACTAAACACATCAATATGCTTAGTAATTCGTGCAACTAAGAATTAATGTAGGCTCAACTTTCCTTTAAGGATGCAAGAAATTCCACACTTTTTAATAACAAATATCAGAATTTTAAGTGAGGAAACATTTATAACTATTTTTGATTAATTTTTGAAATTCTTAAATTTGCATAATAAATGCTTACGGCTGCATTTCACTGAATTAGTTTTTTTTTTTTGTTGTTTATTTTGACATTCCTCCTTTTCTCCTTGTGTAAGTGCTGCCAGATTATGTTTTATTTTTGGGTTTTGTTTTTTTTTTTTGATATTTTTAGAAATTATTGCTTTTTTGTTATTGATATTGTATAAGGACATTATTTATTTTGTATAGGGTGTTTCTGAACCTTATTTTTGTTTAAATTGTTATTAAATAACTTTTTAAATGTTGATATTTATCATAAATGACAATGCATTTATGATTTGCACTGCATTCGTACATACAATTTTTATAAGTACTGTTCAATTAAGAAACTGTTGTTATTGGCACCTGCCTGGCGACTTTATATACCCTTAGGGGACCAACGAAGTTGCGTCAGCGGGTGTGGCCCCCAAAAAAGGAGCCACCCACAGTTCTTGTCAATTAAAAAACTGTCACGGGACAAGTAATCACACGCTTCTTTGCATTTGCATTCAGTATTTCAAAGAATATTCAGATTTTTGGTTAACTGAATTTTGAATATTTGGGATTATCGGTGTCCGGGATTTTGATAAACTCAGTTTTTCTATTTTCTGGTTATTGGGTTTTCAAAAAAATTGGTTATCGGAATTTCAGTTATCCGGATTTCACTTTTTTTTAGATTAACTGGATTATGGGTTTCCAGAATGTTAAGTTTTTGGAATCTTCAGTTTTGCAAATTTTGAACTCCAGCATTTTAGGGTTTTTGAAATTATGGGTTTTTAGTATTTTCTGGGATTTCATTGGTCTCAAGATATTGGGTTCTGGTTTTTCTATTGGAATTGGGGTTTTCAGGATACAAATTTCATTTTTAATTTTTGGGATTTTGGAAATCGATTTGCGGAATAACGTTTCTAAGGGTTTTGACGAATATTTTCGGGTTTTATGGACAATGAGTTTTCGGGATTTCAAGTTTACAGGATCTTCGGTTTTTTTTACTTTTGGGTCTTCTAAATTTTTTTCAGCATATTTTTCTGTTGGATTTTGGGTTTTCTGGACGTTGTTGGAGTTTCCGTTATTCTGCTGGATTTTGGATATTCATGGTGAAGAATTTCTGTATTTTTTATTTTGATCCTGGGTTTTTGGGATAGGGTACCGAAGTGTTTCCGTAATAAGGATTGTTTGATTTAGTTTTTTTAGATTTTGTTTCTCGAGGTATTCGGATTTCAAAATTTAGTTTTTTTTCTTTATGAACTTCTGAGATTTGGATTTTAGCAATAATTCTAACTTTAAAACCTATTTTTGAAATTAAAACTCCTCTTTTTCTCATGTCGTTCCAGTTCCGCATCAAGCAACCGACTCAAATGGATCAATGAAACCGATTTACCGAAAAACTTACACACAATTGATTTTCGAGCAAATCCATTGCAGGGAATACGTCGTGGTGCTTTTACATATATGCCACGCCTGCGTAAACTGTAGGTATACAAAAATATCAATATTTATATTTTTATTTTTGAAACAAAAAAAAAAAACATTTTTTTTTTAACAAATTTATTTTAAAATGACTACCGGGAGAACAATAAGAAATTTCGAGCAGTTGCTCAAAATTATTTCCATTCAAGGATTCTATCGGATGTGAGGGCCTTACAAAATTTCCCTGATTTGGATGGTTGTTATACATTGGAAGTATTAAAACTCGATCGAGCTGGCTTGACTGAGATACCAGAGAATTTGTGTAAACAAATTCCAAGGCTTAAGAGTTTGTAAGTATTGAAATTGTATAATTTACGAGCTTTAGAAGAAAATTACAATTTTGCAGAGAACTCAAAACCAATACGTTAGAGAGAATTCCTCTATTGGGGAATTGCAGAGAACTAAGACTGTTGTAAGTGAAAAGAAGACATTCTTATTGTGAAGAATCATATTTTAACTAAATTGTCTTCATTTTTAGGGACCTATCGAGCAATCGGATAGAGTCACTCACTGGAAGGCCATTTCAAGGCCTTAAAAATCTTCATGATCTTTTGTTGTCTTATAACAAAATCCAAGCCATACCACAAGATGCTTTCTTAGGAGTGCCAAAGCTTCAGCTGTTGTAAGTTTACTACTGAAACTAATGCATTGTATGCCCTTACCCCTTTTATCTTTTTCAAGGGACTTGGAGGGAAATGAAATAACTTCAATTCATGAGAATGCCTTTGCGCAATTTGTAGAGTTGGAAGACCTTAATTTGGGAAATAACATTTTTCCCAATCTTCCAGCAAACGGTCTTCATCGTTTGCTTCATCTCAAGACCTTCAACAATCCCAAGCTTAAGGAATTCCCAAATCCGGAAACATTTCCCCGCATTCAAACACTGGTTCTATCATATGCCTATCATTGCTGCCCATTTTTACCATTGGTAGCGATGTCTGCAACAAGAAAGCCTCCTTTAGTTCAAGAAGCTGTACTATTTCCTTCAGACTCTGAGTTTGATATGAGTTTGTGGAATAGCAGTATGACTGATATTTGGCCTCAGTTACGTAAGTATTTCAAATTATTCTTTTTTTTTTCTTTAGAAACTTCAAAATCTTCCAATTCTTAGATAATCTTAGTAAAAAGTTCGGAACTCAAATGACCGACTTGTGGAACAATTTCGGACAGGATTTCAACTATCCCGGTAATCTTCCTGCTTATGTTGAGGAGTACTTTGAAGAAGACCAAGCCAATATGGGACCAATTCGACCATTTGGTTCAGATGTCACTCCGGGGTCTGTGCAATGCCTTCCAATGCCTGGGCCGTTTCTTCCATGTGCAGATCTCTTCGATTGGTGGACTTTGAGATGTGGAGTTTGGATTGTATTTCTCTTGGCTCTGCTGGGCAATGGAACAGTTGTCTTCGTTTTGATATTTTCTCGTTCCAAAATGGATGTGCCAAGGTTTCTGGTATGCAATCTTGCTGCTTCAGACTTTTTTATGGGCATTTATCTGGGAATCTTGGCAATCGTGGATGCCTCAACTTTGGGAGAATTTCGGATGTTTGCAATTCCATGGCAAATGAGTGTTGTGTGTCAGGTGGCCGGATTTCTAGCAGTTTTATCATCAGAACTGTCAGTTTACACCTTGGCAGTAATCACTTTGGAACGAAATTACGCCATAACACATGCAATCCACTTAAACAAGAGGCTGTCTCTGAAGCAGGCCACATACATCATGATCTTCGGTTGGTTTTTTTCACTATTCATGGCCATACTTCCACTGATTGGGGTCTCAGACTATAGAAAATTTGCTGTTTGTTTACCATTTGAAACTACCACAGGTATAGCTAGTCTCAGTTATGTGATTGGTCTAATGTTCATCAATGGTTGTGCATTTCTCACCCTGATGGGTTGCTATCTGAAGATGTACTGGGCCATTCGAGGGTCCCAAGCATGGAATACAAACGACTCACGAATAGCAAAACGGATGGCTTTGCTCGTCTTCACTGACTTTCTTTGTTGGTCGCCGATTGCATTTTTCTCCATTACTGCCATTTTTGGTCTTCAGCTGATATCCCTGGAACAAGCTAAGATCTTCACGGTATTCATTCTTCCACTTAATTCATGCTGTAATCCATTCCTTTATGCAATTATGACGAAACAATTTAAAAAAGACTGCGTAATGCTGTGTAAGGCATTCGAAGAAACTCGAGTCTCACGGACAGTCGGTCGATCGGATCGTGCTCCAAAAGAACTTCCACCACTCTTGTCAACGGCACATCATCCACCGGGATGTCGATGCCTTCGAATGATGCCTAATGAAATGCCAACTTGGCATAAGATGCCTGTCAAAGCTGAGGGCTCAAGTATCTGGTCGAGGGCGTGGCAGCGCCTTCTTTGCACCAAAACGAAGAAACGAAGATCGGAGAGTCGACGTCGAGCTGCAAACACTGATCCATATACCTATCAGTTTTCTGAAATCAAAAATAAGAAGCAAGCCAGAGCGAGTTCCATTTCGAGTGAAAACTTTTGCTCGTCGAGGTCAAGTAGTTGGCGCAATGGTCCTCCGTCAGCGCATACATGTGCCATTCCATTGAAAATGATGGAACCAAGTGGTCGTCGACGACATTCGGCATGGTTGATTACAAGAAAGACGTCCCAAGACTCGAATTTGTCCAGTTCCAGGAATGATTCGTCAGCATCTGCCACAACAGCAAGTACGTCCACTTTTAGGTTGTCAAGATCAAGTGCTGGGAGTACTACTCCACTACCTCCAATAACTGGTAAGGTCCAAATCTATTTTTTTTTTTTACATTTCGAACAGTTTGATTCTTGAATTTCTTCACTTTTCTAGCTCACAACAGTAAAACTGCATCAACGACATCCAAGCCCCGGCTTGTTCGTCAAGAAGCCGTTCAAGAAGAAGACGATTCTTCACCACCACGTCTAGGTGTGAGATTTCTTCCAACAATACCATCAGCAGCCGATAGTAGTGTTGCTCTCGAAGATGATTCCATCCAATCGAATTCGGGAAGCATTACGAATTTCTATACCGTTCTAGAACAACAGACCGGTACAACCAAAGCCATGATCTCTAGTCCTAAATATCCGGCCAATGAAAGGCCACCATGAATGGTATAAAAAGAAAAAGATGAAAAAGGCCAAGCCATTCATTATGTGTAGTACCGTTCAAGACCGTGATATATATTAGTTATTATTTGTAAAAAAAAAACATACACAAACACACACAAAAATTCACATAAAATTAAAACATCCCATGTAAATGATAAAAAATTTTATTTTAAATGTTTAAATGTATAAAAACAAAAAGAAACAAAAGTAAAAATAATATAATAAAAGTAGTAATATTATATATATTTATAAAATGAAGATCAAACAAAAATTGTGAAAGAAAAATACAAAGCATAATAATTATTAATTATAGATTAAGTTAAAATGAGCCGCCATGTTGTTTTCTATTTTGTTCTTCTCATTTCTTTCAGCTCTTTATGAATTGCTTCAACTAGTTTCCACTAGAGGTAGTTGATCATAGTCAAGATCATGTGTTATTAGTTCAGGAGTTTCATGAAGCCGCACTGGGGGTATTTTGTCATCGTTATACCTTTTGAGGAACCATTTGAAGACCAAAGTCATGGCTAGTAGACCAATACATAGGAGGAGTAGAACAATGGTGGTGATTGTTCGGTTACTCATGACGTGTCTGAAAGTAATTATACCAGTTAGAAATCTATGTAAAGTCATTATATATGTATATTATTTTTATTGTAATACTAGTATTATTAATTGGTATAAAGAATGTTTTTTTTTTTGTTTTATAACAGTTTAATCTTTCATTATTGGCCATTTTTAATAGCAACTCCAATATTTTATTCTATTAGACCAGTTTATACCAACTAAAAGACCAATTCTGTCTTTAATAAATTATTGTATTATGATTTCAAATTGCTTTTATCTTTATATTGGGGTCTAATGTCATTTTTTTTAATTGTATACCAGTTAAATGCGCAAAGTAAAAACTCCACTTTTATTCTGGTATAAATTAGACTAGTTACAATCTCTACATTTTGAAAATCTAATGTCATAATGTCAAAGTTTTAGGCGCGTCCTACAATGGGAAATCTCTCAGGGCTTCCAGATTTTTTAAGAGGGACAGAAACAGAAAATTTCAGCTGCCAGTTTCATGTATTTTGCGTAGATCTCTGAGACGAAAATTTTTGTTTACAATTTCTCAGAGATTTTTGAAGTTATACTTCCTTACCGGCGTTTATAAAAATATTCAAACAGAAAAAACACATATTTTTTTTCTATTTTGCACAAACAATAAATTTAAAATTACAGAAGTCAGCCAATGTTATTAATAATAATCTGACTAATTCATTTTCTACACTATAAGTAATAGAAAAAAACTAAATATACTCAAAAAAAGGTGGTGTAATGTCAAATTCTGATAAAAAACTGGTATTTTTGAAATTCCACCAGGAATTTAGGATAAAATGGTGTAAAAGACAAAAAAAAACATTTTGTAAATCTCGAAAAGTATAAGGGTATTTCAAATTTATTTTTATCTTTTTTATTTTTAATTTTCAAACTCAAGGAGTCAAGGGGGCACACTAAAAATACAGACTTGGTGTCAAAATGTTTGGTACGGTGTAACTTATCTGGAAATACTTCATATGATTTTTTAGGAATTCAGGTTTAGCTACGGGTTACTCTTTTTTATGACCCTATTTTAAGTCTTTTTTTGATTGAAACCTCTTTTTGGGGGTCAAGAAAGCACACTAAAAATGCAGGCCTGGTTTCAAAATGTCGAGTAGGCTGTAACCTATCTAGAAATACCTCATATGATTTTTTAGGACCTTAGGCCTAGAAACCGGAAGCATTTGAAAGGTAACTGTAAGCATATTTTTTTGACCCCTTTTTGAGTGTTAAAGGGGGGGTTCTAAAAATCGGGCCTGGTATGAGAATGTGGGTGATTATTTTACCTATTTGGTAATACCTCATATGATATTTTACGACCTCAGATTTAGAAACCGGAAGCATTTGAAAGGGTATACTGTTTTTATCTGTTAAAAAATTCAAAATATCCCTTTCACGTAATCAAAATAGTATTCAACTTTAGTAAAACTTAACCGATTTTTTAAGTTGATGTACAAATAAATAATGATAGAAGGCGCGTGTACATGAGTACATACACCCGAAACTGCTGTTTCGCTGAAGTTATCTAGTTGAACTCTAATGTTTGTTTTTTTTTTACTTGAAAAGTAAATGGACGATCTTGATCTTCATATAAATTAATGTTAATCATGAAATTTTTGTCTCAACCAACTACTAGCTGATAAGCTCGAAACCAGTTTTGAAAATTAATTTCTACCGCAATGATTAGCTCCCCCGATTTCTATTAATCTTTTTTGTGCTTAAAAGTCTAGTCATTTAAAGGTCAGATAAGCTAATTCTAACTTTGTTTTAAAAAACAAACAAGAGCGACTGATGGTCTTCTATATCAATTAAGAAACCACGTAACATAACATTTGCTTGTGGTCTTGCAAGAAACCAACGACCGCAAATAAGAAAAAAAAACAAACAGTTAATTTTTTCAAAACATTCATGTATAGGAAGGTATACCAACTCATTATCTGCGGTCCCTTACCCGTAAAGTCAATTGATAAGGCACTGTTTTTTTTAAATATCTCAAAATATGGCATTGACTCGGCTGATGCATTACATGCGTCGATAATTCTTATCAATAAAATTAATTTTAACTCAAAAATAAATTATTTCTTTGAACTTACTTTTTGGGCTCTTGAAAACTTGGATGTTTACCTATTCGGGCCAAACATGTCTTTGCGGTCTTATCAAAATACCATCCATCAGATGGACAGTCACATTTATTTGGAGCTACACATGTTCCCTTACCGCAACCATCCCAACACACTGGTTGGCATTTCATCATGTCTTGCTCGTCGTTAGATGACAGTGACTCCCATGAGTATCCTGCATCACAATTGCATACATTTGGCAGGATACAAGTGCCATTCTTACAAAGCCCTTCGCACATGGGACGACATTCGTTGCGGCTGCCTTCGATAAACTCGTAGCCTTCTAAGCAGGTACACGTATTGGGTTGAGTGCATTCGGCATTGATGCAGATATCCGAACAAATGGGATCACAAATATTTGGCATTGAAGCATTTAAGGCCCGGTAGCCATCGTTGCAGATGCATCGATCGGGAGCAACGCATTTTGCATTCTCGCAACTGGGTCGACATTTCGGAATGCAAAGATTCGGAATTTTCGTGTCTTCGTAGCCTTGCCAGCAATCACACATGTTTGGCTCCACACATGTTCCATTTATGCATGCTGGTTGGCATACGGGATCACAGATATTCGTTGTATTCAAACGGTGCTGGTAGCCTTCGTAACATCGGCAGTTTGAAGCTGCATCACAAACACCGTTCACACACTTTAAATTACAAATAGGCTCGCATTTCCCCGTGAGGTAACGCATTCGATATCCCGGTTGACATTTGCAGAGATTATGTGCGATGCATTCACCGAAGCCGCAATCAAAGTCACAAACCGGATCACAGCGGTGACTTTCTGTTTCACTTGGCTTGTAGCCTCTAAAACAACGACACGTATCTGGAGCTGTACAGATACCCTTGTGGCAGGGTTTTGTGCACTCGGGGAAACAATGATGTGGCAAAAGTTGCTGGTAGCCCTTGTTGCAGGTACAAATGCCGGGGCTAGAACAAAATCCATTGGAACATCCATTTTGGCAAATCGGCTCACACACAGTCGAACTTCCATTCCTGAAGGAGTAGCCCTTGTTGCAAACGCAAGTATCAGGTGCTATGCATGTTCCATTTTCACACTCGTTCCGACATTGTGGCGTGCATTTGTGCAGATCTGTCTTAACATAGCCATTATGGCATTCACACTGTCCAGGCTCTTGACAAAATCCATTCTCACAACCCTTGGGACAAGTTGGTTCACACATCGACTGGCTGCCATTTTTGAAGCCGAATCCATCGAAGCAAGTACACTGATTTGGAGCTGTGCAAAATGCATTCACACAGGTATCCTTACAAATTGGGGCACAACTCTGTGAGGCACTATGGGCTAGGTTGGTGTAGCCTAAGTTACACACGCAAACCTCTGGCGCTCGACACACCCCATTTAAACAACCACTCGAACATGTTGGATCACACTGTGAGGCACTATCAATGCGGAGGACATACCCCGGTGAACATGTACACTCATCTGGACCAGTACACACTCCATTTCGACAGGATTCTTCACAAATCGGTTCGCATGCGGATTCATTGGTATGGCGTGCCCAGCCCGAGTTGCATGCACAAACGTTTGGTGCAACACAATGGCTGTTCGGTCCACATCCAGACGAACAAACAGACTCACATACGGTGGTGCTGGAATTTCGGAAGGTGTATCCGGTATTGCAAGTGCAAACATCTGGAGCTGTACACTCCCCATTCAAACAAGATTCGGTACACTCGGGAATACAACGACTGTTGTTGTTGGCATTTGTGTAGCCCTGGTCACAGTGGCAGACCCCTGGATGGAGGCATTTTCCAGCTCCACAATCATCACATTGTGGAACGCATTCCCTGAGGAAATACGACATTATTTCAATAAAATTTTGAAACCGTTATTTTTTTTTAGAAACTTACTCTGTTCCATTAGTTTTGGCATAACCTGCACAACACACAAGTTCCATTTCTTGAAAGGTCTAAGTAAAAACAAATATCATTGAGGTGAAAGAAGTTATTGGTTTGCTGATAGAACTTTCGAACTTACTTCCCGAATAGCTTTCACTTTTAGTGGATTTCTAACAGAACTGACACTGTACTTCCTCACGGTCACTAAGCTATATCGGTATCTCATTTGCCTAAAACCCATCATTAGTTTTGTTTTAACTAGAAAAGTTATCACAAACTTACGGAACCATTTCAGTGCAAGAATAGCACAGACAAATTTGTCCCAAAACGATCAAAATTATTCCAAACCCTCGTGATGTCATTGTTGGGTTTAATTCAAAAACTGAACCGGCTAATGAGTAAGCTGAAATAACACTGAATTAGTGCAATTAAGGCATGATCAGTTGATGTTCTCATTTGAAGCAGAAGTTCTCTGGTATCAATGAACTTTACTTTTTTTTCATTATCTTCCATATTTTCTGAAGAAATGAATTGGTAATGCAGAAGTGATGATAATAAAATATTGTTCAATATTGTTAGTGGAATGGGCGATAAGGAATTTGTTTTTGCATTTTCTTTTTTTAGAAAACATTAGCAGAAGATCAATTTAATGCCAGTCAACGAGTGGGTTGGGAGTCAACAATCAATACACAGCTGATAACAAGTCGACCATTGACCGCAAAAACGTCTGTTTTTTGAAAGGATTTCTATAGATGTTCAACTTGAAGAAACTCAGCATTATCAACATTGTTAACTTGAGAGTTCAGTAGCTAAGGTAGCTCACCACATTTAAATGTGGTTGGCGGCTTAAACGGCAACGGTAGAATCAAGCGTATCTTACTCCTTCGTTATCAGTTTCTTCCTCAGCCAACCTGGTTGCGGTCGTTCTCAACTTATAAGCAGCAATTAAGTTGAGGACCCTTTTTACTTCCCTTTGATTTTAGAATCGAAGCATAGCTTGTTCAGACATTTTCGTATTTCCTCTTCTTCCATTTGATAAGTTGGTATTGGTCTCTTCTCTCTTGATGCTTCTTTCACCAGTCTTAGCCCTCACTTCAGCAATAATTCATAGGACTGATTCATGACTGCATACGCCTGTCGCTACACTTCATCAAACCAGTCATGTTTTGTTTTGGTCGCCTACGTTAACAATGTTTTCACTTGTTCATTACTGATATGCTCTGTAAGAAATTGGGAAGTAACCAATATAAGCTTGGCATATTGCGGAATTTCTTTTTTTTATCAAGTACTAATCTTAACTCTTTGCATGCTGTTAGAAAGCGTGTATCCATCGCACAATTATCAATTTGTTAAGTTCGTGTTTCTGAGAACCGAACACGCGTGTCTGCTAATAAACCAAGTGAATAGGCATGGGAAGGAGTTAAATGCTTGATGTGAATACATTTTGTCCCGCGTCAAAGTCAATGGGCCATCGGACACTGGGGAAGTTAAATTTGGGTAGATAGAAGCTATTAAACAAGGGGAGAGGGGTTTCAGAATTAAACGAGCAATGTACAACCCATTTTGAAGTGAATTAATAAAGTTACCTGCGTGTGCGATTTACTAATCAGTATGAGTCCGTTTCTAAAGAAATCATTCGCTCAATGTCTTTTAAACTTCGAGCTCTACTTCCAATACCAAAAACAATCTTGATGTCTAACTTCGAGCACTTATCATGCTTCTTCTCGAGACAATTGTTGAATGGTTCCATGTTTGGGCCATCTTTTTCTTCTGGAAGGACTTGATCAAAGATGACGTTATAGTCCATCAGATGGCTGAGTGTGACTTACGCAGAAATAATGAAAAATAATGAGGGGCCATGTGTGGATGCTTACCGCCATCACTCACATGTGACACCTTCACGCCCACTTATGCGATAGCCGAGCGCAGCAGGCCATATTGATCTTCCATTGTCCATTTTCTAGATTTTGCCTTTTTGGCATATTGCTGAGTTCATCACTAATTGCCTCAGTACTTTTTGTACAGAACAGTTTTGAAAGGCACTACCATATGTTCTTGACACGGTTGAGTTTTGTGAATGGATCTTGAGTCTACAATAAGTTCTTCCAACAGAAGACCCTATGTGAATGTACAAGTCAAAAGACTTTCTGTAAAAATTGCTCCCTCATTGATATTGACCCCTTTACTGATAATGGCGGCCTTGCACGACAGAATATTATTGCGCAACACTCAGTATTGTGCAATAATATTAAAATTATGTATTGAACAATATTTTCAGATTGCACAATATATTGAGTTATATTAAAAGAGTTTATGGCAGATACTGAATAAGCAAAGAGACAAAGAAATATTGCGCAATAATATTGAGTCGTGTATGGACGACCATTTTTGGCACAATATTTTTGGGCAATATTATTGCGCAACAATATTGTGACGTGTAAAACGGGAACAATATCATCACAGGATAGGAATTGTTAACGTGGCTACTGGCATTTTCTCTGGATCCAATTCATCGTCGTAGAACCTCAAACTATTTCATCTAGCAGCCAACCCTATGTGCTAGAATTTTGCTCAAAATGGGCTACTGGGAATATTTATTTTGTAGGGTTAGTGCTTTTGCTCTTGATTTTTAAGCTACTGAGCATTTGAGCTCCATGGTCGATAGCATTGGTATGTTAGGGTTGTCAATATAAACTAGCGCCTAGAATATATAGAATCGTCTTAGTGACTTGCTGTTAGTTCAGGCTCCTGCTCCTGCTATAAAAATTGGACTAAGACAGGTCCACGCCATTGGAAAGAAAATGCTCCACTGTATAAATTCCAGTGGGCATTGTACCAAAAACCAAGTCCTTCTGTATGATTGTTTATAGGTCAGTGCCCTGTCAAGCTGGGATCGAGCCAATAGTTCCTCAAGGCTGTTTTTATGTATCGCAGTTTGTCAAGCTTTTTTGCCTTTTCAGTTTGATTGTGATAGGTACTGCTCTGCTCATTTATTTTGTCCTTTATTCCTCTTCGGAAGCAGTACATTCTCTCTGCCTTTTCTGGGTTTTGTGCTTTCGTGATATTGGGTTTCCGGAAATTGGAATTTTGGTTTCCGGAATTATTTATGAACAAACAACAATTTATTTAAAACAAAAATTAATTTATAAGTTAAACCTATTGACATCACATTTTCTATTTTTATAAAATTTAAATAGCTAAGTTTTGAGCAGACTCTGCTAGACTAGGTAGTTTTCTTTTTCACCAATATTAGTATACAATATCATGGAATGTTTAGGGAATTAATAAATCCGATTGTTTCTTGAGATGACAGTTAGACGCAAGATTCTGTTTGGCCAGTTGAATCATCACAGCATCCAAATTGTTCTTCTACAATCAAAAAAAAAAAAAAAAACAATTTAAAATTTTAACTTTATACAAAAATAGAAATCCTACCAATTTCTCCAACATAGTAGGTCTTTTGCCTCATAATGATCACTTTCACTACAATCAAGCAAAAGAGTAACACAAGAACGCCATACAAAGCTGGCCAATAGACTGCGTACTTTAAGCGTTGTTTCAAAGTCTTGAAATCACATTGGAAAGGATTATTGGGATTAAGCTGTGCGCCTTCATAACATTGACATTTATTTGGGGCAATGCAGTCTCCGTTTACACATCCAGGTTCTGAGGAATCTCCAGAAGGCTTGCAAAGTGGTCTACAAACGTCAGCATACTCAAAATCTACATCAAAATAGTACCCTTCTAAGCATGAGCAGCTTTCAGAAGAATTACAAATTCCATTGGGACAACCATTTTGACACATTGGATAACAATTACCAGCCACCCAAGTGAAGCCATCTTCACATGGATTATTTGGAATACATAAATTGTGTTGAAGTGTGAAATTTTTTGGACAAGAACAAATGGTGTCTTGAATGCATGTGCCATTTTTGCAATTCCCTGGAGTGCATAGAATGTCATTGTTTAGTCCCAACATTTTTGGGACTCGATTACTGCCCGTCGACTTAATCAAATAACATTCGTTTTTTAGTGAGGACTTTTTGTAATTCTTGCGACACCTGCAGCTATTTGGCAGAATGCAATCGCCATTTATGCACGGTGGATCGCATATTGGCTGGCATACAGTTTTGTTCAAAAAATATCCTTCGTTGCAAGTATATTTTTTGGAAGCTCCACAAGATCCTTGAACACAAGATTTAATGAGGATTGCTTTGCAAGTACCGTCATGGGCATCTTTTTCGTAGCCATCATGACAAGAACACAGATTGCGTTCAGAGCAAAACCCATTCACGCACTTATCTTCGCACACTGGTTTGCATGACTCACTTTGCAGATCGAAATTGTATCCCTTATTGCACATGCAGACACCAGGTTGATAACAAAATCCATTGGGACAACCCTTGTCACAAAGTGGGACACAGTGACCAGTCGTGGCATTCATGGTATATCCTTTGTTACATGAGCACACTTCAGGTTTGGCGCAAAATCCATTGGAACAACCCTTTTTACAAACTGGTGAACAATGTCCAATGGTGGCATTCATGATGTAACCATCATTGCATATGCAAACTTCGGGCTGAGAGCAATATCCGTTGGGACACCCATTTTCACAAATTGGTTCACAAGATCCACTCTTGGTATCCATGATGTATCCTACATTGCAAGTGCAGACTTCAGGCTGGGAGCAAAATCCGTTCAAACAACCATTTCCACAGACCGGATCACAAAATTTAGTTGTAGAATCCATGATGTATCCTTTATTGCAGGTACAAACATCCGGTTGGGAACAAAAGCCATTGGGACAACCATTTTCACACACTGGTTCGCATGATTCTGTGTTGGAGTTCAAAAGATATCCTCTATTGCAAGTGCAAACATTGGGTAGGGAGCAAACCCCATTGGGACAGCCATTTTCACAAACCGGTTCACAGGATTCAGTAGTGGAGTCCCTTCTGTAACCTTTATTACATAAACAGACGTCAGGTTGAATACAAACACCGTTAGGACAGCCATTTTCACAAACAGGTTCACAGGATCCAGTAGTGGAATCCATGCTGTAACCTCCATTACATGCACAGACTTCAGGTTGAACACAAAACCCGTTGGGACAGCCATTTTCACAAACAGGTTCACAGGATTCAGTAGTGGAGTCCCTTCTGTAACCTTTATTACATAAACAGACGTCAGGTTGAATACAAAAACCGTTAGGACAGCCATTTTCACAAACAGGTTCACAGGATCCAGCAGTGGAATCCATGTTATACCCTTCATAACAATTACAGACTTCAGGTTGAGCGCAAAATCCGCTGGGACAGCCATTTTCGCAAACCGGTTCACAGGATCCAGTAGTGGAATCCATGCTGTAACCTCCATTACATGCACAGACTTCAGGTTGAGAGCAAAATCCGTTGGGACAGCCATTTTCACAAACAGGTTCACAGAATCCAGTAGTGGAATCCATGATGTAGCCTTCATTACATTTACAGGCTTTAGGTTGAGAACAATACCCGTTGGGACAGCCATTTTCACAAACAGGTTCACACGTCCGAGTAGTGGAATCCATGCTGTAACCTTCATTACATGAACAGACCTCAGGTTGAGAGCAAAATCCGTTGGGACAGCCATTTTCACAAACAGGTTCACACGACCGAGTAGTGGAATCCATGCTGTAGCCTTCATTACAGGTACAGACGTCAGGTTGAATACAAAACCCGTTGTGACAGCCATTTTCACAAACAGGTTCACAAGATCCAATAGTAGAATCCATGCTGTAGCCTTCGTTACAGGTACAGACTTCAGGTTGAGTACAAAACCCATTTAAGCAGCCATTTTCACAAACGGGTTCACAGGATCCAGTAGTGGAATCCATGCTGTAACCTTCGTTACAGGTACATACTTCAGGTTGAATACAAAAACCGTTGGGACAGCCATTTTTACAAACCGGTTCACAGGATCCAGTGGTGGACTCCATGCTGTAGCCTTCGTTACATGTACAGACTTCAGGTTGAGTACAAAACCCGTTTAAGCAGCCATTTTCACAAACAGGTTCACAGGATCCAGAAGTGAAATCCATGTTATACCCTTCATAACAAGTACAGACTTCAGGTTGAGAACAAATCCCGTTTGGACAGCCATTTTCGCAAATAGGTTCACAGGATCCAGTAGTGGAATCCATGCTGTAGCCTTCGTTACAGGCACATACTTCAGGTTGAATACAAAAACCATTGGGACAGCCATTTTCACAAACAGGTTTACACGATCGAGTAGTCGAATCCATGCTGTAGCCTTCATTACAGGTACAGACGTCAGGTTGAATACAAAACCCGTTGTGACAGCCATTTTCACAAACAGGTTCACAAGATCCAATAGCAGAATCCATGCTGTAGCCTTCGTTACAGGTACAGACTTCAGGTTGAGTACAAAACCCATTTAAGCAGCCATTTTCACAAACAGGTTCACAGGATCCAGAAGTGAAATCCATGTTATACCCTTCATAACAAGTACAGACTTCAGGTTGAGAACAAATCCCGTTTGGACAGCCATTTCCGCAAATAGGTTCACACAATCCAATAGTGGAATCCATGTTATACCCTTCATAACAAGCACAGACTTCAGGTTGAGTACAAAACCCGTTTAGGCAGCCATTTTCACAAACGGGTTCACAGGACCCAGTAGTGGAATCCATTCTGTAGCCTTCGTTACAGGTACATACTTCAGGTTGAATACAAAAACCATTGGGGCAGCCATTTTCACAAACAGGTTCACAGGATCCAGCAGTGGAATCCATGTTATACCCTTCATAACAAGTACAGACTTCAGGTTGAGAGCAAAATCCGTTGGGACAGCCATTTTCGCAAACCGGTTCACAGGATCCAGTAGTGGAATCAATACTGTAGCCTTCGTTACAGGTACAGACTTCAGGTTGAGAACAATACCCGTTGGGACAGCCATTTTCACAAACAGGTTCACAGGAGCCAGTAGTGGAATCCATGATGTAGCCTTTATTACAGTTACAGACTTCAGGTTGAGAACAATACCCGTTGGGACAGCCATTTTCGCAAACAGGTTCACAGGATCCAGTTGAAGAGTCCATGTTGTAACCTTCATTACATGAACAGACGTCAGGTTGAATACAAATCCCGTTGGGACAGCCATTTTCACAAACAGGTTCACAAGATCCAGTAGTGGAATCCATTTTGTAGCCTTCATTACAGGTACAGACTTCAGGCTGAGTACAATACCCATTGGGACAGCCATTTTCACAAACCGGTTCACAGGATCCAGTTGTGGAATCCATGCTGTAGTCCTTGTTACAGGTACAGACATCAGGTTGAGAACAAAACCCGTTGGGACAGCCATTTTCGCAAACCGGTTCACAGGATCCAGTAGTAGAATCGCTGAGGTAGCCTTTATTACAGGTGCACATCTCAGGGTGGGAACAAAACCCGTTGGGACAGCCATTTTCACAAACAGGTTCACAGGAGCCAGTAGTGGAATCCAAGCTATACCCATCATAACAGGTACAGACTTCGGGCTTAGAACAAATTCCGTTAAGACAGCCATTTTCACAAACAGGTTCACAATATCCAGTTGAAGAGTCCATGCTGTAACCTTCATTACATGTGCAGACTCCAGGTTGAGTACAAAACCCGTTGGGGCAGCCATTTTCACAAACCGGTTCACAGGATCCAGTAGTGGAATCCATGATGTAGCCTTTGTTACAGGTACAGACTTCAGGTTGAGTGCAAAACCCGTTGGGACAGCCATTTAAACAAATGGGTTCACAGGACCCAGTAGTGGAATCCAAGCTATACCCATCATAACAGGTACAGACTTCGGGCTTAGAACAAATTCCGTTAAGACAGCCATTTTCGCAAACAGGTTCACAGGATCCAGTTGAAGAGTCCATGTTGTAACCTTCATTACATGAACAGACTTCAGGTTGAGTACAAAACCCATTTAAGCAGCCATTTTCACAAACCGGTTCACAGGATCCAGTTGTGGAATCCATGCTGTAGTCCTTGTTACAGGTACAGACATCAGGTTGAGAACAAAACCCGTTGGGACAGCCATTTTCGCAAACCGGTTCACAGGAGCCAGTAGTGGAATCCATGATGTAGCCTTTGTTACAGGTACAGACTTCAGGTTGAGTGCAAAACCCGTTGGGACAGCCATTTAAACAAATGGGTTCACAGGACTCAGTAGTGGAATCCAAGCTATACCCATCATAACAGGTACAGACTTCGGGCTTAGAACAAATTCCGTTAAGACAGCCATTTTCACAAACAGGTTCACAGGATCCAGTTGAAGAGTCCATGGTGTAACCTTCATTACACGAACAGACTCCACGTTGAGTACAAAACCCGTTTGGGCAGCCATTTTCACAAACGGGTTCGCAGGATCCAGTAGTGGAATCCATGATGTAGCCCTTGTTGCAGGTACAAACTTCAGGTTGAGAACAATACCCGTTGGGACATCCATTTTCGCAAACCGGTTCACAGGATCCAGTTGTGGAATCCATGCTGTATCCTTTATTGCAAGTGCAGACTTCCGGATGAACGCAATACCCATTGGGACACCCATTTTCACATACTGGTTCACAGGATCCACTCTTAATATCCATAACGTATCCGTTATTGCAAGTACAGACTTCAGGACCTGAACAAAAGCCATTGGGACAACCATTTTCACACACTGGTTCACACGTTTCCGTCAGTGAATCAAATAAAAATCCTTTATTACATGAGCAAACACCAGGATTAGAACAAATTCCATTTAGACAACCATTCTTACAAACTGCTTGACAGCTTCCATTTTTGCCCACTTCATACCCAAATTCACACTCACAACTTCTCGGAGCTATGCATAGTCCCTGTCCGCATCCGCCTGGGCAATCGGGAACACAACTCCCCACATCATTTTTCACATATCCTTCTGAGCAACTGCACTTCCCAGGAGCTGAGCAATATCCATGCTTGCAAACCTCCTTACAAACTGGCCTACATTCTTTGCCAGCTGCATCCATTTCATAACCATCATTGCATGCACATTGATTAGGCTTTGCGCAATATCCATTTTTGCACTCTTGTGAACATTTAGGTCTGCAGTTTCCTTTGCCATCACTTTCAGCATTCGAATAGCAAGTACATACTTCCGGAGCTGAACAATATCCATAATCACATTTCGAACAAAACGGTACGCAACTAAATTGGAAGAATAAAAATAATCTCAAATTAGATTCAAAAATGCGTTCAAAAATAGTCGTTCATTACCGAGATGGATTGAACTTGATGTAGCCTTTGTTACAGCTACACGTATTGGGCTTGAAACACTTCCCATTAACACATCCATCCGCACAAACGGGCAGGCAACGCTTTGAAGCATAACCAGGACAACATTCAGTCTTTGGCCTCAATCGTATCTAAGATTTAGAGAACTTATGAGAATCTATGCACAAGCCTTGAAAGAATTTCCCTTACCACCGTCACTGGTTTACCTTTTTCATTCAATTTTGTTGCCCGATATTTTACTTTGCGAGTTTTGAAGCAACTATCTGAAACCGAATCCACTGCCACCACTGATATCAAAAGCAGCCACAAAAGCCAGTAGAATCTTCTAAGTTCCTTTTGCGTTTTCATGATTCTAAGTTTAAATTATAACTGACGGAACTTTGCGGCACGACACTGGCTCAACTCGCAAACTGTGTGCTGTGCGGTTCGGTTTGGTGCGATTAAACTGCGCACATCTTCAGCTGGAACTTGCCTATGGTTATTTTTTTATCATCTTTTTTTGTGTGTTTTTTTTTTTTTTTTTGCTATTAGCTTTTGCAAACTTATATACTTGAGCAATATCACTGTGAGAATGTCCGTTCTAGATTTTGATTCCAAAGACCGACCAGCGCATTTTCCTTCCATGTGGTTCGAACAAACACACACAATCTTATAAGATTACAAAGAATCTTTATTAAAGATTCTTTCAGCTGCAAAAATGATGACAAGGAAAAGGAGAAAAAAAAAGGAAGCTAAAAGGTCTTAGAGAATTTAGGCGCCAGACTAGAGGCAGATTAGTATTCAAAGACTCAAATACACTTTTTCCATATTTTTATGGTGGCGCAAAGATAAGAATAGTGAATGCAGAATCATTCCAGCGCACGGCACAGCGGCGGTGGTGGCGGGCGTAGTGGTATGACTTATTATGACGATAAACTATGAAGACCTTGGATTACAAAAAAAAAAAAAAAAGATTTGCGGTCTCTTTAGTTTTTTTTTTTTTAAATATTTTTTCTTATCGAAATTGGAATTTTGTTTTGTCTTGCATTTATGGAAGTTTATGTTCCTTATTTGATTGCGGTTATTAAAATGATTAATTCCATTTGATAATGGCTGGGAATCAATGCTGAAGCTGTTATAAGTTAGTCATTCGAAGATTATCTCTGTGGAAGCGCGCATTCGAATTTAGGGGAATTATTTTTGACCTCTTCAATTTGGGGGACAAGTTGTGGCTTTGTGATATTTTTAGATTGGATCTTCAAAAAAACTAGGTGATATGAATAAAACAGAGCATGTGCTCCAGAGTGGGTTCTCAGCGTAATAATGTGAGTGCATGCTCACATGAGTGGTGCTCTTTCAGGAGTTGTTTATGTAAATATTAACTTATGATGACGCTTAAAGTCCAGGGTGGGCCACAACCATGAATAATAAGTTCTCTTCAGTCAATTCAGTTCCTATCTATACACGGTTCCAGCTATGTCAGTTAGGTATAAATAGTTTTTGCGAGCAACCTAGCTCAGCGAGACTTTTCAAACGGGATAAGAAAAGTGTTTGCAGTGGTGGGAGAGAGGGGGAATAAAAATCTTCTTCCAAGTTTGCAGCGGAAGAATGAGAAGAATTACTATTACCTCGGAAGGAATTAGCCTCGCGTAAAAAGGCCCAGTTTAGGTCACTGGTACCGTTTGTACAGTTACTAACCGTCTGAAAGATGTTGAGATCTTGAAAACTTGCCATCCAGTTATGTGGATTGCATATGGATGTTGAGGTTGAGAACCACCTTGGTTTGTTAGCGCTATTATAAGCAAGAAGTTAAGTGTGCAGGCTGTAGGGTCACTCAAAATTTGGTGTTACTCCTACAACCATTAATATTATGCCGTTTGAAGAATCTTTTTGATTGCTTTTTTAAAGGAAGTTTGGATCAAACTGAGTGATTTCCTAGTCCCAGAATACTACATTTCAATAATATTTAATACTCAATAGACTCGACCACCCATTTCTCGTGATCCTTCTTTTTTTCTTTTTTTTCTTCCTGAGAAGTTGGCGTTCTTCTCTTCTTTTTTACCCGTAGAGCTTTTAGGCTGCTCCCTGAGTGACTCTGTCTCTTATTTGCAGCAGTGCAACCTGATAGACCTCATTCTTAGCTGCATATGCTTGCTGGAATTCTTTGTCAAACCAGGAGTTTCGTTTGCGAAGTCTGCTTTAGAGCCTTTTTGTAGCATCGAGGAAGATCAAGCTTTTGGTCTTGATTCCGGAGAGATCAAGTTCAAGGTTGTCGAGAAATGCTCTTCGTAGCAATTTATAGCTTTTTCTATCCAGAGCGACCGTCAAGAGGTGAAAAACCATCTCATCTTTACTGAGCACTAGAAGTTTCCTCCATGATCTGCAATTGGCCCGCGGCGTCCAGGAAAGGTTATTCGTGTGTTATACACTGCTCTCTACTTACACAAACAGAAGTGATCCTCAAGTGTGTCAATAATCTTTTGTGGCATGACTCTGAAACGACTGGAGATCCTGGAAGCAGGAGTGACCTTGAATACTCTTCTTATTAAGGTAGGTAGGTGGGCCTACTGCCATTTCGATACCAAAACTCTAATGATCTAAATTGTTTGTGGAATTAACCAAGGAACAAAACAACACTTCACAGTGTTGTCTTGAAAGTCAGTGTCAGTGGGTTCTTGAAAGATGATTGGCTTTGATAGTACCTACTTACTTACTTAGGTCCTCAGACCTTAAAAAGTCCGTTGTGATCCCCTTAAAGGGCATAGGGCCTCCACTACTCCTACACGCCATCGTGTACGGTTTCTGGAAATATAACGTAGTTCTTTCCAACTCTTCCTCGGCTGTGCAGATTCACTTTCGACTGTCCTGCGCCATGTGCTTCTCGGCCGACCCGACCCTCTACCTGGATGTGTGAGTGGGTTCCATTGCATAGCTAAACCTACCTTGGCCATGCGTGATATCATGCAGACAGCTGCTATCTCAGCTGCCAGTCACTTGCTCGAAAGGGTTACCGTAAAATGCATTTGACCATAACTTCTTTGAAGTAACTTGCATTTTTTCAAGTGTTGTTTTACAGGCTGCACCATAAACTCGTGGTCAACTACTGGTTTTGTTCCTTGTGACACTCTCCAAAGGCGATATCCTAGTGTTGTCCTTAATTTTATTTTTGGGGGCTGTCAACTTGTCAGCTGATAATACGTCAGTACCAAGGCTTGTATTTCCCTCATAATAATTTAGTACTCCTACTTCAAGCCGCAATCTAGAAAGCCAGATTTTCAAATGATTCCAACGATAAGAGAGTCGGCGAAAAAAAACCTAACCTCAAAAATTTACCATCTCCGGATCCAAAACGGCTTAAAACAATGAAAAACAAGTGACATATGTATGTATTTTAAGACTTGCAATCTTCACATCCAGTTTTGCCCAAAAAGCAAACAAACCTGCATTTAATAGAAAAAACTCCGGTATTGCTTGGACTCCGAAATTGAAATCAAGAAAAGAAGGAAGGAAGGTCACCTGAAATTATGTCAATGATTTACGAGTTTCGGCTAAGGTTTCTCAGGTATGTCCGTGGTTCACCTGACAATTTTACTGGGTTCAATGTCCTATGACCAGATCAACATGGTGTCTTAAAAGTTTTAAGACCTTAAATAACCTACTTTCTAAATGAATTATAATTTTACTGCAAAAAGTAGTTCTAGTTTCTTTTCTATAGAATTATTACTATCGCATAAATATGTAGAATTCTATTATTACAATTAATGGGGTAATGGAATGGCAATAAAAAAAAAAAGAATCTTGGAAGAATCTTATTAGACCTACTTAACGCTAATTAAATTATGTAAACAAGCTAAATTTGATTGTGTTCGTGCGATAAGTATGTACATCTGACTTAAGTATAAGAACAAAACAATAACCGACTCTAGTAGAGGAAAAATACTAAACAAATTGTTTTGTTATCAGAGAGAACTCCGTTTAGGGAAAATTTCTAAAATTCTTTCTTGACACGAGCTTACGGATTTTTGGAGAGGGACAAAACTTAAGAATTTTTTTAGTTTTGATATCGCTTATGCGATAGCTTCCTCCTATCGCATAAACGATAACAAAAAAAAATGCACAAATATATTAAAAATTTAAAAAAATCAAAAGCAGTTACAAAGCCAAAAATTTGTTTGTTTATGAGTTTAATAGGTATGATTAAAAATTGATTAATTAGACTGTATGACACTCAAAATATATGCAGGCCAAGACCTATAACGTTTTGTAGACCTTATTGCTCTGATAACCAAACGGAGTTAAGGGCAAGAAACGGTTTTTTCGACCTTCATCCATTGTAAAAAAAATAGCTTCATCAAATTTTTACCCATTTTAGATATTTTTCTCTGTTTTGAAAAGTAGTCAGTTAGACCTTTTTAACAATGTAAAAAACCAAGCTGAAAAATTTCAAAAATCCAATTTTTTTCGTTATTTACCAAAATTTGAAATCAATTTAAAGAATATGTTTAAAAACAACATTCTATTTAAAAACACATTCAAAAATAATATTTATTTCCAAACCAAACGAGGTATTATTGAAAATCGGTTAAAAATTGGCTGAGAAAAATAATTTTAACGATTTCAACCCAAGTACAGAATTTCGCACATTTTGATACCGAAAACATATTTTAGTTTCGATTACCTCCCTATTGAATGGAATTTTTTTCCCTAACACTCCAAAATTCTGGACTTAGGGCGAAAAAAACGGTTTTTCGGAACATTATCCATTGCAAACAATCTAGCTTCGTTAATTTTTCCACCAAATTTGGATTTTTTTACTGTTTTTGGAGAAAACATTAAGATGAAAGGGTTTGGTTAAAACCAAATTGGTATAAATAATCCTCGAGGCAGAAAATAATCAAAATACACGTATTTTTTAGTGACCATGATGCATTTGAGACACACAAAACCCTAAAAGATGTTGTAAGAATGAAGATGACCCACGTCAATCTCTATCTGTTTTCTTGCAACTGGAACCGATCTTGTTCGTCGACCCAATCTTCACTTTCCTATCGTTTAAGAAGATACCTAAACATAATCTATGTAAAGGAAGTTGATTTTTTGCGTCTACATCTCGAATACTGCTCTGGTTTAATTGCTAAATAAGATTAAGATTTTATTGCTAAATAAGATGTTAGGAATGTAGGAGCGAACACACCCAGACGAAATGACACATGTAGGTCTTTGGTTATGATTAATGACTAAAGCTCTGAACGCTTGCATTCAAACTTCGAACTTTTGAACTTTGAACGGAATGAAATGGAACGGAACGGAATCTGTCTACATCTGTCTCTATAATGTCGTGTGTGTCTTTTGATAAACGAAACTGAAGATCTGTGGAAGAAGAAATGAGAGGAGTATAAATACGAGATCGGAGAAGGAGATCGGAAAGTTTTGACAGTGATAAGAATAAATGGTTGTGAAATTTTAATTTGGAAGTGTTATTTCTTGTAATTTGTAAAGAAACAGTTTGTTTTTTAATAAAAGTGTTTGTTGATTTGAGAGGAAATAAAAGTGAATTAGTAAAACTGAAACTAAGTCTTATTTGAGCCCAGAAAAATATTAAAATAATTATATTGCCTTATGAGCCTAAAGGTAGACCCAAAGAGTACAACGAAACACTAAGCCTGCACATATGCAATGATTTTTCCATTTTGCAATTCAAATGATATTGGTTTGAAAGAGGTCAGTTTGATTTTGAATTTTCATTTGGCTGGATAACGGATAATTTCATTAACATGTCCTTCGCAGAGAATCATAGTGATAGTTGTTGTAAATTGTGCGCACACATAACGGTAACTGAATAAAGTTTTAATACAAAAAGTTGAAGAAAATTGAAGAATTTTTATAACTGCGATGAGAACGTCATGATAAACAGAAAACAAGGTATGCTTGTTATGAACACCATGTCAACATTTTGAAAAACATGATGACGTAGTAGTCATCTTCGATGCTAACAATCTAGTTTGTTGTTGTAAATTTCAGTTGCATTGTTGTTGTTTTCAATAGGGGGGTTCACATTGACTAGATTACCGGACGACGAGCTGTCAAAATGGCCGAATTAGCATAGGTGGAATGGTTTTTAAATGATTTTGATATTTGCCCAGGGAGACAGAGCTGTCATTTGGTTGTCTGGTAAGGACAAAATATGGTTCTCGAGTCCATTAGTGGCGTTCGGGTGAACTGCCCATTAAAAATTGACGTCACAGAAAAACTGTCAAAAAATTGAATGAGCATAGCTTGTTTTCTGTTTATAATATAAGGTGGTCGACTGTCAAATCGTTTTGTTTTTGTATTTATAACATTTAAAATAGTTTTATTTGCCAAAGATCATTTTATAAAGAACAGTGATATCTACCTACTAAATATCTTTATTTTTCAGAGTCGACTGTCAATTTCGATAGGGATTTCTTGCCGTTCTTTTGACATTTCTCTTTAGTAAGGTTTGCCATTTCATGATGAAATGACTAAGAAATTCGGAGTCAGTGGCCTCAACGTTAAGAGCTCTACGTCCCATTTATGGTCGTTACAATCGTCCTAGCAGCTCAACAATTGGGCGTCTAGTGGAAAAAAATTAATCCACAGGCACAGTACAAAATGCTTCCATGCCAGTGAGATAAAGAAGTGCCGGTAGTGTCGAGATTATTGCTGCCGCTGAGGCTTCAGTTGCAGAAGGCCCAAATGTGTCTCTCACACGTCGTTCTCAAGCATTGGGCATCTCTGTGACGTCGTTGTGGCGAATTTTGCGAAAAGATCTTGGCCTACATCCTTACAAGATTAAATTGACGCAAGAACTGAAGCCACTAGACTACCAGAAGCGTCGTATGTTCGTGAATTGGGCTGAGCAACAACTTGAAAATGATTCGGATTTTCATTGAAAAATGATCTTCAGCGATGAGGCTCATTTCTTGCTGAATGGCTTCGTCAATAAACAAAATATGCGGTATTGGTCAGGCAGCAATCCACACGTACTCCATGAGTCATCATTGCATAACGAAAAAACTACGGTTTGGTGTGGGTTATGGGCCGGAGGCGTCATTGGACCGTACTTCTTCGGTGATGGTCAAGTCCGGCACGTTACTGTGAATGGGGATCGCTACCGTTCAATGATAACCGAATATTTTTGGCCCCAATTGGATGATATGGACTTGGACGACATGTGGTTCCAACAGGACGGCGCGGCGCCACAAGCCACACAGCGAATGTCACAATCAATTTATTGGAAACTAAGTTTGTAGAACGTGTTGTCTCACGAAATGGTCCAGTCGCTTGGCCGCCTCGGTCTTGTGATTTGAAGCCGTTAGACTATTTCCTGTGGGGCTACGTCAAGTCTATGGTTTATCTATGCTAACAAGCCAGCGACGATTGATGAACTTCGTACGAATATCGAACGTGAAATTGCAGCAGTATCGTCCGATTTATGCTTGAAAATCGTCGAAAATTGGGTTCAGCGTCTTGACTTCTGCAAACGTGCCCGTGGTGGCCATGCAAAAGAAATCGAGTTCCATATTATGCATCGAACGTACTTTCACAGGAATAAAGAATTTCATTGATATCCAAAACCGTTTTTGTAAGCGCTCTTATTGAAAACCCCTTTACTTTTAGGTGGATTTAACGATCTTTTTTCTATAACGAAAAGGGTACAGCGTGTAGTAATTTTGTCGAAAACATGCTTAAATGGTGTATTTAAAGGTAAGTGATGGAACTTTAAATACCACCATTGATTCAATTTAAAGAATTGCAGTGTAAATTAAAGCTTTCCTGCGTAGTACAGTGTTATTGTAAAAGTCACCTCTACCACAATAACAAAAAAAAAAAAAAAAAAAACAATTTCCATTCTTACCACAAATCAACATACTATAGTTTGGTTAAAAAATTTCTTTAGAGAGAATGAAAGAAAAAGCAAAATAAGTTCTCATCAAAACAAACCGCACAACTCTTATCACCCCCGGATATCCAAAGTGCTTGAGAAACTAAACTCACAATAATAAAATTATTCTTGAAATGTAAATTCATTATTCAGTTTATATTCAACACACAATCACAAACGGCATAATGTTGCTGCTAACAGTAGTTTTAAGTTGTTTTCTTCCATTATATCTGGGCTTTGATATTTCTTCCTGCATTAAATATGAATCTTATTTAACTAATCAATACGTAATGGCGCCATTAAAATTTTCCGATATATGGTTTGGTGAAAGTACGCGTTATGCACCAAAAATAGTTACCAAGGTGAGATTAAGAGTTTCACACTGTTCAGTTATTATATTCATGTCTTCCTTATAGATTAATTATCGTACAAGACGTATAGTGGGATGCTGTGAAGCAGGTTACAAATACAAGGGTTATCCAAGCTTTCATTGTCAGCCAATTTGTACAGCTGGATGTCCTTTGAATGCATTCTGTTTGCAGCCAAATCAATGTACCTGTATTATTGGCTACTATAAATCTATCGATGGCTTGCTTTGCCTGTCATATGATGCTTTAACTACTACAAAAACTACAACGGAATTAATAACAGAAACTACTAGTCCAAAAGTTCCATGTAATGGATCTTGTTCTAGCAATGAAATGTGCTCTCTATTGGATGACGTTTGTATATGTAAAGATGGTTATCAGCGTTTGAACAATGGCACCGGATGTGTACCAAAATGTGACAGTGGCTGTCAAAATGCTGACTGCACATCACCAAACATCTGCACCTGTTGGCCACATTACGAACCAACAAATGACACTTCCTGTCATCTTAAGTGCACCGAACTGTCATGTACCTTTGGGACATGCAATTCCAATGGTAATTGTATATGTGCTGAGGGTTTTTTCAACAATGGCACCAACTGTATTTGGGCTGCGGATGACATCTTCTCCGAACCCGATGATTGTGAATGTTGGTCGAAATTTGCATGGCAGACAAGTAATGTGACAGAAAGCCGCTGTATAAATTCATGTGACGATGCAGATAATAATAATAGTTCAAAAGAATTAACATCCGATTGTATACCGGTTAGTGATTGTGAATTTTATGAAGGATACACAATTTGTCATACTCAAATGTACAAATGTATCGATATGCCAACGCCATCGCCGCCGCCGCCGCCAACATCAGTCTCGTTATCGACTACAACAGTAATTCCCTCCATGATGGCTGATAAAGTCACAAAGAACATCAATAATACGTCAACGGAAATGCCATTTCTACTCGTGGGATCTCTTGCATTAACAATAATTGCAGGCCTAAGTTTATTGGTTTGGAAAATTCGTCGAACTCAGTTTAATCAACTTTGGAGCTACAATAATATGGGAACATCACATCAAGGAGAACAAATCTAAAATGCGATTATTGTTTTTGTAAAGTTACACATTTGTTTATCATTTGTTTTATTAATAAAACATTTCAAATGGGTTTTTCTTGCCCTGACTAAACTTGTGATAAAGCTGCTTTTATCTCTCTCTCTCTTCTCTAAATTTTTGGCTTATCTTTCTTATTGTTCATAGCACACAATGCTGCAGTTTGCGGTTTTGAGATATTAAAATTTTGCAAGGAAAGATAAATTCTAGCATCAAGCTTTGAACTATGATTTTAGTTTGTTTGAGTTCTTAAGAGTGTTCGGAGTAAAATATAACAAAATGGCGCCCGGCTCTGGATTTTTATCGGTCTTTCAGTTGTTTTTTGTGATTTCTCTATGTTTTGCAACAAATTGGAAGGAAAAAGTGTGTACAAAAGAATCCCTTCAAAGGTTTACAATGTATAAAATAGATAATATAAATCATAAACTTATTCCAGAGGTAAAAATGGGTGTGGTATTGTTGTTTATTGTTGGAAAAACATTATTCTTTTCTGCGTTTTCTTTGTAGGAAAGAATCAAAAGACGTATTGATTTTGTTTGCTGTGAGGGCTATCGAGAAACAAGTCACAATAAGGAAATTCCAAATTGTTCACCAATCTGTAAGCTATCATGTGGTTATGGCTATTGTTATGCACCAAATCTTTGTGCGTGTTATCATGGATTTGAACTCTCTGGTGGGATTTGTAAGATCCGTCGTAATATTCTAGCAACAACCAGTACTACTAGTCCTGCATCATTCGATACAGTATTTGAAGCGACAACAATGCCGATTGCAAGTCAGCCTTTTTCGACGGATGATTTTCAAAGAGCAACAACAAATTCAACGCAAAATCAAAGATTTAAGAATAAACGGAAAACAAAACAGATCAAATCGACAGCGTCTTCGGGATCAGTGAATGATTTTTCAAGTGTAAAGTTAATTACTAATGGAGATTCTGAATTAAGAACCACACACTCAACAAGTAGTATACAGCATAAAGACTTGGAAGTTGTATCTTCAGTAGAGAAGACTAACTTTAAACAGTTCTCGATAGATGTGACAGACTATCCAAGGGTCAAATTTATAACTCATAACACAGATTCTGATTTAGAAACTATTAGTCCGATAAGCTTAGAAGACGAGGCTTTAAAACAGCTGAACAACTTAAAACCCTCTTCGAAAGAAGTGACAGATTATCCAAGAGTAAAGTTTATTCCGAATGATAACTCTAAAGTTCAAACTCCATTACAGCGTAGAAGATCAAATATTCCTGGTAATATTGAAACTGTCAGAAATTCTGTCAACATTCCAAAGCCCTATGATTTTGAAAAACTTGCATTTTGCATTATGAACATTTGTGTGTGTGAATTTGGATATGAAGTTTATCAACAAAAATACTGTTATCCATGTCAAATGGGAAGTCAATGTCAATGTCGAACTGGATATGCCTTCAATTCTAGAATATATCAATGTATGCCTTTGTGTAATGGAGCATTTGATGGTTGTGTACGTGGAACTTGTATTGAATATAATCAATGTAGATGTGATAATGGTACAGAAAAAATTAGCAATTATGAAAATTTTCATTGTTATGCTGAAGAAGGACAAAAAATATTTCAAAATATGTACAATATCGATAAAAGATGGTATTTATTGTTGCTATTGATTCCAGCAGTTATTGTAGTTGTATGCATTTGTGTTATCGTTAAGCGGTCGAGGTCATCGGCAGCAAATCGCTTGAGAGCACTAAGTTAGTTTTTGATTTAAATATTTTAATATTTTAAAATTTTATTTATCTATCACTTTGACATTTCTATAGGGCATAACTTTCCAGAAATTCGATACTTTAATACGAATAATAACCTTAGAGTGGATAACAAACATCAGGAAGTTACTAGAAGGATGCATAATGACAAGCGATTATGTGAAAGTGTGATGCAACACGATGCAGGTGTTCTTGTTATAACAGTTTAAGAATTTATGTATTTTTTTTTGTGAACAGTAATTTCATTTGTTAATTTTGTAGTGAAATAAAAATTTAATTTATTCTATTTAATTTAACAAAAATAAAGCACATTTGGGTAGAGTTCGAAATGATCTTAAACCATTTTTGTTTATAAATACTGTGTATGAGATGCATTCTTGATTTATATATTGCAGTATAACAGTCACATTGAACTCTCTTATCGTTATTTACTGCTTCCGCAAGCAGCGGCGATGTAAGTTTGTGGTAAGAAGCCCATCTAAACAGCACTGATGACACAAAATATCGTTTCAGGAGGACTTATGCTTGATATTTACCAAACACTTATAACATAAGTGACTGTTTTCGGAGTCAGAGCTCCCAACTTTAAGACTGGTATTCATCAAGAGGTCATAAGTTATTAGCTCTAATATCGAAGGAATATTAGGGACTCATGAGTGGTCTCTATCACTCCTAAAGTTGACAGCGCTGACTTCGATATGAGGGCTCATAACTTATTAGCGCATGATGAAAACGGCTCTAAGACTGGTATTTGTTAAGCGCCCATATGCGCACGAGTCGAACACAATGGGAAGTGGGTAACCAACCATATTGAAACAATCGGAACTGTAATTTTTGATCCTGGTTTGTATCATTCTTGAGTGTAATAGAAGACCCAATAAACTATGCAACGGAACCAACATAATGAAACAAATAAAGGTCAAACAACTGAGATGGCTGGGTTATGCAAAGAGCCGAACTAACATAATACGGAAAAGTTTGTGATAACACACCAGTAGGGGCAATGGCGTGGCAGAGGGCGCACTAAAATAAGACCGCAGCTCATACACAATTGCAAAAGATGCCATTCCAATTTAGTTTGAGGCTTCAAGTGCATGACTTAAAGTAGTTAACTAAGGTTATACTGGGTGGACAAGCTTAAGAAGTTTTTGTTGGTTAAAGCATAGATTCACAAGGGATTGCAGCGTCCCCTTAAGTCATAATACTGAAGTAGGTCCTAAGCGGGCCATTTGTGACAGCAACGAAGAAAATTTGTTCTGGGGAAAAGGTGAACCTGAATACCATTCACTGGTGTTCCGTCAGTAGTTCTAGTGTCTCTAAATCTCATCTAGATGGCTTGAAGACTAGAAAGACAGTGAAAAGACTAGGTTCAAGGTATTGGAACAAACTAAAATAAAAAAACCAGCGTCAACGACTGAACAACTCACGTGCTCTAGTACAGGAGCAAAGTCTATCATAATGAATAATGTCCCAATCCCAATTGTCCTAATACAACAAAATATCATTTCTGTGGGGAACACTAGCGGCGGTAAACAGAAATGAAGAATAAAGGCTTATTGACTGACTCTCTCAACCATTTCCGGTGTGCGTGCACTAAGAAGTAATGGAGGGAACCTACAATTTTTATGCCGGTTTCGAACGGCTAGTTGCAATTCACTTTTCGTAACAACCAGTCCTCTTGGAGTTCTTGTAAATTCATCACAAGAGCAATACCCTTGAAAAAAAATCAAAGGCTGGGAAAATTAACCTCAGCCCTCCGACGTAATAGTCCGTCGCACCATAACCATTACTCCAAGGGGTTCTACCGAGCGTCAGTAAGTTGAAGAAAAAAGAAGGTATAGCCTCTCAAAACCCTAACAAGAGGCGTTTATCTTTTTATTATCTGCTGAGTAGTGGTAGTCAATGAGAAATTAGGACCCCATACCATTTTCTGTCAAATTTGATTCGCTGAGATACATATTAATGCAATATCTGATAGCCATTAATACATTTATTCTATTTATTTTTCGTGGAATCAGAATTTGGAGCCTAACCAAGGTCTTGAAAGCAGACATTAATGACCCTTGAATGATTCGATTTTCTGTGTAGGTCCCTCTAAAAAGAAATTGAAATCCACTCAAAACGACAAACTTAGGAAAAAAAAATGATACCAGTCCTGACATCAAATTTAGAACAACTGTTTTTATTAGAACTAAAAAGTAAGAAAGCCATTCAGTAGCAAAGGTCTTTCCTCCAGCTATTAAGACTGTTTCGTAACATTTTCTTGATGGATGTTCATTGGTGCGATGATGGTTATCGTTGGTTTCTGTCCTGGATCCTGGAAACCACACTCTGGATGTACCTTACAGTAGTGGAAGACTGTGGGTCGCAGTCTTTCACTACTGTAAGGTACTTTCAGAATGCAGTTTCCAGGATTCAGGACAGAACTCAACGAGTCATCATCGAGGGTCAACTCAATTGAAAGGGGACCTGATTCAGCACCAAGTGTGTTATTAGCGACAATTTCCTAGAAATAGATCTGGCAGTAAATGCTCATTGGCTTAGGCCCAGATTCATATCAAGAAAGTAAAATGAAGTAAAACATGTCTATGAAGTAAATTTTCATTTTAATCAGGCGCAGTATTATTAAGAACTTAAACAATAAAATTTGTACAAACTACAGAGAAATTTAAAAAGAATCACTTAATTGACTAAACCGGAATACAAGTGTAAGTCTTCTCATGATACTTAAAACCTGAATAGCAGATACATCGGTTTTTCGAAAGACATATTCCGTTTTCACATTTTCTGCAACAACAAAAAAAAAAATATCTCTCAACAAAAATAATCACACATAATTTAGAAAATTTCCAACTCACTGATAACAATCCGCTTGACAAACGCCATCCTTGAGATTGAAATCCACATTACAAGTGCATACATTCGGTTCTAAGCACATTCCACCCAATCCACACTCGGGTTCACAAATTGCACTGCAACCATTTTCTCTCAGTGTATAGCCTGTGCTACACCCACATGTCTCTGGTTCAGTGCAGTTCTGCATCCATCCATTGCAGCCTTCCGAACATATCGGACGACAGAATTTCCTAGTTTCATCCAACTTATAGCCCAGATGACATTTACACGTCCCATCTAGATAGCATTGCCCATTGAGGCAACTAATTGGACATGTAAACACACAATCGCCACTGTCATTCTTCACAAAACCGTCAAAACACTCACATTCTCCAGGGCCTACGCAATAGCCATTTAGGCAATTTTCACAAATAGGCTGGCAAATGATTTCACCAGAAACTCCATCCAACTTATGAGGCCGATAACCTTCGCAACATGTTTCAATAAATGTCATATGCATTGTCGAACCAGTTCGGATATGCTTGGCATGTGGATAAGCCTCCAAGGCAACATTCCTAAAAAAACAGAGGTTGTTTATTTTTTGTTGATTTTCCACAAATTTTGAACTTACGGAACTTCTATCTGACATTTATTGTTGACGTTCTCTTCCGGTTCCGGAGCGTTTGTTGTTGTTTGATATCCTTCCGACCGATATTGTTGTCTACCACGCCTTTGTTTTTCCGTCAAAGTTGCATCACTTTCGATGAAGGCTAGTGCCAAGACTATTGACAACAATTCTACAAACTTCCAATCGATGTACATATTTGCTAGAGACTGGCTTGCGATTTAAAGAAGAAAAAAAAACCCGTACACAATAAGAGTTCTTATCAAATTTCTATAGATTTCTCTTCCAGAGAGAGAGAGGAGGTCTTGAATGTGATTGTTTTTGCAAAGCTTATAAGCTTGAGCTTATCATCGTCTGTGGTAATTGTATTTTTGTTTTTTTTTTTTTCAAATTTTATTCAACATTTCTTAGCTACGCACATTACCGACACATGTTTAAAGTCTTATCATCAATTTTTGTGATTCTTGTTTGTTTAATATGTTGAATCAGAGTTGAAGGTCAGATTACTGCTTAAATCAAGGACTTGAAGAATTTCTATTTTTAAGGGTTTCGCGTATTGTTTTTGTTTGTTTTCTGTTTTTTTTTTTTTGCTGTATCATTTGAGGAAGAAACTGGTAATGTAGGTTAGTGGAGAAAAAGGCAATAGTTGATATACATGTTGATGCTGATGGCGCCAGGCATGGCGCTGGAAATAATAGTATGAAGATAATAGTATGAAGATAAAGAACAGGGCATTTGAGCATTTTGTTTGGATCACCGCAGGCCCAGGGCTCCAAGTAATACGCGTACTTAGGGCACCAAGAGTTTGTTGCATGTTGCTTTAAAATTCAAGAAACTGTTATAAATTGGCATGTCTCGTGACAAAGCCTTGATGTAGAAACTTTCCGTAGGTCTTTGGGATTTATAATTTAAGTCCCCAAATATTGTGTCACAAATTTCAGGTTCATATTAACTTTTAATTTTATTGTTAATAGTCCCCTGGTGAGCAATAATCGCAACATATTTGTTGATTTCCAATTACGTTCCCCGGGACAAATTTGGAGTCACTCTCAAAACTTCTTTCGTCTGTTGTGGGTATGGTCGTGTTCAATGGCCGCTGGCTGGCCCTGTGTTAACATTTTTTTTTTTTATTGACTGGTACCTGGTCTAGCCTACTTGATGAGAGAAAAGATGCACAAAAATGCTTCACGCATGAGTACTTGAACTGATAAAATAAACGCGGTACGTGTACGAGACACGCACGCACTGCAGGCTAAGTGGTGAGGATGCCAGTCTACAATCCGTCTTCTAGAAGGTACAATAAGATCGGATATGGAAAATGCCAAGGTAGCCTGAGTGATTGCAAACCTAGAAGTTGGCATTGATTTTTTAAATGACAGTATAGCGGTAATAAAAGTGATCAATACTTGTTGTTGCGAAGAGCTAAGGGTTTTTGCGGTAATAAAAGTGATTAATACTTGTTGTTGCTAAGAGCTAAGGGTTCTTGGAAAGCAGCATAATATTTAACTCCATCACTGGTTGGCTGGGAGATGGGAACAACAGGATCAATGCTTGACTCAAGTCCGTAGAAATTTTTAACTACAATGATCCCAGGCTCAATTTTATCAATCTAAAAACGTTATAAATCTAGGGAGGGCTTAGGAATTTTTTGCAAGCTTAAAACTGCAAAAGTAAATAATCATAACAGAGTATAAAATTGCATCTACGTCTAGTGACTATCAAATACACTCCCGTTTGCATCCAACAATGGAAAAAGCCCTATACGGTTAATTATTTAAACTATATAAGCTTTGAATTATTCACTCATCTGGATATCTTAAGGCTATCCTACGGCTTAGATAAATATTTTACTCTCCTTAAAGAGAAAAACCTCTCTAATCTATACCGGAAAAATGCAAAAAACTCAAAATCACAACAATCCAACAATCACATGCATTAAGCTAAGTTTTTGTCAGTTAAAAAACTGCACTTGACGATGAAAGTTCTGTGGAAAATTCTTATTCTGATTGCTTTCAAAACAATCATAATTCATAGTTTGGAGACCGGATATTGTTCGTATTCCGATTCATATACGGTTCAAGATCATTACTATCGGACTCAATATCAGCAATTTACCCAGCAGGGTTTTTTTCCATGGCAGAGAGATTATAGGTGGAGAATTATACAAGTTCCTGCAACCAGTGTAAGTTAATAACCTTGATAGCTCAAAACTTTGGGACAACTTTTCAAAAATTGTACCTCTTTGTTCATCTAGGTATCATGGAAAAGTCGCTTAAAAATGAAATGTTGTCCTGGTTACAAGGAAGACCACAAGTCATTGTGTTTACCATATTGCTCTGCCAAATGCATTAACGGATATTGTTCAAGTCCAGAAATATGCTCTTGCAACGAGGGATACAAAAAAGTTTCATATAACAAAACCTATTGTGAACCGATATGCAATGGAGGCTGTGAGCATGGGACTTGTGTGGCTCCCGGGAAATGCAGTTGCTTACAAGGTTATCGGCTTACAGAAAACAACAGCTGTGCACCAGTCTGTGATAGTGGCTGTGAGTTTGGAAAGTGTGTTGCTCCGAATAAATGTGATTGCCAACTAGGCTATATTTTGAATGCATTTTCAAACATTTGTGAACCTATTTGCTTAGCGGGATGTGTCAATGGATATTGCGCAGCTCCTGACTTATGTGCATGCTCACAAGGCTTCAAAATGGATGAATTAAGTATATGTTCTCCAATTTGTGACAGCAATTGTGACAATGGCAAGTGTATTGCACCAAACAAGTGCTTGTGTGATTTTGGGTATGCCATGAACTCTCATGATCGTTGTGAACCCATTTGCCAGGAAGGTTGTGAGAATGGAGTTTGTATAGCTCCTGAAGAGTGCACATGTAACGGAGGTTACAAAATGAACGAACACAACCGCTGTATGCCAGTTTGTGATGGTGGTTGCGAGTTTGGAAAATGCATTGCTCCCAACGATTGTGAATGTGATTTTGGCTACGATCTTAAAGATGGAAATATTTGTACACCTTATTGTCAAAGCGGATGTCCGAATGGCTTGTGTGTGGCACCAAACGAATGCAATTGCACAGAAGGTTACATATCTGACGCAAACAACCGCTGTATACCAATTTGTGATGGCGGATGTTTCTTTGGCAAGTGCATTGCTCCAAATGTTTGCGAGTGTCAGCCGGGGTACACATTGATTTCGAACGGATCTGGATGTGAACCGGTATGTACGAATGGCTGTCAAAATGGCTTCTGTTATCACCCTGAGATGTGTGTTTGCAATCAAGGTTATCTTATGGGAGCGAATAATCGATGTGAGCCAGTTTGTAGCAATGGCTGTCAAAATGGTATCTGCGTTGAGCCAGAAATGTGTCACTGTCTTGAAGGATTCCAAATGCCAGCTGATTCTGTAGACAAATGTGAACCAATTTGTGAGCCCAAATGTCAGAATTCAGATTGTTTGGGCCCCGAGTTGTGTGTGTGTTGGAAAGACTATGTGCCATTTAATGCAACTTCATGCGTTCCGTATTGTGAGAAAAAGTGTCTCAATGGTTATTGTGCTTCGCCAAACAATTGCACATGTAATGAAGGCTATGAGGCTCATGGCTATGAGCCGAATGTTTGTACACCAGTTTGTGAGATTTGTAATAATGGTGATTGCATTGCACCAGAAGAATGTTTATGTTGGCCAGGTTATGAACTTGATGAATCCACCTCATCATGCGTCATACCTTATATTAGCACTATCAGCAATACTATGACCACAGAATTGACAACGCTAACAACGGAAACCGAATCTGAGTCTACATCGTTTTCGAATACATTATCGAAATCTGAAATTGATGAGTCATCAACTGTGATAGTCACAGTTTCTGATGAACTCTCCACTCAATCTAGTACTTTGGTCTTAAATGTGACAGAAACTACTGTCGGGGGAGATATTGTTCTGCTTTGCAAATGTTGGTCTCTTCAAAACTTAAGCAGTACAAACTGCTTAACTGACATAGAAAAAGAAGAATGTGAAGTTGATAAAATTCTGTTGCATCTCATTTGTAATGGAACTGATTTATACAAGTGTATAACAGTTTCGGGAAAAACTTCTTCAGTTATGCAAAATAAGGATTCGTGGTGGTATTTCATCCCGATTTTGGCAATAGTTTTCATAGCTACTACTGGAATAGGACTTGTTATAAGGAAGTATTGGCATCGAGGAGACGTATTAGGTATTGATGAAAATGGTAGGAACACATTTTTTTTTTAAATATGTATTATTTTTTGGTTGATTTACTTGCTTTTCATTTATTTTAGAGAGTCCAGAATTTATGGTGCAATATGTGAGCAGTAAGTTAGAAAATAAGGAATAAGTTGAGTCATGATAAATTATTAAAAATTAAAAGTAAAATCATAAAAAAATCAAACAAATTTTAATTATAATTATTATGGATAAGCGCAAATTGCTATTTGTTAAGCATTATCAAATATTTATCACGGGTTGTTTCAGTAGCTACCACGCGTGTTTCTTGCTCCCATATTTATCACATATTGGTTCCGTTTGTAGCACGACTCAGTATCAAGGATGATATTTTGACCCAGTATATTATTTAACTACAGATTTCTCCAGTTTGTAAGTATAAGAACTTGCTTTTAAAAATATCACGAATATATAACACAGATTTTTTCCTGTAATATATAAGAAGCTTATGCGATATGTATCACGGACTTCCCCAGTATATATAACTGATAATTTGAGGAAGATTATCACGAATTACTTTGGCTAATATTAGAATGTGTTCCGGTATATATCACGAACTGTCATGGTGAATATTTACAATTGATACTGTTTAAATCATGGATTGCTCTTTTAGGTCTGAGTGGTTTTCCTGTATGTAAAATTAATTGACCCAGTATGTATCGGGGGTTGCTCTATCACGGATTATTCTAGTGTATATCACAAATTGCAGCGGTATTAACATCTTTAATTGTACCATAATGTATAATGGCTTTCCCAGGTGTATATCATTGATTTTTGGGGATTATTCTGTTATATATCACCAGTTGCAATTGTATTTATATCATTGATTACACCACCATGTATCATGGGTTTCCCAGGTGTATATAATTGATTCTTCCGGATTATTCTGGTACATATCAGCAGTTGCTGTGATATTTATATCATTGATTGCACCATCATGTATCATGGGTTTTCTAAGTAAATATTGTTGATTCTTCCGTATTATTCTGGTATATATCAGCAGTTGCTGTGATATTTATATCATTGGTTGCACCATCATGTATCATGGGTTTCCCAAATGTATATTATTGACGTGATATTTATATCATTGATTGCACCATCATGTATCATAAGTTTCCCAGGTGTATATCATTGATTTTTTCGAATTATTCTGGTATATATCAGCAGTTGCTTTGATAATTATATCATTGATTGCACCATCATGTATCATGGATTTCCCAGGTGTATCATGGGTTTCCCAAGTGTATATCATTGATATATCTGATGCATGTCACGTTGTATATACCGGATTGCTCCGGAAAATATTGTCGATTGCTGCAAAAAGTAACATTGTAACACTTTTATCAATTATATTATCATCATATCTCCTATTAAATCGGTAGATAACACAAATTGCTGCGGTAATTTATCACAGATTCTTTCCTGTATTGTGAGTTATCTTGGTTTATACCACATCTTTTTCCAGTAAGTTTCACGTCTTGCTAGGAATATATCATTTATTGCTCCGCTTGGTATCGTTAATTTCTGCATTTAGTCAGATTCCGTATGACTCTTTGTATTAAAGAAATTTCTATCGTAGATATCACAGCTTTTCCCCGATGTTTATAATGAACTGCTTTGGTAAGTATGGTGGATTGCTACGTTAAGTTGCACTGCTAGCTTCACTTTTTTATTAAGGATACTAACAGATTGATCAGGTAAATATCTACATTGAAGCACAGAATTCAAGAAAACTGCAAAATCTGTTACGTCATTTTTAAGAAATTGAAAAAAACAATTGCATCTATGTCAAGCCACTAGCAAATACACTCCCGTATTTTTACAAAAAACAAAATATGTGGTTAATCTTTTTTAAGTTTGTGGCATATAAAAACCCAACTCAAATCTTTGAATCACACATATACAGATGATATTATCATTAAGCTATCCCACGGCTGAGATATATTCTACTTTGCTCTAAGAAAAACTCCAGTATGAATAGTTTTTTTTGATAAGCAAGCAATCTACACCGGAAAAATTGCAAAACCTCAAAACCGCTAGCGTCAACAAAAAATCGACCAAGAGCCATATGCATTAAGTTAAATTTTTAGTTGAAAAACTGCTTTTGACGATGAAAGTACTATGGAAAATTGTTATTTTGATTGTTTTTAAAACAATCTTAATTCATAGTTTAGAGTCTGCATATTGTACTTCTTCTGAAGTGTATACGGTTCAAAATCATTACTATCGAACTGAAAAACAAAGATTCACCCGGCAGCGTTTCTTTCCTTGGCAAAACAATTATCAATGGAGAGTTGTAACAGTTCCCGCGACAAGAGTAAGTGCAGAAGCTGTTGGGACATTTGTTTTAGTATTTATACATGTGAATGTTCAATCTTCATCTAGGTACTGTGGAAAAGTCGCTTGAGAATGGAATGTTGTTCTGGTTACAAGGAAGACCATAAGTCATTGTGTTTACCATATTGCTCTAGCAAATGCATTAACGGATATTGTTCAAGTCCAGAAATATGCTCTTGCAACGAGGGATACAAAAAAGTTTCATATAACAAAACCTATTGTGAACCGATATGCAATGGAGGCTGTGAGCATGGGACTTGTGTGTCTCCAGGGAAATGCAGTTGCTTAGAAGGTTATCGGCTTACGGAAACCAACAGCTGTGCACCAATTTGTGATAGTGGCTGTGAGTTTGGAAAGTGTGCTGCTCCGAATAAATGTGATTGCCAACTAGGCTATATTTTGAATGCATTTTCAAACATTTGTGAACCTATTTGCTTAGCGGGATGTGTCAATGGATATTGCGCGGCTCCTGACTTATGTGCATGCTCACAAGGCTTCAAAATGGATGAATTAAGTGTATGTTCTCCAATTTGTGACAACAATTGTGACAATGGCAAGTGTATTGCACCAAACAAGTGCTCGTGTGATTTTGGGTATGCCATGAACTCTCATGATCGTTGTGAACCCATTTGCCAGGAAGGTTGTGAGAATGGAGTTTGTATAGCTCCTGCGAAATGCTCATGTAACGAGGGTTACAATATCACCGAAAACAACCGCTGTATTCCAGTTTGTGATGGTGGTTGCGAGTTTGGAAAATGCATTGCTCCCAACGATTGTGAATGTGATTTTGGCTACGATCTTAAAGATCACAATATTTGTACACCTTTTTGTCAAAGTGGATGTCCGAATGGCTGGTGTGTGGCACCAAACGAATGCAATTGCACAGAAGGTTACGAATCTGACGCTAACAACCGCTGTATACCAATTTGTGATGGCGGATGTTTCTTTGGCAAGTGCATTGCTCCAAATGTTTGCGAGTGTCAGCCGGGGTACACATTGATTTCGAACGGATCTGGATGTGAACCGGTATGTACGAATGGCTGTCAAAATGGCTTCTGTTATCACCCTGAGATGTGTGTTTGCAATCAAGGTTATCTTATGGGAGCGAATAATCGATGTGAGCCAGTTTGTAGCAATGGCTGTCAAAATGGTATCTGCGTTGAGCCAGAAATGTGTCACTGTCTTGAAGGATTCCAAATGCCAGCTGATTCTGTAGACAAATGTGAACCAATTTGTGAGCCCAAATGTCAGAATTCAGATTGTTTGGGCCCCGAGTTGTGTGTGTGTTGGAAAGACTATGTGCCATTTAATGCAACTTCATGCGTTCCGTATTGTGAGAAAAAGTGTCTCAATGGTTATTGTGCTTCGCCAAACAATTGCACATGTAATGAAGGCTATGAGGCTCATGGCTATGAGCCGAATGTTTGTACACCAGTTTGTGAGATTTGTAATAATGGTGATTGCATTGCACCAGAAGAATGTTTATGTTGGCCAGGTTATGAACTTGATGAATCCACCTCATCATGCGTCATACCTTATATTAGCACTATCAGCAATACTATGACCACAGAATTGACGGAAATATCAACTGAGACCGTTGAGTCTACATCGTTTTCGAATACATTATCGACATTTGAAATCGATGAGTCATCAACTGTGATAGTCACAGTTTCTGATCAACTCTCCACTCAATCTACTACTTTGGTCTTAAATGTGACAGAAACTACTATCGGGGGAGATATTGTTCAGCTTTGCAAATGTTGGTCTCTTCAAAACTCCAGTAGTACAAACTGTTTAACTGACATAGAAAAAGAAGAATGTGAAGTTGATAAAACTCTGCTGCATCTCATTTGTAATGGAACTGATTTATACAAGTGTATAACAGTTTCGGGAAAAACTTCTTCGGTTATGCGAAACAAGGATTCCTGGTGGTATTTCATCCCGATTTTGGTAATTGTTTTGATAGCAACAACCACTGGAATAGGACTCGTTGTAAGAAAGTGTTGGCATCGAAGAGACTCATCATGTAGTGATGAAAATGGTAATAACATATTTTTCACAAATAATTGCTTTTTGGTTGATTTCTTTTCCCTTCGTTTATTTTAGATAATCCAGAATTTATGGTGCAATATGTTAGCAATCAACTAGCAAATAAAGGATGAATTGGGCTTTGATATAATAAAAAAAATAAGCATAAATAAGATAATTAAACAAATTGTTATAATAAATAAGCCGAACTAACTATTTGCAATGCGTTATTTTGTGTTTATCATGGCTCATTGTACCGTTAAATATCAAATATTTATTTATTAATGCTTGCACCACATTGTATAATGGATAATAATATTATATCACAGATTTCTTCGTTTGATATCACAAGTTAAATACTGACGACTAAGCGGCGGCGGTGGCGTGCTGTGATAACCCAAGAATTTCTTTGACATATATCACAGATTCTAATGGAATATTACGAATTATCTTAGTTTATATCACTGATTTCTCTTGTGTAGATCACGCACTAGAACAGTCTTTTGCTGCGATATGTAACACTGCTTGTTTTGCTTCGTATCAACGATAGTAACACCATATCACGGATCGCTCATGTAGATATCACATATTTCAATAACGTATATCATAGATTGCTGTGGTATGTTGCACGTAGTTCCCTTGATACTACCACATTTATATATATCATGGACTTTTCTGGTATATATAAAATCTTATCTTGATTTCTCTAGCATGTATCACGAGTTGCTCCGGTATCCCCAATATCCATCACAGGCTTTCTCGGTATCTGTTACAAATTTCCACTGTTTAATTCAGGGCTTAATACGGTATGTGTCATGAGGAAACCCAGTGTAATTAACGGATTCCTAATTGAAGTATCACGGGTCGCGCAAATATGCATCACGGATTGCAGTAACTACTAATAACTGATTGAGTGATTTTATAATAATTTATAATAATAATAATAAACTTTTTTTGTATCTACTTGTGTGAGTTAATAGCCACGCATCGTTTATTTTTGTCTTTCCGACTCATACAAGTGTAGAATTATAAATCTAAAAACTAAAATTTCGAGTCAAATTTGAAAACGGAAATACTGAATGTCAACATCATTTTAATAAAGGAGAATAAAGCCTATGTTTAGTCACTGACGCATTTGAAAGCAAATAAAAACTCGTGGTTAACCTTTGTAGCAAGAAAAAATACAATCCAACTCTCTGAGTCACTCATTCAGCTGTATAACTTATAGTTATCCAGCGGATAAGACATATTCTCCTCTGCTCTTAGAAATATCCTCAGTACGATTTTTGTATAAGCACACAATCTATAAACCGCAAAATTCCAAAACGTCATAACCACTAGAGCGAAAAATAAATCATTGAGCAAAATTTTTAGTTAGTTAAAAAACTGCTCTCGACGATGAAAGTTTTATGGAAAATTCTTATTCTGATTGTTTTTAAAACAATCTTAATCCATTGTTTTGAGTCCGCATACTGTTCGTATACTGAAGTATATACGGTTCAAAAACCTTTTGTACGAACTGTTAAGCAACAATATTCGCAGCTGTTTCACTTTCGGAAAATATACAAAAAGAGGGATATAAAAGTTTCGGCAACCAGAGTAAGTACAGTAGCTTTATAGGCTTTTTTTTTTTAATTTTTACTTGTACTATGTTCAATCTCCATCTAGGTACTGACGCAAAGTCGCTTAAACATTAAATGCTGTCCAGGATACAAGGCAGAGCATCAGTCCCTGTGTTTACCCCATTGCTCTTTCGAATGCATTAACGGACATTGTTCAAGCCCAGGCATATGCTCTTGCAACGAGGGATATCAACAAGTTGCATATAACAAAACCTATTGTGAACCGATTTGCCATAAAGGCTGTGTGCATGGGACTTGTGTGGCTCCAGGGAAATGCAGTTGCTTAGAAGGTTATCAGCTTACAGAAAATAACAGCTGTGCACCAATTTGTGATAGTGGCTGTGAGTTTGGAAAATGTTTTTCTCCTAACAAATGTGAATGTGACTTTGGCTACAAAATTAACCTTCAAGATCGTTGTGAACCTGTTTGCTTCGAAGGTTGTGAGAATGGAGTCTGTACAGCTCCTGAAGAGTGCACATGTAACGGAGGTTACATAATGAATGAACACAACCGCTGTATTCCAGTTTGTGATGGTGGTTGCGAGTTTGGAAAATGCATTGCTCCCAACAAATGTGAATGTGATTTTGGCTACGATCTTAAAGATGGAAATATTTGTACACCTTTTTGTCAAAGTGGATGTCCGAATGGTTTGTGTGTGGCACCAAACGAATGCAATTGCACAGAAGGTTACGAATCTGACGCAAACAACAGCTGTATACCAATTTGTGATGGCGGATGTTTCTTTGGCAAGTGCATTGCTCCAAATGTTTGCGAGTGCCAACCGGGATACACATTGCTTTCAAACGGATCTGGATGTGAACCGGTATGTACGAATGGCTGTCAAAATGGTATCTGCGTTGAGCCAGAAATGTGTCACTGTCTTGAAGGATTCAAAATGCCAGTCGATTCTGTAGACAAATGTGATCCGATTTGTGAGCCCAAATGTCAGAACTCGGATTGTTTGGGCCCCGAGTTTTGTGTGTGTTGGAAAGGCTATGTGCCATTCAATGCAACTTCTTGCGTTCCGTATTGTGAGAAAAAGTGTCTCAATGGTTATTGTGCTTCGCCAAACAATTGCACATGTAATGAAGGCTACGAGGCTCATGGCTATGAGCCGAATGTTTGTACACCAGTTTGTGAGATTTGTAATAATGGTGATTGCATTGCACCGGAAGAATGTTTATGCTGGCCAGGTTATGAACTTGATAATTCCACCTCAACATGCGTCATACCTAATATTAGCACTATCAGCAATACTATGACCACAGAATTGACGGAGCTATCAACGGAGACCGTTGAGTCTACATCGTTTTCGAATATACTATCGACATTTGAAATTGATGAGTCAACATCTGTGATAGTCACAGTTTCTGATGAACTCTCCACTCAATCTAGTACTAAGTTGGTTTTAAATGTGACAGAAACTACTGTCGGGGGAGATATTGTTCAGCTTTGCAAATGTTGGTCACTTCAAAACTCTAGCAGTACAAACTGTTTAACTGACATAGAAAAAGTAGGATGTCAAGTTGATAAAGAACGCTTGCAGCTCATTTGCAATGTAACTGAGTTATACAAGTGTATAATAGTTTTAGGAACTAATTCTTCGGTTATGCAAAACATGGATTTGTGGTGGTATTACATCCCGATTTTGGTAATTATTTTTATAGCAATAGCTACTGTCATTGCTTTATGGAAATATCGCAATCGGGGAGTAGACTCATCAGATTTTGATTTAAAAGGTATTCGCACATAGTTGTCATAAATCAATATATTTGATTGATAATTTGATTTAGATAATCCAGAATTAGAAAATCAGAGTTGAGTCACGAAATATATGTTTCAAATAAATTGTAATTAAATTAATAATGACTGAAGCTAACTATGTGCAATATTTTATCCAGGACTTATCACAGTTTGTTGTAGTGATTGTTAAATCTTTACATTGCAAATATCACATATTAATACGTTGAGTATAATGGATTGCTTCGGTAAGTATCACGACTTATGTATATGAAGGTTGTCCCAATGTTTTTAGTATGTTTCAAGAGTTTCCCTAGCACATATCATCGATTGATATATATCACAAGTATAGCTCATTTATTCAGTAAATTGTATTTTACAAGAGTCACCCTAGTATAAATCAGAAGTGGTCCACCTTTAGGTTACATGTCAAATGCTGGTTCTAGAAGTTTTTGTATTTTTATGATTAGTAAAACCTCTTGGCGATAGTCTCTTCAATAATTCCGACTAAGATTATTAAAAAAAATTAACCAAAAACAGGGGATATCAAACTTTTCTAACAGAAAATACTTGAAGTTACATGCTCCTAATAGGGTTTTGATAGTGTGGGATAAACATTGAACCAGGATTACCCCTTCTGGAAGGATGTGAACATTAAAAACCTTCAAGGTTGTAATGCGGTTATTATAGCTGTGTTCAACTAGGAAATAGTTAGATCAGAACAGGACAGATCAGAACAGTTTCGTAAGAAACGTCAGAACAAAAAACACATTTGACAGCTCTCACGAATATGTTCTGACTCAAATGCAAGTACAGAAAATCCTGTTCTATGTTCTAGACAACGTCGTTAAACAGGAAACTAGAACAGTCTGAAACAGAAAACCTCATTGAACAGCTAAAAGTTGTACTTTTAGTAACTTTTCTGTTTCGAACAGTCCAGTGCAATGTTATCGAACATACTTTATGTGGTAGGCTAACTGACATCTTTTCAACAACTTAGAAGTACCTTTCTTCTGATATTTCAGCCATTTGAAATGAGAGTATTGTAAGCACTGGGAAGGGGAATTGGCAGGACTTTGACTCAATTTTTAAAATTTTTTTTGCTTTCATAAAAGTCATAGTGACTCTTTTCTGACTAAGCGACGGTCAAATGACTAAGCGACGGTGACAAATAAGTTGCCACAAGATCTTTGTAACCTAGTTTTGGAGCTTAGTTCTTGTTACTAAGAAGTAACATATCCAACTTCACAGTAACTGATCATAGATTTCCAATTAAGTCTTTTTCGTGACATAATTTTAACTGGAATTAAGTTCCAATAAAGTTTTGTAAGAAACATGCTTCCATTTTAGTCTCAAAATAGTATTTTGTAATTAAAATGAAACTAAATATTTAGAAAAACTTAATTTTGGTATCAACCAAAGTTTGTTTATGTATGATCTTAAAAAAATATTATAAAGGTAGCATTGATAATATTAAATAAATCTAATTATCGGTTTTCAGCATTTACAATGTTGAATTTCCAAAACGCTTGCAGGTTTATCATGAAATATGACTTTCTATCCTTTCTAAAATTCAGGGGCTTGAAAAATAAATAAAATTTTAAAGTCTTTTGGAATGCATTTATTTTTTTTTCTTTTAAACCTTGAAACCAAAAAAAAATCCTATATTTTGATATCCTTTTGCGCTAAAATCGATTTTCTTAGTAAACATTTATAGAAAAAAAAATAAAATTTTTCCAAAAAACATGGACGACGATAGTTTACTTCCTAGTAACTTCATAGAAATTGCTTTAATCTGATCAGTGCTGTCACCTTAAAAATAAAATTAAAATTATATACCATAGGAGCTATGGTACTGGTTACTGCCTTCTTTACACCATAATTAACTTGGCCAGTATCAAGAGTTTAGAAATAGGATGCAGTGTACCTGTACTACATCCCAAAAACTACGGAATTTTGAAATTTATGGTGATTATTTTTTACATTACGGTTTAAAATGTGACTTTACATTGAAGAATCAAAATTTAAAATCAATCAAAAAAAAATTTACGAGATAGATTTTTTCTGAAACCAGATTTAGATCCAGAAAATTCCAATCTTACATAATTTAAAAAATTATGTGAAGGACACAAAAACTTAATTTTTGCAGACCAGTGCTATCTTAGAGCCAGAAACGTATTGTTGAATTTTCTTTAAGAAAAATATTGAAACAAATTCATTTTAGGTTTAAAATTAATTTTTGTATCAAATTATTTCGTGGACTCGAAAATTAAACGGCAAATGCCAAATCAACTTAAAAAAAATATTTGAATCCATTGAAATTAGCAATTTTGAAAAGAAATATTTTTTTAAACTACTCTCACTTCACGAAGACATTTACTGGCTTACTATAGGGTTTTAGTTCAAAATTACTAAAAGCCGGAAAATTTCTGAAAATGTCGTGTTCAAAACTTTAAAACTGCCAAAAAAAAGCTTCATTTGACTAGAATTTTGCATGGTCTTCATCTATAGAATCGATAATGGGTATAAAAATTAATTTTTCCAGGTATGGTTTTTTTATTTTTTGTTAAATGAATTACTCGAAAAAATTGAATGCTTGGATGTGAACTTTATTAAAATAAATAAAATACAGCTTCTAACTCTATTACTCTCTTAAAACTTAATTAAAGAAGACTGTTTCCGTCCATTTTTTAAATTAAATCTTCTTTCCGAAAATGATCATCATTTTTAAGGTTAACCACGCATAACAGTGTAAGATTGTGAATTCTTATTACGAGCTTCAATTAATATTCCAATAATAACTATTCCAATTAGAATACCAACACCCAAAGGTACTGCAACCATTCGCAACCCGGTAAAAGCATGTTTTTGACTTTTTCTATTAATTTTTGATAATGAAGACTTGCTTGAAGTTGTTGCCAAAATGTTGTCTTCTTCTATTGAATCAACAAATTTACTAGTTGAAGATTGTCGACGAGGTATTACTTCTTTGCTATCCACTAATTGTTCAGAAACTTTCCCAAAATCTTCTTCTTCTAGTGAACTTAAAATTTCATCAGAAGAGCTTGTTTGTATTTCATGAGTGAAATATTTTTGATATTCTTCATTAGTTTTAGATAAATTTGGGCCTGAAAATTTAGCTTGAAACTCGATATCTTCAACTGAATCTGCAGTTTTAGTTGCTGGAGAGTTAAATAGAGATTTCTCATCGCTTTCCGGAAACATATAGTTAATCAATCTTGCCAATTCATCACCTTCCGACTCATTAGACATATATTTTTGAGTTTCAAATTTTAAAAGCTTGCTCAAAAATTCGATTTCCTCTAGTGAATCCACGGATTTAGTTGCTGGAAGGTTAGAAAGAGTTTTCTTCTCGTTTTTACTAAATTCATGCTCTTCCGACAATCCATTTATTAAAGATGAAGCATGGCTTGAAGTTGTACTTAAAGGTACTATATCATCTACTAAATATACAGGTTTAGTGCTTGAAGAATGGAAAGCTTTTTCTGATACATTACCAATATTTTCTAAGAAATCTGTTTCCTCGATTTTCTCCGAAAAAATTGATTGAGATTTGGTTGATGCCGTTACTTTTATTTCATCAGTTCTAGAAGAAGAGTGCGTTTCTGTAACTTTCATTGAATCAACAGCTATTTTCGAAGTTTCTGTGTGATCTTCCAGGTTATTAGTTGTCAAAATAGTATCTAATCTGCACTGTGACCTAGGCTCCGAAGAAGGAATATTATCTGCATTCAAAAGACGACTGGCACACTTTTCATATCCATAACAATATCCGCTAGTACAATTCGAACAAAACGGTTCACAAACAAATGGAATTTTCGTGGCTGTATGTCCCGGTAAACATTTACATTTATTAATGCCAACACATTTGCCACCGATGCATTTATTTTCACAAATTGGCACACAACATGTCTTAATTTTGTTTGCTTTAAAACCTTCGGGGCAGTTGCATATTGAATTTTTACAAAAATCAAATTTCCTACCGCATACTTTTTCCGAACTTGTATTTACCGTTGCATAGAGTAAAATAATTACTATTAAAAATTTCCATAAAACGTTCATCTTGGAGGACTTCAAGTTTAAAACTAATGGCATTGGATTTACAGAGGTTTTCTTCTGAGGCAAACACATCTGAGTTGTTTTTTTTTTTAACGAGAAATATTTAATTTTTATTTTTTATCTGGGATTATTCTGCATTTTTGTTTGGTTACATTTTTAGCTCCTTATCTTTTGAATGTGAGCAAAAATCATTTATGTATGTGTTTTAGTCTTGTGTTAGAAAATGTTGTGTTATCGAAATTTCTTCGCGCACAAATTGCTGGCAAGATTGAAATACTAACACCGGATGATTGCGGGGCTTATTTTGAATGAAAAATGTTATTGCGATTTGTGTTTTGCGAAATTCTGGAAGAAGTGGTATCCACCGATAAAATTGGTTCTTTTTTTTGGAAGGGAATGTTTTTTTTTTATTGAAGATAACGATTTCAAGGTTCAATTTACTAACTAGCTGTTGACAATATTTTGGAATGTTCTTATCTAAGGAAGACTGAAGTCAATAAGACCTGAACTCTGAGCTTGAAGCCTTCAAGAGCATCAACAGAATTATTCCAACAAAGTCACTAATGCTTCAAGTGACAGCAATGGAGAAGTAACGACACGCCATAAAATAGAAGCTTTTGCAACTTACTTCACATCAAACTTCTTCAAACCCTGTCTTTCTAGATGAAGTCAAAGCAACCTTCCAACGAACTCTGCTGCATAAGATGGATAAAGCAACATTCAGCGACAGTCATCTTATAATCTTACAAGCGATTACGTTGACAGCACAAAACTGAGCTGCCCAGAAGAGATAGTCGAACAAATTGGTTACTCCAAGTTAAAGAAACCAATTGGACCGGATCATTCTAAAGAGGATTCCACAGACAGTGATGATCTTCCCGTAACAGTTAGCTTCTGGAAGACTGGATACTCACGAAGCTCAAGAATTTATGCAGCGATAACAAAATCATTCCGCTTATAAAGTGTCATGAAGACATCATCTACTGCTTGTAACACGCATCAAGTCTTCATCAAATGCTTCTTTGTTGTTAAGAAAGCATACTAAGCTTTCCATCAACTCATTTAAATCGGAATAATTGTACTTAAGATGAACAGGAGAACGAGGCAGTCGTTCCCAGATGGAACTAAATTGCCAGCCAAACGCCGAGCCAAGTATCTATAGGCCTCAACGGGTTGCTGAGATTCAACCAGCACTCAAAGGGAGTGCTGAAGAAAGCCAACTTGGTATTCCATCGGGTTCATCCTTTGATGAAAAGGATACTGTGGCGGTCACAGAGAAATATAGTGTAGAACAGTAGTCGACGTAAAGCTTTGTCTTTAAGCTGAACGAATTGTTTCTGCATATTTTGAACAGCATTCCGAACGATGCCTTTGATTAGCTGGTAAAAAGATATTTCTGCTTTTCTCTTTGGCCTTGTTTGTCTTTAATCCTGTGTGAGAATGAGCAATAAGCATACGTCATACGCGTAGTCCGCAAGTTTTTAAACGAGGACATCAGTGCACATTGAATTCCCTTATTCCCGTTCATCCGGGCTGCGCAGGCAAATCGATTTATCACTGACACAAATTGGAAGAAGGAAATTCGAGAAGTAGTGGGAACGTAAAATGTGGCTCTTTGACACTATGTTGTGGAATGATATGAAGCGGAAGTGTGGGGAAGGGTATGGCAGGAAAGTGAAGAAATGGTAAGGGTGCAACAGAGGTACCACAAATGGAAGCTTGGGGTAGAATGACAAACTCCAGGATGCACGGTGAGAGACGAAACAATGATAAGAGCAGGAAAAAGGGCATGAAAGTATGAAGAAAAATTAGCAGGTGGGAAAGGAAGCGAAATAGCAATAGAATCAGAGATACGTATGAAAATTTTAATTGAAAAGAAAATTTACATAAATAATTTGTCTATCACAATTATTGTTATTGTAAAAAAAATTACAGTTGAAAAACTACAATTCGTATATAAGTTGTTGAAACAGTGGGATGCTTTTACAAAGTGAATGAAAAGCACTGCTCAATAAAAATCCACAAGGTGTTAATTTTGTTGATACAGGAGTCTCCAGTCTAGCACGGAGAACCGCTAGTTTTGCATTAAGTATAACTTGTCTTTAATTCGCTCTAAAACAATAATTGCTGTTATCCTGACAACCGCAGGCAGCGCATAAAATAATTTTTAGTTTTGTTTTTGTTCACTTCTAGGGGAAGCACTCAAAGTGCTAGCTGCTCTCTGTCAGTGGATGCAGTACAGCTTGCTCTTGAAGCGTCTTTACGTTCTGCTTAAAATGTAAAGATGACAATCATTGTCCGAGTAAAATAACCAAGGCCACCAAAGTGTTCCTAATGTTCAAAACTGGCTCTCTAAAAAGAGTGCAGAAGTAAGATCAAACTAATAGCCAATATTTCTACAAACTTTCTTAGGGCCAATACTAAGTATAAAAACGACGTTTGAATTCTTGGATATTTCCTGCAGCTACGGGTTTTTCCTAAAATGAACTTAAATCTTGTAGATAATGCGTTTCTATAACTAAATTATCAGTAATATTTTTAGAAAAAAAACAAGGTTATTTATAATAGAATTTCCCGTGCAGATTTAAATTCGTTGCAGAATATCAAAATTTTTGTATGTACAATATTTTGTTGTCGGTCTAGGGTTGCCACTTGATCTCTTTAATATGAGTCAGAATTTTGTCATGTTTTAAAAGTAACTATATTTTGTTTACCCTTGTCTTCTTTTCTTATAAATTATGAATACAAATATATATTATTTCGAGGCTTCCGCATCAAAATTGGGAATATTATAAAAGGGTTGTCTATATGTTGATTTAGATAAAATGCGACAAAAAGTAAAGCGTATAGGATTTAAATGAAATACTTTTTAATTCAACTTATTTTAATAGATAGAGTTTTTTAAAAATTAGTTTTAAAAAATTTTGAAAAATATAATTTATTCTTAGTTGGTTTGCAGAGATAATGACTGGCAACCCTATGACATTTCAAATATATCGATAATATTTTTAATAATCATCATCAAATTTATTTTAGTATGAAACTTGATGGGTCAAGTTTAATCTATGAAATACCTAAAATAGCTAAATAAATGTTTGTGATTAATCAGTTCCTTAAAAACATTCGTCGTGTCAATACGCATTGTACCAAAATTTCTTAAGATGACGTTTTTGTATATTTCATTGGCAATTATTGTTATATTTGCTCGTACAGCTATGGCCGCTTTACCAACAACTTATTCTGATTTAAATTTCTTAAAAGACAACTCAAGTCAAGAAGAAGAATTGCCAAATTTAAACTTTAATTTACAAATTATAAAATTCATAGAGATTGTGGAAAAGAAAATGATGTTCACTGACAAGATAATTGAATTTTTAAACGATACACGATCGAAAATGGCACCAGGAATTTGTTATACTGAAGTTGCGTGAGTTTGGTATATACACGGTTTTGGTGAAACTGAAAAGAAAAACTGACTTTCAAAGTTTTTTCCTAAAACTTAGAATCATTGGTGTGCTAAATGTTGATAGACCTTTTTCCACTTTGGACTTTTGGGTCCTAAAGACATTTTCTTAGTTAAGTTTTTTTATAATTTTATGCTGTCTTAATTTGGGGTCCTTGACAGTTTTGAAGCAATTACGGCTTGTGACATGTTCTTTGATTTTTTTCAGAGTCTTTGAACCATTCATTTAGGATATTTAATTTTTTTTTTTTTTGAAACCATAGGGTCTTAAAGACATTTGAACTTAATTGGGTACTTAAGAGATTTTTTGTGGTTCCCCGTTGGCTTTAAAAAAATATTATTTAATTTCTTGAGGTCTATGCATCCTATTAATTTTTGTTCGAGTCTACAACATATTTTAAGGTCTTGCTTCCTTTTATTCATACTGTGGGGTCCTAAATACATTTTTAATTCCTTAATAATCTTTAAAAGTTTGAAGGTTTTAAATTTAATTGTACTTAATCATTTGGGTTCATTTTATTTTCATTTGGAGTCTTGAGTCTTGTGAACTTTCATGAAACATTTTGTTATTCTTTTGAAACTTTTTAACCACCCATGGGTCTCTTTAAATCAATTAAATTTCACTCTATTGAAGTCCTTAAGGCACCTGTAGTATCTTGGAATTTTCATCCAGTAAAATTTTTGGTTCTTCTATGATTTCTTCGATTTAATAAGAATTGTTCTTAGATTGTGTGGGGTCCCAATGATTTTGTCTTTTTTCTGTTTTTCTTTTTTTCTTTTAGACCCTTGAGATCATTGATATATTATATTTTGTATTCTTTCATTTGCATTCTTCAAATCATTCATGATTCTCTAGATAAGTAATTTTATTATATTTTTGAAGTCTTAAAGGGCTTCTCAAATCTTTGAAACAAGTTGAGTTTATTTTTTTTAGAATGTTACAAATTATGTACTTTAATCGTAAGTAAAAATTGCATTTTCACATACTTAAACTTTGAGTCATGTAAAATTTCTCAAACATTTAATGTCTTCTAGAGTCTTAAACTTTTAAATCATTTGAAGTGGTTCATATTTTAGGGGTCTTAATATATATTTTGGAATCATTGAATTATTTAAAGTATAGAATTATTTTGATTTGTTTCAATACTTGAAACTCTACATCATTTTAAGACCATAGGACATTTTATTCTGTAACATTAATTTAGTCCCTTGAGTTCCTTTAGTGAAATATTTATGTTTTCTCTTATCTACTGTACAGTAATCATTTTTCAAAAAGTTTTCTATCATTTGAAGTGTTTGATTTTTTCCACCCTTAATGTCTTCTAGAGTCTCAAACTTTTAAAACATTTGAAGTGTTATTTATGTTAAGGATCTTAGAATATTTTGTAATGATTGAATTATTTAATTTTTTATTTTTTTGATTCGTGCAATATTTGAAATTCTACATCATTTTAAGATCTTAGGACATTTTATTCTGTAACATTCATTTAGTCCCTTGGGGTCCTATGGTGAAATATTTAAGTTTTTTTCCTATCTTCTATAGAGTAATCATGTTTCTTAAAAGCTTTTTATCATTTGTAGTGTTTGATATTTTCCACAATTAATGTCTTCTAGAGTCTCAAACTTTTAAAATTTTTAAATATTTTAGAGGTCTTAAAATATTTTGGAATCACTGAATTATTCAAAGTATTTAATTTTTTTGATTCTTGCAATATTTGAAATTCTACATCATTTTAAGACCTTAGGACATTTTATTCTTTATTTTATATGAAAATGAATTTATTTTAATCAACTCAAAATCATATCCCATTCCAGAACGGCATCGCTTTTCCCCAATAGCACAAACGTACCCAAGGGCAACGGCTCACACCCATTTGTGAGTCAAATTCAACTATGCTGTAAGGGCTACGCACGTAATCCACACGATTGGCTCAAATGTGAACCAATTTGCAAAGACGATTGTCCCTATGGCATTTGTACAGCTCCAAATACTTGTGCTTGTTTGCCTGGCAGTCTAAAATACGATGAAGTTAGTTGCGTTCCAATATGCCCAATTGGCTGTCGCAATGGTAATTGTGAAAAAAATGGATCATGTAAATGTAAGCCTGGTTATTATTTGGAGCCAATGTCGAAGCTATTTTGTAAGCCATACTGCAGCCAGGACTGTAACATTGGGGGAACGTGTATTGCTCCCGAGACCTGTAGTTGTGCACCAAAGTATGAACTAACGATAAATGGAACATGTCGGCCAACTTGCCAGAGCTGTGAAAATGGAATTTGTACAGTTCCAGGAGTATGTACCTGCAATGCAGGATACAATAGACAGCATAGTGTTTGTCTGCCGATTTGTTTGGAGTAAGTTTGGCGAAGATTCAAATTGAAATTTTGGTTTTTAATTTTTTTTTTTCTCTTGGATAAAAAAAGATGTGAAAATGGAGAGTGCGTTAGTCCCGGCAAATGTGAATGTTCTGCTGGATTCAAACTAAACAAACGTGAAGGCAAGTGTATACCTTATTGAAAAGATGGACTCAATTTGAATGAAAAGAATGAGTGCAGTTTACCACTTTACAGTGAAACGTCAGGGCTGACAAAGGTGTGAGCCATTGTATAACTGACGTTTACTTTTTGACATTCTAATAAATTCTAATAATTCTTGATGTACTTTTGAACTAATTTTTTGTACAATAAAACTTAGCAGAAAGCTGATATTTTAAGCTTTTTTTTTTTTTGCATTTGCCTAACATGACTTGAGGTCTTAAATCTACTGCTTTTTCTGGCTGGTTTATTATTATATTTTTTGAAAAATATATTTTCCAACAAAGTATTAGTACCCCATCATGCTGTAGTAATTTTTGTGATAGTCTTACATGTCTGGGGTCCAAAATTATACCACGTTGTTCATAGATTTTCGGACTCGACACAAAATTAAAAATACCCTCCATTCTTACAGAGCACCTACCACCGGCAACCACATGGCAACCAGCCACAACGCCGATACATCTTCTATGATTACGAGTTCCTTGAAGTACAAGCAGCATAACAGAAAACATGTGTTGCAGTGAAGGGCCTGTGCTCCACAAAAGCTCTGTGAGTGGAAGAGAGGAATATTGGCTTTTCAGAAAAGAAACAAGAATAAGGTTCGGCAGATTAACCAGAAGGTAAGGAGAACCTCCCAACTCACTCTATCGAACATGATGAGGTCTTCCTCTGTTTCTCATACCCCGTGGCTTAGTGTCACTGAGAAAGACGTGTCAGTTCTGAGTCAAACTAAGAGAATTTATCGATGGATGTTCTCAACCTGAGAATTCTTCCAGTAAATTCCTGAAACCATGTTTTGGCGCATAAAACGCGCGTAGTACTCCCGTAATACGTGCGTAAAACGCGCGTAAGACGCGCGTAAAACGAGCTTGTTTTTAATACTAACTACTATTGGCATTGAACATCTAAAGATGTCACACGCATCTCGATTGGAAGAGGATGCAGTAATCTTTTGCAATTTTAGCGTTCCCACGACCGACGGTTGTGAATGTTGAGATTACCTCAAACAAAAATAATGTTTCGCCCGCAACATTGGAACTTCCAATCGTTCATTTAGAATGGCCGCTGTGATTTTTAGACCAGCCTAGACTCTCAAAGGTTTGTAATTGTTGCACAACTACTTTACCTCTTCTATTGGCCGGGCAGCTATTCCGTGCGTTACGACATCATGTCAGGGGAGTTACCAACTTGAGGCAAAGATGTCCTTTTAACTCTTTATAAATTGAAACTCTACAAAGGGTGGAGTCCAATAAGGATATAGGTACTATTTCGGAAGAAATAAGAGAACGATCGGAAGAAGCAATGTAATCCGATTTCTGTGAACGGATCAATGCATGACAGATGCTAGTGTCCTTTGTTTAGATAAATGAATTAAGCTCAGGCTATTAAGACATTGTAACCAATTTTAAGAAGTGGAACGACATGGTTTTGAAAAACCAAGGTCTAGTGACCTATATTATTCCTATGTGCACGGTGTTAGGTACTCTGCAAGAATGGAGGGCATTTTCAATTTTGTGCCGAGTCCGAAAATCTATGAACAACGTGGTATAAAAGTGGACAACCCAGACGTATCACACTTTCATGGGGTAACAAGACTTTGTTGAAAAATATTCATTCAAAAAATCAAATATCAGGCCGAAACCAGCCAGAAAAGACAGTAAAACTTCGCTACTTAAAGAAGTTTGTTAAAGAACGACTAGGATAACAGCACAAACCACACCTAGTTGGTCCTTGTCACTGGTAAGTCGCCGTTGTCTGCCAGCAAAAGTTAAATGTGTTTAACTTAAGCAGCCGATCTATAAACTAATCTAGTCAAAGAAGACCCAAACAAAGATTATCTTCGATTTGAAGAATCTTAAGCTGCTTTCACAAGTATCAAGACAAAAAAAGATTACCTCTCATTTACAGCAATACTTCACAATTTAGAATCTTGTGATTCAATTAAATCATTAAAGCTTCTTCACTATCACTTTTATTATTATCAATGAAAAAAATTAAAATAAAAAAAAACGCTTATCAGCTTATTACCAAATCGAAAAAGCACTACTGCCCTATTGCGCTTGAGCAGATTTCCCATCAACAACAAAAACAACATAAACATTAATCTGACATATTAATAATAAGATTCTGGGTCACCCTGCCCAGAGATGATAAGAGAACAAGCTAAAATCGAATATGAAATGTTTTGAAGATGCTCTCAAGACATTTCAAGTTAAACTCGGAACAAGCAAAGATCGTTAAAGGCTAAGAAATAAAAAAAAAAAACAAATTATTCAAAACAATGTTTATGCGGATAAGAGCATTTCTCATGTGCGCTGGTTTTATCAGTTTCGCTGTTGTAGTTCTAAGTGAGCGTGAAATCTCTGGTGATATCTTCACATCAGAAACTCGTAGTTTGTCATATAATGTGAATAAAATCTACAGAAATAAATGTTCCAGACAAGTGCCGTAAGTTTTTGACTAAGTGTGACTTAGCATAAGGCTTTTAATCAGTTTTATCTTCATATTTGGGCTTTTTTATGACCCCATTCAGGTCCGTTCTCTTTCGAACTGAGAGAAACGAAGTTGTTCAAGGCAACGGAACTACCATTCACTTTCACCAAATTGATGATTGCTGTGATGGCTATAAGCGAACTCGATATGATTGGAATCGTTGTGAACCAGACTGTGGCACCAAGTGCAAGAACGGCTTCTGTACATCCCCAGGGCATTGTGAGTGCTTTGATGGATTTACTAAAAACGATCGTGGGGAATGCGTTTTTGCATGTCCTTTGGGCTGTGAAAATGGACGTTGCTATTTGAATGGAACTTGTCGTTGCAATGAGGCTCATACATTGGATCCAACTCGAACTTTTTGTCGACCTCATTGCAAACCGACTTGTGGTCATAATCAAATTTGTGTGGAAACCAACAAGTGTGAGTGCAGGGATGGCTATCAGATGACACCGATTGGTTGTCAACCTATTTGCACTCCAGATTGTGGGCATGGAAGATGTGCTGCTCCAAATAAGTGTGAATGCTTTGCAGGTTTTGGTATGAGACTTCCACGAACTGTTTGTGAGGCTGAGTGCTATATGTGAGTGTTAAATTATTTTCTATGTGTTATGACCTTAAGGAAGATTTAATTAATTTTGTTTTTTTCTTCAAGGATTTGTGAAAATGGTTTCTGTGACTCACGATATAGATGTCAGTGCTACGACGGATTTAGATATGACGAGAATACGACAAGCTGTTTGCCAGACTGTGGTGACAAATGCGAAAATGGTGTTTGCATACAACCCGGAGTTTGTCACTGCTTTGAGGGCTTTGAATTGAAGGGTGATACTTGTGTGCCAAAATGTGAAAAGTAAGTAATTTATTGATAAAAATATCAATAAGGTCCAAAATGTTGGTTTAAAAAAAAAAGTTTTGTTTATTCTGAAGGATCTTATCAGGTCCCAACAACAAAAAGATTGAACGTTCCAGTTCAGTTTTCTAATCTTATAACATTCTTAATGGGGTCTTATGATTGTTTGTCCCTTAAATATTTGGATTGTGGGTCTAAAATGTAATACTAAACTTTGGATACAATTTATTTTGCAAACATATCTCGTAGAGCTTTGCTTTGGTAATGGTAGGTTTCCTAGGGGTCCCAAATATTCAAGTTTTTGATCTGTTCTACACAATGTGAGAAAATAGTTCAAGGACCCACAAGTTGTTGAAGAATATCTGCTTAAGTGGTCTTGGTTGATAATTTAGATGGACAAAATTATGGGTCAAGAAATTGATGTTGAGTGTTGATGTTTTCAGCCCATAATTACATTTTTGGATAGTGGGTCTTAAATGTAAATGAACTTTTGAGTACAATCAAACCTCACAGATTTTTTTGTTGGTAAAAGATGTTTACTTTAGCAGTTGGAAGTATCATACACAGAAAAAATCGTTATTTTATAAGTCACTAACAGCTCTATAGTGGGTCCTAAATGTGGAAAAATAGTTGTACAGATAAAAATATGATTGTAGCATATGTTTGGCTTCGAAAGGTGAAATATCCTCTAGGTATGTTTAAATTTGACACCTATATTGTGTTGGGTTCTAAAACCTATTGGGTCCGTTTATAGAATGATGGGTTCTGGGCATGAATATACAGTTTATATTTAATACGTTCTGAAGATTTATTATCCTCCAACATATTGTTTGATATAGGTATTGTGGGTCCAAAATATGATCAAAATGCGTTAGATGAGTGTATAAACTTCAAAATTTAAGACCCTACAAATTTTATTTGCTGATTATTGTGGTTTAAATTAAAGATAGACTTTATTTATGTGTCAGTGTGTCCTGATTTATTTTCTAAGTAATTTATTAGCAAAATCTAGTGGGTCCAAAATATGGAAAAAACAAGATTTGCTTCCACCCATTACAGTGAGGGCGTTTCTCAGGAATGTCTAGTGTCGTTTTCAGAACGTGGCGTTTCAGTACAAACGCCATGTGGAATAATGGTGATTATGTAAAAATAAGATTCATGTTTAAATAATAATTAAGATAATTAAGATTTTGTACCAGTTTTGAGTTCTCAAGTTTTTTTAAATTTTTCATAGGGTCCTAAAATAAGAGCATCAAGACCTCAGAGAAGCTTTTCAGAAAATGAAAGCAATCTTTCACTTAATACCTTAAAATAATGGGTTCTTAAAATTGCTGTTTCAAATAAAAAAAAATAGATTATGGGTCTTAAATATGGCCAATTAATACAAATTCATAATTCAACAATTAGATTCTACAAAAACTTTTAGTGAGTTAAGAAAGAGTAAGAATAGTTTTGGATTGGGTCTAAAAGTCCGTTTTTTTTTAAATATTAATTTGATAGTGGGTCCAAAATATTAAAAAGAGATTTAGTAAAAATAGAGCTATGAATTTTCTGAAATCGAGAGAGTACTTTTAATTTGATATATATCCATGGGTCCTTGTGGGTCCAATCAAATTTTTAAAATGATTTTCTATAATTAAAATATTTCTTTTTTTTTCTCCCTAGTGGATGTGGTTACTATGGCAAATGTGTTGCCCCCAACGTTTGTGGTTGTGGTCTCTCCAATCAGCAATGTTCATTTGGCAATTGTGATGCCTTTGGCAAGTGCGTTTGTGGTGAAGGACTTGTACGATTTATTGACAAATGTGTTATTCCCAGTCGAATTGAAACATTAGTTAGTAGTTATGAGCAAAGGACCCTCTACAATCAGCAATTAAAATTGGAATTTAATAATTTAATTGGAAGACATTTTGGTGATTTATATTCTTTTTAAAATTATTATCATATTTTACTTGTGTTGTTGTTGTGTTGTACTATAAAAGTTATTATTTGTTAAATTCTTAAAAACTAATAAAAATTACAAAACAAATTCTAAATAAATGAGTTTTTTTTTCTTTTTTTTTTTACATGTGAGATATTTTATGAGCACCAGGATAGCGTATTTCGTCATACAAGTGACTTTCCACACTGCCTTTTCGAGATTTCGGAATCACCGAATAGAGGGATTCCTTGCGGGCATAACAATATGGGGGCTTAACAACGGCATTGTTGGTGGGGCAGTCATAGAATTCTGGACCTATCGAACGAGAATCTTTAAAAAAAAAATCTCTCTATGGGTTTCTAATAGCTCACCATCAACTTTAGTTCGAATAATTTGTGTAAAAGCTGGAAGATCTGGCAGAGGCTTGGTGAAAACCTTTGAATTTGTATCAACATCTGGATCAGATGGACCTCCTGACATAACCTCACGTTTAAAATTAAACTTTTTGTAAATAATCAGGAATCCCAAAGCTAAAAACACCATTATACACAGAAGGACTACCAATAAAACCGTTAAAATTCTTGATTCCGAATCAAGTGTTGGTAGCCCGGCTTCATAGATTCGAGTTTCATTAGAATCTCCAGAACCTTTCAGCTGTTCATGCTGCCAATTGGTAATGACATGAATAACTTCTGGGGTCTTTGTCCCACCACCTGGCTGATGGACAATAATCGATGGAGTTGGTTGATCTGGGGGCTTGATTAGAATCACTTCTTGAACGGTCTTCAATGTTGTAGCATCAAGAATTGTGTCGGGAACAAGATAAGTTACTGTTTCGGTTGTTCCTAGATTTTTTGCTATTCGATTGAGATTCTGTGTGATGTTGGCAATGGTTGAATTAAGACTTTCAATCATCGATGTAGTGACGTTAGCTGGAAGGATGTTATTGCTTTCGTCAACAAGACAATCACCAGTTTGGGGATTGCAACGATTTGAGCTGCAGTTGCATGTCTTTTTGCACATGACACCATGGAGCCCTTGAGGACATGGTAGTTCACATCTTTTAATGAATGAAAAAAAGGGTTATTTTAGTAAAAGAAATATTAGTCAAGTATTGGAGTTTATACCTTTCGCCAGTCCAGCCTGATGTACAGTGACAGATACCAGATCGATTATCACAAACCGATTGATTACGACAACGACAAACATTTCTGCAGGCATCGCCCCAACGATCATGACTACATCCTAGAAAGAGCAAAGGTACCAAAATCAATAATTAAAAAGTTCTAAGGGTGTCTCTACTTCGTTTTAATTGAAGACTTACTTTGTGTACAATGTTTTCCCATATAACCAGCATCACATTGACATTCGTTTGGCGAATTACAAAAACCACGTCCACAACCGCCACGACAAATTGGCTTACAGATTGTTTCATTTATTGAAGTTATCCCAGCATAACCGTCACAGCAGTATCGTATTGTTCGTGTTTTGGTGATATTCTAAGATGATAACAAAAAATATAAATTTAAAAAAATATTCAAAAATAAACGGACTAAATGGAAATGGTATTCGAAACGAATTGAACAACTGCCCCAAAGTATGCAACATTTAAATATTTATGATAGATGGCATACAAATTGAAACAAGTGATGCCACTTTCTGTTTTTGTGAAATTATTTTTTCTAATGATATAAATTATCTAGTTACTATTAAGTACAAAAAATCATAAAGTATGACAAAAAAAGGATCAAAAGAGTTCATAAAAGTAACTTGGATGGAAGGGTATTTTTTGGGGGGAAAGGCGGCTACTCTACGAAAGTCTATTTTAAACAAAGGTTTTTTTGTTTTTGCTAAAAGAGTTAAAATACAACCAAACCCAATGTGAAAAAGAGACACTCTCAAAAAAAATCAGTGCGGAGGGGGAAATTTTGAGTCGAGAACAAAAAATTTAATTAATTTTTGGTAAAAGAGTTTTTTTTTTGTAGGAGGAAAGGTATGGGTTAACTTGGTAATAGTGTTATATTTTTTTACCAAACCAAGTGTCTGCAAAGACTATAAAAGTATTTTGAGTGAAAGGGTGTTTTTTTTTTAAGGGAAACAAAATTTTTTGAGTGATAAAGCAATTTATTTCTATACGGATGGCTCATAAATCGAAAATGGTGTGGGTCTTAACCACAACAGTTGTCGCGTGTACTTACAAAGACTGATGATAATGACTGAATCTAAATCCCTGCTTCTGTCTTCATGACTATTGTCGTGTTTTTAAGGCGGCGACCAATGAGTTCCTATCCTGACTCAAAGAAAAAGTGATATCTGCGATCAATTAGTCAAATAGTCAAGAAGCAATCACTCGGTTCTGTTGAGACAAACTCCGTTACTGCCCGAAATTGTCGATCGTCTTTCTTGGAGATGGCAGAACAGTTCAACATTTATCTATTCTGGGTGCAGAGACTCAGAGACATTCTGGGTAACTGCAAAGCCGATGAACTTGCTAGGAGCTTACCTTTTGAGTAAAATATTGCTATACTAACCGCTATAGTAAGCTTATACTAAAAAAAGTTGCCATTACGATGACAAACAATACACTGAGAGAACAAATCGATTGTGGCAAACAAAAAAAATAGCCCAAACGAATTTTTCGTTTGCATGACAGTTTTTCGGCTTTGTTTGCAGCAAATTGGTAAATTCGTTTGTGTTTACACTTTTTGTAAACGTTAAAAAAAAAAGTCTAGGTGTTTACTTGTTGGCAGCAGCGACATCTCGCTTTCAAAGCGAGTAACTTGCCATTCCGCCACGGACTGTATAATTTATGATTGACGTAGAATGCATATAAACAAAATAAGATAACGAATTGTTTGCGTCAAACGACTTTTTGTTTGTTAGATAGAATTTTTCGACTTTAACTTCGCTTGCAGCAAAGTCTTTAATTCGTTTTAGTAAAACAATTTGTACGACCGACTAAATAACAAACAAAAAACAAAATTCAACATAACACCGGTGATTGAACATGAAACCTCTCGTTTTCGAACCAAGGCTGTTGCCATTGCTTCACGAATTAAATAACTTTTGTGTAGCATAAAATGCATATTTATGAACACCACATTTATAGAGTCAATTATTAAAAAATTCTGTTTTTTTCATTTGTTGGATATGAATTGTATATTTACACCAAAAGTGAAGTTCTTTGCCACAAACTACTTTCTGGAGCGGTTATTCACAAATTATTTAATCGTTTGCTGCAAACCATAGAATTTTTTTAGTAAATGAATAGGTTTTTTGGTGTGGAAAGCATTTTCGTTTGCTGCATATTAGCTGTCACAATATGTGTCATACTGCCTCATAAGGCTAGGAGTCTTCTCAAATGATTTTTGCAGGTAGAAGCTGCATGGACGAAGATTAAGAAACCATTTCACACCTTCTCGATTTATCCCCTGCGCTTTCTTTAATACCTAAAATTCACTTAGGATATTTTTTTCTTCGATGCTACAAGTGACTTAATGAAGACCAACATGTACATTCTTTATTGTTTTATCAAAAGCTCCCACTGGTTGAATTAGAGGGACTTCCTCACAATCAGTAGAGCATTGGGGGGGGGGGGGTGATCTCATCAGAATGTACATCATGATTAACTGAAAATTTTTCGTAAATCTTGGAGATTTAGTGATACTCATGCATACCTAAACACCTCCCCACCCCCCTTCCCCAAATTTGTTTTCTGGAAACGCCACTGCTCACAATGTTATCTGGTATCCCAATGGACCTTATATTATCAGCCTAAGTGTGTCAGCAATTTTCCCGACAGGCACCTTGACCTACCCCTAACCTTCATTTAAGATAAGACCCGAGGGTTACACCTCGCTGACAGAAGTGGTTTTCTCCATTCGTTGCTGACAATACGCTAGATATGCGCCAGGCTTTACATAATGTTACCAATAATGGCAGCTTAAGTGTTACTTAATCGATTGTGAAGAACTAGCCTCATAATTTTCATTTTAAACCAACAGAAGGCGCTTTAAACACATTTTTTCTATTAGCCTGGTATTCATCAAGTGCTCATAAATTTTATTATGAGCGCTAATATTAGAGTTTTCAGAGTCAGCGCTCTCAATTTTAGTAGTGGTCGAGACTACTTATATATATATATGTCACTAATATTCCTCCAAAAAATCTGATATGAGAGCTCATAATTTAGGAGCGCATAATGAATACTAGCCAAAAAACTGTTGGAGACAGGTAAAATTGTGATGCGCCAACCTCGGACAAAATCAGTACTCCGTTGCTAATACTGAAAATTGAATCTTACCTCCTACAGCCGCCCCACATTTATTATGTATACATGTGGCGGGAATTAGTACTAATGCCTTATCGAAACAGTAAGGAGATTAGCCACTAGTGGCGCCACATGTATTTCCGATTTGATAACTTGTCCTTTTAACTCCTATCAAAAATAAACTATTAACTAAACTTATTTTCACAAGAACAAGAATTCCTCATAGCCTGTATCACAAAGTGTTGTCAAAATAAATGTTCTTATTCTTTTTAATTAATCTTATTTTCAAAGAAAACCTATCAAAAACCTCGTTTGGCTTATAAGCTCTTAATATTTTTTGTTCCCTCTTACTTTCTCATTAAAAACAAAAAAATTAATATGCAACATGCATCTCAAAAACCATCTAAAACAATCTACAAAAAAATATCTATCACAAGTACTTCAAGATTCCTTATGATACATTTTTGCAACTTGACTGCCTTCAATAACGATGTTGTTTTGCTCCATATTATCCAGCAACGCAGTAACAGCACAACTCGCATTAATGACAAATTCTCATAAAATAAAAAAACAAGATCTAAAAATATCTATCTATGTTATGTATCTATCTGTCTCTCTCTCTCTCATGAGACTTTGAGACATTTATAAAACGGAAACCTTCCAAAACTCTTTCAAATTGACAGGCCATTACTTAAGTTACATTTTCCGGTTATGCAACTGGGTAAGGAGATCGTTAAAAATTAATGTTGTCAAATGTATGTTGTGGCTACTGTCAAGTCTGCTTGTATGTATGTGTGTGTGTTGGCAATTCTGCAAAACGGAAGTTGCACTAAAAATTTTGAACTCTACACACAAATTGCACTCCACTGCATCGACGCCGCCGGTGGCAGTAGTGTTGTATAGTTTTAAATGATCAAAAAAACTGGTCCAACTGGAAGTTTTGACAGCTGAACGATTGGAGTATAACGCAAGATACCATACCACCACCATATAATTCCACGATTCCAATCTGTGTGATTATCCAAAAGCAAAGTCTGGGAATGAAAAGTGGAGCATTGCACACGTCTACTCTTCAAATTGGTCAATATCCGGGGTGTGCGCAAAATTATGTTTTATAAATTTACGTTACGTATGCTGGGAGATTGTATATCAGATTGCTTTTTGCTTTTCGCCAAGACACTACACTTACACTTATGATTGGTTTGATACTCTTTTAATCTAATTGAAGAGAAGATATTTGTACTGTCTAACTTAACACCCACCCTAGATACGAAATCCTAAAGACTATGCGCCCCCACGATTATTATCTTCTATCTTCACAGCCTTTACACACACGCAAACGCAATCGATCTTCATTGTGACCCTTCAAGATAATCATCTTCGTTGAAGGGAGTCGCCAATCTTTTATAAATCTTCAAGCTATCATCAGCATTTGTGTATGTTTCGAGCAATTTGCTTCGCCTTCCCTTCATCATAGCTTCTAAATGAATTAATCGTCGACAATTTTGCCCTAAGGCAGTTCAACTTGGTTGGCACTCTTGTGTGGCTGTGGGGATTATGATATTAATCATTTAACATAGGTTCATAATCTAGAGCTTGGAAAATGAATTGAGCAAAATGCAAATTAGAAGAGTGATGGTGGAAAGATGAAGATCAATTTAGTAAACAAAACTGTGTTACGAAATATCGGGGACAATTTAATAAGAAAATAAATTCATGTGAAGAACTGAAATAAAGGTTAGTTTTGAAGACAAGGGAAGGTGTTCTTGGAACGCTGATTGACCTCTATTGACTTTTATACGTACATCAAAATAAAGTTTTCTTCATATTCTTTTAGATTCAAGATATATCACCTTTAAAAAGCATTGCCTGCGTAATTTTTATATCCAGAGTTTCTTTCAGTTTTCTGAAAACTGCTTTCGCTGCAAATTGAATTTTTTAAAAAATGACTTTTGTCTTCGGATCTTGCTCATCAGTGAGGTGAGGGGAGGAGAATTCTTTTTCGTTTGTACTGTCTTGGAAGTCATAACCCGTTCTCATATGAAACTTATTTATTAGACTAGCAGCTACGTTACAGAATCATACAAGAACGTTTGTTGCTTCCTTGTGATAGCGGATTTGAATTTGAACGTTTGTGACGTAATTTAGAAGAACAGACTTAAAAAAAGGTCCTTAAGTTGAAGGAAAATTTCGTAAAATAGTCTTGGAGTTATCTTGGAAGAAGCATTTGAAGTTTCCATAGAATAGTACTCGCTGCTTGTAAAAGTCTGCAGAAGAACAAGATTTTAAAATGCCTTGATTTTGTTCAATTCCTTGATTGCAGAAGCGATCTCTTCTCTCTTGGGTGGGTACTTTGCGTATATAAGTATTGGATGCATTGAATTTGCATCAGTATATGTTGCCCCAAAATGTCGGCTGATCTTCATTAAAATTGCACAGAGAGCCATCTATATAGTTCTCTGTATGTTGTTCTGAGCGATGTGAACAGTGACCTTTCTGGTGTCAAATGGCTGAGATCACAGCGATTGATGTGGCTGGGTCACGCGATCAAGTGGTGGACCTCAACCAACTTAAAACTGGTGGCAATTAGCTAGGGACCTGGCTAGTTGGAGAGGTTTGTTGGTTAAGGCCGAGATCCATCCTGAATTGTATGCGCCATTTTAAGTTAGGACCATTTTGGCGACCGTTCTGCTCTTGAAACGATTTTTGCCTAATTTGTTGTAGTCGTGCTCATCACCGAAAGGTAGACTCTTGCTTGTTTGAAAAGCCACAATACAAGCTTTAAGTTTTTGCCCAATTTTTTCAGATAGCAAGAACTTATTCTCTCTTCTGCATTACAGACTATTGTTTTATCATTTTTTCATTTAAGTCTACCGCAATTATATTTGGGCATCCGGTTCTTTTTTTGGAACTGCAGCGTTGCGAAATCGTACGATGCGGTGGTGTGCCGGTGTGAGGCCTAAATTTCAGGAGAATACTTTATCAAACGATGATAGTGCCTGAGACCTCCGTTGCGACCAACTCTTGCATTAAACGTCCTCATAACTATTAAAATGTCTTCAACAGGTAGGTCTCTGTTGCGGAATGGCACGGTATCCTAATCCAAAACTATGCATTTGGGAGCTTGTCACGAGGAGGCTCCAAATCAGGTTATACTGAGTCCAGTTTTGATAAGCGGTAGCATAAACACCAATAAGGTTACATTCAGTTCTGAAATTTCAAACCTTCGATGCCAAAATATTTGCATCAAAAAGTTTGCAAAAATGTTATATCAGCCCGATCTGTTATTTTTTTCATCAGAATTCCAGGATATCATTCAATTTATAATTCACATAAGGAAACACTATCAGATTGAACATTTTATTTCCAGACTTATGCCGTAACATAGTAATTCTGCGACTTCTATGTGAAAATCCCCACTAACCACTAATCGTTGACGTTTGAAAAGACAAATCCAAACTAAATTGAGCGTTCGCCGTAATCCAAGAAAACTTGCATCAAGTTGACACTAATTTGCCTTCAAAACAACTTACTATATAACTGTGCCTCTTTCTAAGTCTTGAAATTCATCTTTTCATAATAATTTCCACTAAGACCAACCAGACAACAGCTCAGCGCCCCAGAAAAAGTTACACAACTATATGCCATCCCATCATATAATAAGACAAAAATGTGTACCGAAGCCATCCACCATCCACCACCCAACCACTAAAACCAGACAAACTACCAAAGAATTTCCTCATCCGCTCCTCAATTGATGAAGAATTTGATACCCCGCAAACAATCTATCACATCAGAGAGTGCTCCAAACCTAACTAACACCATTTATTTGATATCTCAAGAAAAAAAGGTTTCCTGAAATTCGAAGCCGAATCTCAATGATGCGAAGCAAAAGTTCCTTCACCGAATGTGTTGCAGCATCATCATCATCATCATCATCATCAGCATCACCACCATACATCATCACCTTGCCTTGCATCGACAGTTTCACTTTCATTTAGGGCTTGAGAGTGTTAAGTCATCTCCCGGTCTTTGGTCGGTGATCGCGGCAGCATTATATGGAGAGGTGTTTCCATGTGGGATGGGAAAAACTATGCTGCACTGCAGCCGCGTTCGTCGCACGGGGCAATACCAACAGCACGCATCAAATCAAGTTTTTCAAATCAAATTAGGTGCGTGATGCATGGCGTCGGACGCGATGCATGCACATAATTGCAATATCTCTACGAATATGGTCAGGATGTGTAACATGTGCTAAGTACGGATCTAGGGGTGCAGACGTTTGGATATTTGTAAAAATGTTTTGTTTAATAAGCAAAATATTACACAAAAAAAAAATTGAATTTGGATGCAGATATACCCGGAACCTTTACCTTGGAACAAGTTTTTCTTTACAGTTATAAATTTGTATTGAAAAGACCTATCCAATGATTTATAACATTTGGGGCAACCCTGTTTCTTCAAGACTATCAAAATTCATGTTTAAAAACTTCTCCAGAACATAAGGATTCTTGAAAATGAAAATATTCTTGTCATTTACAAAAAAAATCTAAAAGAAAAGTAGAATGTGCTAATTTTATGAAGCACATTTTTCTGCAATAATCATAATCTGGCTAGGATAATCCTTTACAAAACCTATAAGTAGCCCGTTTGTAAAGGCTGATGGACAAAACAGAGCATAATAACAACTTTTGTGTGCTCCGGTTTTCGACTTAGGTACACATGTGATCAAATTATATAAATCGCGCGGCAGCAGTGCACAAGTTTGTTTGTTTTGTGCTTCATAGTTTGTGAAACAGCAAAGAAGGAAATAACTAGCGTAAAATATTGTAAACATAAAACTGGATTAGTGAAATTATAAGCACGTTTATAAAGCAACTCTATTTGTGTAGTTTGGATGATGATATAAAAAAAAAAAAAATATGAAATACTATTTTTCATATTGCGGACGAGGTAAACACATATAGTCCTGAATATTTGAAATTGTTTAGGTAAAATTACCTGTTGTCGTGTTAATTGATTGTCTATACCTGATAAGCAAACATTTATTAGCCATGTTTAATTGTTCCATATGGGCACTTGGTGCAGTCAAAGACACAGACACCTTTTTTTTTTATTGACGTCATTTTAGGAAAACCTTGTTTTACAATTTCGATGAAACGGAATCATTTTCTTGGAAAATATTAATTATTATTTTAATTTCAAAGTAACTTATAATAAGCCTTTTCACACCAACCAGATTTCTCTACAAGATTACGAAATCTCGTTGAACTATTCACACAGCACATAAACTAAATTTTGGTTGACATTTCCCTTTTTCTCGCTGCTAAAAGAGGATATACATAACTGTTATACCAAAGAGAACAATGTGTTATAAATGGGTCTCCGCCACTGATCTCTATAAAACACTGGATAGTGGATTCATATAAAAAAAATTGACTCCAATTTAAGGACTGTTATAAACTATTATAATAAGTCTATCCCATCTCTGCTGATGTACTCTTGTCAGTATAACACTTTTTTAGCTGTAGAACAGTTTGTCTCTCACTTTCACCTGTATAGAGCGAGATAGGACTCTGCTCTATGGTACCAAATGCATCCAAATGTCATCTTCAATTTGACTCAGTAAAACTGTTATACTTAGAAGTGAATCCACTATCCAGTGTTTTATAGAGATCAGTGGTCTCCGCTAACAAAATCAAGTTTGGAAAGAAATTTTCCTAAATTTTCTAACATCTTTGGGCCCATAACGTGATAACGCGACTATTTACTTGAGGCGCGTAATAAAAACTTGGATAGAGAAGCAAAATGTGCTCAGTGGTCAACTTACTCACTTGATCTTAACATCATTTAAAATGTCTGAGGATGGTTAAGTACGCAAATTTTATGGGAGGTGGTCGTCAGTGAAGAAGTGAAGTGAAGACAAATAATTCTTAATTTCTGCAATTAAGTCAGCGTGGAGCGAAATTTCTTTAAATTTCATTAAATTTGTGTACGATTCCATGCCGGATCAAATTTAAGAAGTTGTTGAAAAAAAAAGAAACTTCTAAGAGTACACCGAATATACTGCCTAAGATTTTCTGTATGGCTGTTAAAACTTATTCTAGAATCAATTTTACTAATCCCAAGTACTTGAATTCATTTAAAATTCCTATTTTAAAAAATTTATCACTTCAGCTCGTTGAATCAGTGGAAGTTGAAGAAGTTATCAAGGAATTACAATTGCAGTTAAAAAGTTTAAATTTTTGACACTCAATAGAATGAAAGAAACAAATCAACATTAATATTTGTTTGCCCAGATAAATTAAAAAAAAAAAACATTGCTAACGTCTGAGAACTTATAATCAATTTGTGACATGCAAAGCAGGCTGTTCACAAGTTGAGATCCCAGTTTATATGTATCGATTAAGACAACTATCTGTACCATAAAGCCAACATCATCTGCAAAAGTCGGCAATAAACTATTAAATGTTAATCTAAACAAAGAATAAATTTAGACTAAGAATAGTACTGGTCCTAAAACCGAACCCTGTGGAACTCTTTAATCTATTGACATTTTTGCTCACTTATGATTTCACAAGTTGTATTTTGTATGGATTTGAGGCTTTGTTGGCTATATTTTTCGATTCAAAGTTGCATTTAGATGTTTAGTTGAAATTGTAACGAAATGGTGACCAGAATGAAAATAGAGGATCATTGTTCGAAACGTTGGCATTGACTGGAATTGTGACCGGAATCGTAAGGCAGGTAACAAAAATGGCATCTTTAGCAGCTGCTCAGATATCCTAATTTTGAAACCTGCCATAAATCTAGTGACTTAAATTATTTTTAGAATAGTAAAGTCTGGTTTTGACCAAGAAGACAAAAACTTAGACGGATATCTGCGTTAGATTGGTGTTGTAATGGTGTGTTAAGTAGCAGGAAGGATGCTTAATATTCACCATCACCCAATAAAGTAGTCGAGAGGTACATTTCCAGACACCGTACACGATTAAGTAATGTCTCGTAAAAGGATCACCATGGGCATTATAAGGTCTAAGGACCTAAATAAGTAGAAGTAGTCATAAAGCAGTCGTCAGTGTAACAGCCGCTCACGCAAATGGCAGCTATCTTCAATTCCCATTCAGCAACGCAGAGCCTAAAAACGACTTTGTCCAAAAGCGGTCCCACTGTGCATGGTTCCAAATTTTCCTGTGCATAGCGAAACATCAAATAATGATACCAGCATATTCCTTTCAGCTAAAAACTCGATAAGCATGAGTCCATTTAAGGTCTATACACTAGCTTGACTCTTCTTAAATCAGGACAACTCATCAACTAACACAACTCAAAGGAAGATCAACTCTGATGAACTGACTGAATTATTTTGTTTGGATATTTTAGTTTTTGTGTAGGTTAGTAGTTTGTGTAGGTATCAATCAAGTTGAGTAGGTTATGATGAGTTGAGTTTATTTGAGCTGAGTTGTGTTGGGTTGAGATGAGTTCAGTTCAGTTGAGTCAAACCTCCTTTCTTCTTCGGGGACTGCAGATTTTTCAAACCCATTAAAAGTCATTTTGTAATAATAGCTTCCGTTATCAAATCTCGTTAACATCAAAGAAGGACTGCAAATAGAGGTTGTGTATGGTTCGTAATTCTTTCAAAGTCCCTTAATCCTTCATAGCTCTGTCTACGCATAAAATTCTACCTACGCAACGTACTAGGAAGTCTTAATAATAATAAAGTCATCGAAGTGTTTTGTTTTTGTGTTCCCATTATACTCGCACTTGCAACATATTGGTGCCATGCTGTGATGTGGGACTCCAGATTATTGCCTGTCCCTGTACCACACAACATTTCAACTGAAACTACTATATGTCTTCTGGCCACACAATCTGTATAGGCAATCTCCTTTTGTCTTCGCACAATCATGGGAGCACCACCGACCGCACCATCACCAATGATTGGCTGCAAATGGTTACCCTGCATTCGCATTGTAAGTGGGCTCTGGTGGATCTGTCGCTTTTATTAACGCGCCGCAATGCACTGCAATGCACTATTGCTATTGCGCACCGATTAGAGCTGTAATTGTCTCAAAATGTTTCCTAGTCTCAGAGGCTCTATACTACTTGCAGTTGTAGCACAACAAAATCAATGAAACAATGAAATGTGAATATATTTTGTTGAAAGAGTGCTACTTTACACTATATTCCAACAACACGCCCGCCCTGACAACCGACCGACTGATGACGCGACGCGACGACACGACGCGACGGACGGTTGTTTTAAAGTTAATTGTGTCGGGACAGTCTCTCTAATTTTTGCCTATTGTTTAATCTCCTCTACTCGATTGAAGAGATTTTGTTTAACAGGAATGGATTTCTTTCTTCCTGGTCATTGCGGGGACAGTACACACACAAGTGTGCGCCGTTTAATTTTTGTGTTGACCATCTGGGAAAGAGCACACGCAAAATTGATGGAGGAAATTCTACATTGATTTTTTCTTTTTAAGGTCTTTGCATTTTTATTGGAATATGCGTTAATGGGTTTTCATTTGGAGTGCATTTAGAGGGGCCAACACTAAAGGAAACAAAAAAAAACAAAAACAAATCAATAAAAGTGAAAGGATGAACAATTTGTCTATAATAAATCAATTTTTTGAGGAAGTTAAGGTGTTGAAAAGTTTTTTTTGTTGCGTTGGACACGACTTCAAAACGAGTTCAGTAAATATTAACCACAAAATATGAAAAACATTAACCTGTCGAAAATATAGGAAAAGGTATAGGAAAAGACAATTTTTCTAAAAGAGTTTTTCGTTTGAAAAAAGGAACAAACTATTTTGAAAGTCTTATTGACTGGTTCTCTGGTTCCCAACTTTGCGTTACAACCACCTGAAAAATCATGATGGCATCAGCTGAAAGTTTGAATAAAATTTTTCTTTTATCCAGTATTTTGCACCTTCCGTCCATAATTGATTTTTTGTTTTTCACAAATTTTGAGCTTAAGCAATTATTTATAATTGTGCAAAATCTAAATTTATATAAAACAAAGTCGGATTAGTTTCACCATTTATAACTCAAGAACTGCTGAGCCGATTTTAATGATCTCTGATTTGTTGGATTCCTCTTCCTTCCAAATAGCAGAATAATTATTAAAACTTAGGGAAATCATAGTCTCGAGAAATTTCCTGCATGCACTGAAAGAAAGAGACGAAAATCACAACAAAATTAAATCTCTATACAACTCCATCGCTGATACATGACAGAAACAGAACCCGGAATGCTGGCTTGGTAATGCCAGTAAATGGCGTTTTATGCACTATCCTTTGACAGTTAATTCAGTTACCATACCATTAAGGTAGCTATTGAGACAACGATTTATCATCATTTTTTCGAATTTACGATACTTTTTTCATTTGAAATTAATTTAAATGATTATCGGTGAAGGATCGTGAAACACCGCAGTAGAGGTCATGAAAAAAAAGGTTTACCACCGAGGAAAAAGCGGAAAATACTGCGAAAACAAATCACATAGAAAAGCGTGAAAAGTCTTGGAAAAAAGTTTAAAAACTCGCGAAATACTGCGGTAAAAAGGCAGAATACCGTGGAAAAAAGAGCCGATACTGATAGAATATCTCGGAATACATCGAAGATTTGCAAGAGAGATTATGAAAAAGCCGTTTAGTACCACGAGAAAAAAGTAAAATACCACGAAGAAAAGTGAAGAAAGTCACAGAAAAAATGCGGGGAAAGTCGCGGTAATAAGTGTGAAAAGCCGCTGTTTATACCATGGAAAAAACTGGTGAAAGATCGTGAAACACTGCGGAGAACAGCAAAGTAAGTAATTAAAAAAACGCTTAGTACCACAAATAGGATTCGTAAAAAAAATCGACGACAACAGAGAATGCGAAAAAAGTCTGTCAATCTATATATACCTCAAGCTACAGCCTAAACCGCTGAACTAATTTTCTTAAAATTTGATGGAAAAGCATCTTTGCTGATTCCTAGAGTGTAAATTGATATTTTTTAAGGCCAAATCTAATGGTACCTGCCATATAACCTTTAAGGAAAAGTTAATCAAAATCCTTAGAGCCGTTTTTGAATCAATTCAAATGGCATACTCAGTTTGTCATTTTAGAAATGCATTTAATTTTTTTTTTTTAAGAATTTCTGGTTTTCTCGTAAACGTCTCACTTAATTTTATTCACAATTCTTACACAAGAAGTTCTGAGTAATTTTCAAATAAATTCATATTAAAATTTTCAAAAATAATTTTGTGGATTAAAAAAAAAAAACGGCACACGCACATAAAAATGTCTCGAAAACATGTTTTCTCTACGTTTTATAATGTTTCATGATGAAATAGACTAATTCTGAAAAAAATACAGTTATTAACTCCACCACTTAATTTTTGAAACCATAAGTATAGCAAGGAGTTCCATATAGTTTAAAGTTATGAGCTTAAAAATGAGAACGGGTTTCCAATGATGCTTACATTTCTTCTTCTTCTTCTTCTCCTCCATTATCGACGATAGTCATGATCTCGGATGGGGTCACAACTCTCCCACTCTACTGCTTCACACTACGGCTCCGCATGTGGGGTTCGCCGGGTTGGCCTCAGGAAACGTCGGCAGGCTTCTCGATTTTGAATTGTTTCATGTCTAAGGCCAACTGAATGCAGTTGTCGTTGCATTCGTCTTCTCCATGAGTTCTTGGGCCTGCCTCTTCTTCGCGATTGCATTGGAACGTCGTAAGCGATCACCTTTTGAACTGGGTTCTCAGGGTTTCGTCTTTGTACATGACAGTACCAGCTTAAACGGTCGTGCTGTATTTTATCCAAGATGGTGTTTTTGACGTGAAGGCTTCCTCGGATTTTCTTGCTTCTGATTCGATCAAGCTTTGTTACTCCTGTTGTCATACGAAGTATCTTCATCTCAGCTGCTGTCAGCTTACTCTCATACGTTCTGTACATTGTCCAACATTGTGAACCATATGTAAGTGCTGGGCGAACAACTGCAGTATAGAGCTTTCCTTTCAGTTTAGGGGGCATTTTTCGGTCACAGAAGATGGCAGAGTTTTCGCGCCACTTCATCCACCCTACACTTATTCGGTGGTTGATGTCGTCATCACAAGAAGCTTGGTTGCTGATCATAGATCCAAGATATTTGAACTTTTCGCACTTGGGAAGTGTTGTTCTATTCAGGTAAATGTCCGGAATAGGGCCGTCTGGGTCAGAAAATGGACAGCAGAGATATTCTGTCTCTGCCCACTTCCCTCCAGAACATCCACCCACACATCAAGTGCTCGTTGCAAGGATGTTGGATCTGCACTTATGATGGCTCCATCATCAGCAAAGAATAACTGATTCACTTTCGGATCCGTCACTTTTCCTTCAAGCAGAAAGTCAAGGACTGTAATAAAGAGCAAAGGACTCAGGACGCTTCCCTGGTGCACACCGACTTTGATTGGTGCACCAATGTGATGCTTACATTTCTGAAATCACTATTTTTAAAGACTTAAAATACTTAAGCTGTTCATTGTCAAACAAAATTCTTTTTGAAAAATTTATCAGAAATCCATCGAACGAAAATAAAGGTCTTGTTGACATCTATTCACAGTTTGAAACCATCAGTTTTTATCACTTTTAGTTGCCGACAAGAATTTATATATATTTTTCTTTTTTATACATTTTTTTTAGAGGAAGCAGGAAGAGGTTTCCAAGGTTAATTAAACAGAAATATTATCTTCCTGAAAGGTATAACACTTTTTGAATTATAAAACTGAGCTTGGAAATCATCAGGAAATCTCAAATTCTTCAAATTCTCGACTGTGATCTAAGCTCTATTCATTCAATTTCATTAAAAAGTGGAAGTAAATAAAGCAGTAATTAAAATTAAACTATTCAAAACATTTAATGGTACCACCCATGTGCAACAAATCAATCCATTAAAAAAGTATTTCACTGGAAAATCGATTAAGATGTTTCATAGAAAGAAAAACTTTAACAATTCATTTCTTCCACATTTTTCTGTCACAATTTTACAACATTAAAATCACTTGAATACTTTTTCCATCAAACAACATTTCTGCGAGAAATGTCACATCTCATCAGTCAAAATAAAAAAAGATTCAATTATCCCGACGGTAAATGGTTACACCAGCATAAATCAATAAACAACAACTGTTATACCATTTTTGCTAAAGTCCAATTCACCGTTACCATATTTGTAAACCTACTTCCGGTTTCCGCACAACATTGCAATCTTAAATAAGTTGTCAACTACTATACTCTCTGTCTACCATCGATCCACTCAACAAAACTATTTTTATCCATTTACCACGCAACATCGAGACACTGATCCAGTCAGCACCAATTTACCTTGCCATGCAACTTTATACAAACAAGAAACTTACCTCCAACTTGATGACTTCCCGAAATTCAGTCTTGTAATTCGAACACCTTGGCGGAAAATCCAAACACCAATTCGAGGCACGCACCTTCACTTGTTGCATGGTGGGCGTTTGTTTCTGTTCAGTGTAGGATTCTTCGCGAGTACAAATGTGATTGCTGATCGTTAGGGTGGTATTCACCCCATTGACAGAGCTAAGGGTTGAGACACTCGCGTGATTCACACTATTCGATTCGAGACAGGTGATGGCATGATGACGTATCACCTCAGCTATCAGTATTAACGAAACTAGGTGTAGTTGTATCTGCAACATAGTTTTGTTGCACGCGATAGAGTCTTATTTTTTGGGGGATTCTCTTTTTCGTACAATTTTTTAAATATTTTTTTTGTGATTCTTAGGAAATATTCGAGTTTGATCAGTTAGGCGGAACAACGATAACTGAATTGTTCTGGGATTGTTCCCCCAAAACTCCCCAGATACAAATTAGTATATACTACACAGAAGTCAGATACATGTTTTGTTGTCTTTGTCGCACTCATTTTGGATTTGTACAGTTTTGTTTGTTTGTTTTTATAATACTTTTTTTTTTTTTGTCTGTACTTTTATTATTGTTGTTGTCTGTCTGAGATTATATTCTGTTAAATCTCATTTGCAATGACGATGTCCTTAGTGGGAAGACCTTACTCCAAGTTGTCAGTTTTTGTTGTTGCAACAAATGTACATTTATACACTTGCTGTTCACCTAAAAAGCGGTCGAGTTAATGTTTTGTTTGCATTTGAAAGTATATCTCGCTTGGGAGAATATAATGTTAGCGGTAGCGGTGTGCTTATGGTTGCTTACAGCATTACTTTAATTGAATGAGACGACATGTTGTGTTATGAGTTCGCAGTCGGTTGACCCTCATTATGGTGACGACGATGACGACGAACAACACATCAGACAGTGATAGCGGTGCTGATAAGTTTAAGATTTTTAAGGGGGCAGTTAAAACAAACAAAAAAAAACTCCAATAAAAAAGTGGAATTATAACAGTTTTATAACAGTTGAAACTCATTAAAACTACCATCAGCTTGACAGACTTCGGGAGCGGGTGTACTAAAAAAAATTACTATTGACAAAGACATGCCAATTTATAACAGTTATAACAGTTGATAGTTATCAAATAAAAATAATCGGAGTGCCTTGCATGACTTGGACAAAACTATGAATACCTTGAGAAGGTAAGGTCATTGAGGAGGGCTAGAACCTTTCGGGATTAGGTTAATTGGACGGATATTCCATGTTTAATACTTTCGGCATGATTTAAGTATTGCTTCTCAATGTTTGTTTTTTAAAATTGACTCGAGATGAGTCAATAGTATAACAGTTTAGTAGGTATAAAAGAATAACTTCATGTCTTGAGCCTACCTCCAATACGCTTTTTTGTTTTTGAAAGTAGATTGAATATTTCATTCGTTTAAAAAAGCTGTTATAACTGTTATAAATTTACATATCTACAGAGCCTTGCTAACTTAGTCGGCAAGAATGGTTGGGACCCATTCAATTTTCTGTCGAGTCCGAACGGCTTAAGGGATATGAACTTTTTATGAAGCGTACCTATAGGAAATGTTTTTTCTAATGACTTTTAATGACCTGTATGGACATTCCCTTCGGTCTATTGATTGAGAGCCAAGGTTTTAGTAACATTTAATTAAGTCATAAGAACAAAGTCTAAATTTTTGTAAGGGGGTTCAAAACTATCAAGATCATGGATATTATTTAAAAATTTGATAGAATCTTTTTCATGGACTATTGTATGTTTTCCAAAAATCACCTGTATTTGTCAAAGTTGATTAGATGCGAAGAAACAAGAACCCGCGTTGATTTATTTGCGTCAAAATTTATTACCATGCCAAAACACATAACCAGCAAACACAGAGTTCACATTTGTGAATGATTCACTCTTTCGAATAGACGTTGAATGGCCGTAATGTTTGACGGTTACTCGTTTTCAATATGGAGAAAATGACGTAGTACTGGCAATGGTTATCATCGATGGTCTTATTTCTTCTGGGCCACCTGAAGCATTAATCTGAACTAAAAGGGGTCTTTATCACCTCGCTATCAGGACGCTCATTAAACTCACTTCTAAAATCAAGGTTATTGAGATCCCCAGAGACGCTTGTAGGGAATCAGGCTGTGGAAGCTGCAAAACCGATAGAGAATCAGTTATTTTTTATAGGCGAGGACACCGAAATTGTCGTTTTACTGCCTGCGATCTCTTTAACCGGATAGAAAATTTGGTGATGGTATTTATGAAAGTTCTCAAAAAATGAAAGACTAAAGAAAGCGAAGGGTTTTCTTCAAGATAGATTTTTTCGAGACTTAGGGATTTCATTTTAAAAGATCTTCGTCAACATTTCCCACCATTGAAATCTAATCGGAATTCACTCATGTCGATATTTTTCTCAAGTGCATACTTGCCAGTTGAGCCATTTGTAATTGAGATTGTGAAAAAATTCTCAAGCATTTACTTATGAAGATTACCTCCATTTTGTCTTTGAATATGAGCAAATGCTCTTAAGTTAAGACTATAAATTCTATAGTCTTAATGTTTTAGACGAATATTACCTCCAAAATTGATTTGGGTTTAATGGGCCACTAAATTCGTTCACGTAGATCTTGTCTCTGCATCGCTGCCGTCAGCTGTCATTTAGATATTTTAAAAAACTATGCATAGTAAAATCAAGGTGGAATAGGCTCATAATTGATCCCAAACCTCCACCGGCTGGATAGTCCATCGCACTTATCATATTGCCAAGGGCAATTACAATTCATAGAAATCACCTTTGTAGTATTCATTGGGGACTTTGGACTCCAATAATAATTTTTTATCAGCATAGAATATTTTGTACCATAATGCAAAAATATTAGAATAAGTTGGAAATATGAAGAAGAATAGCTGTGCTATCTAGATACTGATACTTAAATAAATTAACCCTTCAGCAAGAACTTGCTTCGGGTCCTGTGATGCTGAAGAGTAAAATCTTCAACAAACGGTGATCGAATATTCTATTGGACGAATTAGCTGTGGGGTGCTGAAAGGCAGCTGGAACTAAAGCTAGTAGTTCGTCAAGTAGACGGCCAATATATGCGTTGTGGTTCACTTTAAACATCACCTGCTATCAACGCTATCAGTATCAGGTATAATAACTTTCAAATTCAACAGAGGCAATAAAGCCACAACCGCATTTTACGGTGTTTGGTCCTCAGTTCGATGAACTCCTTTGTAGGCTGTGAGTTTCTTTAAATAATCAGAATCTAAGATAGCTACCTTCTTCCATTACTTTACTGGGCAATGACAAACATTTGGCAACTTTCCTGCACTAAACACATAATTTCAGTACTAATTCTGAACTTAATCTACCCTGGTAGATAATTATTATCTACCAGGATAGATTTAAACCAACAGTCACGACCCCACTGATAAGAGTAATGTTATAGCGTTAACCAGGGCTAATTGGGCTTTCTGAATAAGTGATCTAGAAGCCGCCATTTAGTACATGAAAGATAGGATTTTTCTTGGAACAAAATACAGGAATATTGTTTTTTTTTTTTCTAAATCTAAAAGCTGGGTATTAGAAAAGCCTAAATTATGATTCTCGGAACGCCAACCCCCTCGCGAAATCCAACATTTTGAAAAAACGCGAATCGATGTCCAAAACTATAAGTTTTAGGAATAAGGTTGATAGCCCCAAGGTTTAGGTAAATTATTTATCTTTTATTTTGTCCTACAATTGCTTACATGCGAGTTATATTGAGGTTATGACCACTTAACTTGATTTTTTTTAAATTTTGTTTAAGTTTTTGCATTTTTCTTTATCCCCAAGAAACTAACGTTAATTGTGTTACGATAAAAAGTAAAGATATCAATTTTTTTAACATTTTAGTATATTTCTGAAGATTATCTTATGCCACAGTCAAAAGTTGTAGCTATGAATGCTTGACATAGCAAACAAGTAAAATTTTAATACCCTTCCTTCGCTGTCTAATTTTCATCGATATGGATGTCTTTGAAAATGTTGCAATGAATCTATAATTTCGGATCATTTTTCAAAATGGTGGTTTCGTCAGGGTTGTGGCGTCCCGAAAACCACAACTTAAGCTTTTCTTATATCCATCTTCCAGATTTAAAAAATCAGCCTTCCTGTATTTCGTTTCATAAAACGGGAATTTTTCGACAATCTATCCTGTAGTAATTTCTATCATTACAACTTTTTGCCCCCAAGTTTAATGCACTGCACTGGCTACGCAGTTCCTTCAAGTTCATTTAACAAAATTCACTTTCACGAATCAAACTGTCTTATATTGTTATCTACGCCTCACATTGATACACCCAGTCAGCAATATTAAACTAAAACGTGACGAATGTACATACGTACTCTGCTTAAAGTCTCAAAAAGACGCAAGGGGTATGTATATACCACCAAGAAACACTTTCTGAATGAAGAAAAAAAAAAAAAAATTAATAACAAAAAACAACTTGACAGTCTCTTTGCGTATTATGTTGTGTTCTCGCAGCAGCAGCAGTAAGACCCAGTTGCATACTTAAGCTCTCAAATTGAATTTAATCGAATTAAATCGCTTATGACAGGCTTCTCAACTTTTATATTTTTATGTGCTTCCAGCCAGCCTCTCCCTCATATAGCTTCTCTCTTGCCTCACAAACTCTCAGATCAGCCACTGACTCTTGCTTGTTGATTGTAATTTTAAAGATCTAATCAAAACGAGACACCGCGTCGATTCGATCACAATGCAACATTTAACTAGATTTGATTAAATTGCGCTGATTTGATAAAAAAACGACATTAAATGAGAGTGCGCTTAGTTTTTTTTTTTTTTTTGATTTATTTATTCATAAAAGTATCTAAGAATAACAATGAATAGGAGAAGTAAGCCAGATAAGTCAGTTTTAGGTGGTGAATTGTTGTAAAAACCTCCAAAGACTTGCAAATTGGCTGTTTCAATGCTTCGTTTGCAATAATCACCATCATAAGTCCAACCAACGTATTCTTGATTGCGTATATTCTCCAAACGTAGCCATTCGGCCAAAGGTGCGAAATATTCACGCAGAGCCGAACCATCGAGTCGACCTTCACCGAGAACTTCATCAAGTACTTGTTGCCAGGGTTGTGAAGAGCCTTTTTCCATTAAACGTCTAAGAAACAAAAACAAAAATTAAACAAAAAGAGTAGAGGAAATCACAATTAGAGATTAAATCTCTTAATTCTTAAAAAGAAGAAAAAAAAATAAATTTACTTTAGAAGATTTCCTGCATCCGGCTGTCTGTAGATATCACACTTGTGTAGAGGTTTGTTTGGGTCGGAGGGATCATATTGCTTGGAAACTTTGCACATAGCTCGATAAATTTGAAATTGCAAAACTGTTGATACGAAATATCTAGAAAAAGATAAAAAAAAAAACAACCTGCTTTTTAGTGTTCGATTAAAAATTAATAATGTAGGAAAATTTAATACATTTATTTGAAAAAAAGAATTTTTAAACTCAAAATTATGAAATTTTGGGTCAAATATTTAAAATTCTTTGAAAAACTAATAAACTCTTTACAAAATTATTTTGCTGTTGGCCTTAAATAATTAAAAATTAATAGTTGCATTGAAAATTAACAAAATAAACAAAAAAAAAACAATATTTTGGAATAAGATTGAAGAAGAAATTTACCATTTTGTTTTTAAATTTTGAGTTCGAAAACAAATTTTTCAGAAAACAATTGCTAGAAAAACTTAGTTTGATACGAAAATTAAATGACGTATTTTTGGCTTTTCCAAGTTATCTTTCAAATGATAGTGACTTATGAATAATTTTGATCACTCTCATAATGTGTAAGAGAAGATAAGGTCGGTTTCAAAACGACTTGAGATCCCAGAATCCTATAGAAGCTCTATCAAGCAAGGCGGAGATAAGAACTAAAAAGTTAAAACTGTCCAGTTCCCTAAAATAATTCTCAATGCGCTCTTTTATGAGTTGATTGCGGCAAACGAAAATCCTTACCACATTTAGGCACCTGTTTGTTTACTAGAAAATTCTATTGTTTGCAGCAAACTAATGAATAGTTTGCGAAGAACCTTCCGAGAAAGTATTTTGTTGCAAAGAACTTCACTTTTGGTGTAAATATACAATTCATTTCAAGCAAATGATTACAGGAAACAAATTTTATTAATAATTGAATCTATGTTTGTGGTGTTCATATACATTCTATGCTACACCGGCGCAATATCAGCAGCCTTTGTTCGAAATCGATAGATCACATGTTCAATCACCAGTGTTACACTGAACTTTTTTTTTATTATTTATTCGTTCGCATAAATTGTTTTACCGAAACGAATGCAAGAGTTTGCTTCAAACGAAGAATTGTTTGACACAAACGATTTGCTGTCTCATTTTGTTAATATGCATCCTACGCTAATAAAAAATTATTCAGGTCTTAGCGGAATGACAAGATACCCGCTTCGTAAGCGAGAGGTCGCCAAATCAAATCACATGTTCTACGCTAAACTTTATTTTTATCGTTCGCAGAAAGTGTTTAACTCAAAAGAGTAAACCAATTTGCTGCAAACGAAGCCGAAAAATTGTTCAGCAAGCGAAAAAATCGTTTGGGCCAGTTTTTTTGTTTGTCGCAAACGATTTGTTCTCTCAGTGAGGAACCAACGAAAAAAGAGGAATTGAATTACGAAACAATTAGGGGCTAAGAACCTAGATTTTGAAATAACATCATTTCGGAACAATGTAGGCTGATAAAGAAGATCTATTTCACACTCTTAGGTGGGAGGTGCACTTTTCTGAAAAAAGGCTTTAGGTACTTACCTTTTTCTAAGCCAGAAATCTATTACATAACTTTTTTTGTCAAATAGTTTGTAGGGTAAAGTCGGACTTCTTTTCTCAATAAAGAGAACACGTAGGTTCTCAGTAAATCCAGTCAAAATCGCAAAAGCTATTGAAATGGATTATTTACAAGCGGAAAATTGAGTGAAGCTATGAAAGTATTTGCCGGCAGATGTTTTTTCAAGAAAAAACTAAAATTTAATCATTTTATTTAAGTATTTGCTAATTGTAATAACTGAGAAAATACATTTATTCGTGTTATTTAGAAAAACACGAGTAAATGTCGATAGTGAGAAAGCTGCATGAAAGTAAAAGTACTTTTAATTCCTTTACAAACATCAACAGACTCCATAAGGGACCAGACAATTAAAATGACATTTTGGGATTGTGTGTTTTGCTCAAGCGAACAAAAACAAGAAACAAAATTACAAGAAAAAGTAGATTGCCATATCGCCCACCCACAAATGCCATATCACCCTCAAAAAGGAGTGCCATATCTCCCCACTTTACCCTAATTAAAAAGTTAGAAAAAAAATTATGTTCAGAAAAATAATTAATTTAAGAATTCGGATATTCCGGTTTTTAGAAATTTGGAATACCAGTAGGGTAAATAAGGGCGATCTTAGAAAAAGATCGAAAAGCTATTTTCTAAACTAAACCTGACAAAGACATGATTGATATTGGAATTGATAGACTATATAAATTCATAAAAGTCATTCATATAAATAGAAAACGTAAAAAAAAAATTATAAATCGAGATATGAACGTTTAAAAGTCAAAAACGTCAGAAATTAAGATTGCAATTTTCTTTAAACATAATTTATAATGTTGAAAAGAAAATTTAAAATTATTTTTATTATTATAAGCTTTGGTTTTGAGTCACTGTTTTTTTTAAAAACCGAACATTTTATTTTTTCAATTATTACAGTCTAAGACCGGCCATAGGGTTACCTAACCGCATCGAGAAACCACATAAAAGATACACAATTATGTAGGTAGTATTAAAACAAACAATTTAAGCTAAGGTTGCCTAGCAATATCCCGTCAAGGCATAGGGTTACCACACTTTAAAGTTCATTTTTTTTTTTTTTTTTTTTGAGTAATCTGATTCAGTTTATGGCAAGCCTTACAGATATAAAAAAATATAATACTAAAGAATATTGAATTTAAAAATAAGGAATCTCGGGATTATTAGATATTTGTAGTTTTTGTAGGCTTAATTGCGGTAATCTTAGTAAAAACGTCGAAAACCTAATTTTTTTTAACCAAACGTGATAAAGGCATGGTTGATAATGGAATCGAAAGTGTTTTTAAATACATAAAAGTCTTATAATATGTTTACAAACAAAAAATACGAAAAATCGGTAGCTTGAGATATGACTCTTTTTAAGTTAAAACTTACTAAATATATTTATTGAAAAATCATTCGCAATAAATTAGTATGAACTTCATTTTAAATAAATTGCATGTTGCAAAGGAAACACAAACAACTTTTTTGGCTAAGTGATTTAAAAAAATGTAGGTACCTACACTTTTTGTTATCAAAAAATCTTACAATTTAAGTAACATTTTTTTGATTTTTAAAAATATGTGCTTTATTCCTTGAATCACTAAGCCAAAAACATAACTTGAAATTAAAATTGGGTAGAAAATTATTTTGTATATATTTATTTTGAATTTAGTAAGTAACAGAAAAAAATTATATAAAACAATTTAATTTTGTGGTCAAACTGTCATGCAAATACTTCTTAAACTAAAGGCTTGAGGGCAATAGTTTCGCTGAACTATTCACTAGTAAAATGGCATTATATTATTATGTAATGTCAAATATTATTTTTACTTATCCGAATGTTAAATGCTATTATCTGAAGTACCTACATATAACATGTATGTCATTTTACTTAAGAAAATACAAACTCAAGAAAGAAAAATGTATTTGAAGTTGCCAAAAAGTGTCATTTTGTCATAGGTTTTTGTTTTTTTCTTTCGAAAATTCTAGAAAATTATTATTCCAATATTTCATCTAAAAAACTATAGAATTTGAGATAAGCTAGCTTCTAAAGGGGACGATATGTACCTACTATACACAAACTCTCATTCTACTTTATTTCAAAAACCGTATAAGTATAAACACATGCCAAAAATGTGAGAAGAAAATAATGTATGATATTGTAGAGATAGAATTCATAGAAAATCATTTGCGTGAAATTTAGTATGATTTGCATTCCACCCACTAAAATTTTTTGAAATGTCAAGTTTTGATATGCTACCCTAGGATATTTCAATTGCAGCCACATCCTCTCCGATATTAATTTTACCAATACCATGACATATTGTGGAACGAATTTATATATTTTTTGCCTTAAATCAAAATTTTGATATTTTTTTGTCTTATGGTAAAAAAAACTTGTGAATTAGATTTGCATTTTAATTTTTTTTTTTATTTGGAATATGCCCCAACCCGAAAAAGTGCCAAATTTTGTCTTAGTTATATCTTTTGAATGTAAGGTTGTGCAAAATTCAGCTTTGGTTGTACAAAAGTCTACAAATTTATTTAAGAATGATCTTTACGTTCCGAGAGAATTTTTGTGATCCCTTTTTCTTTGACTACGTCACGTTATTTCAAGGCATAGAAGATATTTTTTCGCTTTTAAATTGATGTTATTTTTAATTCAAAGTTTGGTCAATTGATTGATTCAATTATTTTCAACCTTAAGCCAAATTGATTTTACTTTGAAGTGAAATGTTGTTTTTTGTTCAATTTTTTTACTTGTTTAATATCAAATTTTTTGTCCGAGATTTTTTTATGGGTTTTGGGTTTTCTGGATTTTGGGTTTTCAGGCTTTTGTGTTTTCTGGATTATGGGTTTTCGGGATTCTGGCGTTTCTGGATTATGGGTTTTCGGGTTTTTTACGATAAATTAAAAAAAAGAACGAGACTTCTTCAGGGGTATGGGGGGTATTGTCAAAATATTGCATCTTTAAAAGTTTTAACGTGAAGCTCGATGAGGAAACGTCGATGTATGATAGGATCATGTTCTTTATTATAGAAAAAACGGACATTTTAAATATATGGCGGATTTGATTGTAATAACTGTAACAACATCAAAATTTTGAAAAGAAAACTTAAAAAAATTGCGTCACTAAGAAAAATCGACACCAAAAGACTAGACTACTACTTATATACATTCAAACCTTTATTCTTGGTGCATTGAAAATATTTTAGAATTTGTGAATTTTCCAATTTAACCTCATTTACAACACCCTGTTCAGATAGACTTAAAGACTTATACAATGCAAATGAGTAAATCCCCTGTGATGACTTGTGCAAGATCGACCCTAAAAGCTATATTAAACCTCGTCTTTTAATGTTTTTTTTTTTTTTTAGTTATGTTTGTACATTTTCGCATTTGGAATCTTGATTGTTGAACCAATTAATTCAATTTAAATGCCACAGATTGATCCAAGAAAATGAACACACAGCCTCTTTGACAAAATAATTATTATTATTATGCCATACAGCTGTAGTGCGTTCATTTGTTGCATGCAATGAATTTATAAGAAAAAATTAAAACTTTGTAAGACTCTCTTGACTAACATTGTGCAGGCAGATCAATCAAAACAACACCACCACGCATACTCGCATTCACTATGGTTAGTCACTTTGAAGCAAAAAAAAAAAAAAAATTGGTTTACAGATGGAAGATTGGCAAGTGAACTACATTCGTGCGATGTGTTTCTTATTTAATAAATAAATCATAAAGCCAACCAATTGTAAGTAATTAAACAATTTTTTATTTGTTGCATTTTTCTTCGGTACAAACAAATATTTTATTCTGCTTTTTTATTGTGAAAACATGAACGAGGGAATATTTCACTGAGTAGATATCTTTTTTTATATTTTTATTACGGATACTTTACCACGACCTCTTGCGTAATGAGATCAGGGACAGAAGATTGTATACCTGGTCTACGTCTACGTCTATAAGTTAGGTAAAACTATTTGCACGATCATGTGTAATATTATTTTGTTGTTGTTGTTTTTTTTTATCTTCCGTCAATAATAATAATATGTAAGTACCCTATCTAAAGGTTATAAGATGGAGAGATAACCTCAAATCACGGTTCACTGCCTTACACCTTGCCATGGTGACTCTCAATCTCGATCTTAAGTCTCAATGAAATATTTCTTTTATTTTATCGGTCAACGCGGCCATTTTCATCGAACCATTAGTTAACTCAACTCCCAAAAAGCAAACCTGTGAATTTCCCATTTTCAATAGGTTATTTAACATCTCGTTAGAGTGAGACTCTTTCAGCTTTCAGACCATCTTTCTACCATTTTTTTTTTCGTGTAGAGTTTGTTGGCTTGTTGAGTGCGCGGGTTGATATAATCAACATCATCAGTTGTAGTTGTAGCTCAGTAGGCTAAGAAGGCGATGATGATTGTAAAATTTTAAACAGGAAAAAAAAGTATCTATGTGATATGGGTAAGGTAGCTTGTTTTTACCGACTTGAAGATTGGTTGGGTGTTGTTTTTTTTTTTTCAATTTTGTTTTAATTGCCAGCAAAGGAGTTCCGGGTGCTAATTTGGCATCATGCCAATTGCATTGTGACCCAATAACTTAGATATATTTTCTTTCTATGCGGTGTGGAGTGTGGCGTAACATAAACAAACATTGTATCATGTATTAATTTTTGACTCGTCATAAAATTCCTACAAGATGGCGTTAAGAAATGTTGGATAAATATAATAATTAGATATCATTTGAACATGAACACTGAACACAAATAACAGTAATGAAGCATTTGGTGTCATACATTTTTTATTTGATGGGCAACCATGCATATTCTTTATGAATAGTTGAAAGGTCACTTCACGATAGAAGTGATAGAAGAAGTAGTTAAAATTGCCTAAAACGCCCAGCGTACAAACCATCCCACCAGAAAGATAGTACTCCTGGCAACATTGGACGTTCGTAATGCCTTAAATTCTGCTAGGTGGACAGATATGCTGGCTGTATTAGAAAGAAAGTTCCAAATCCCCAAGTATTTCCTACGAATGCTAAAAGACTATCTCAGAGAGCAACTTGTCTACCAAACAATAGTAAGATCGAGAAGAAAAGATATTACAGAAGGACCAGCCCAGGGATTCATCCTCGTACCAGACCTCTGGAATATCTCTTACAATGATATCTATTACAGGGAGATGCCTGATGATTCCTGCCTCGTTGGATACGCAGATGATTTGGCCGTGATGATAACAGCAAGAGATACCGAAAATCTGCAAAGAAAACTGATCCATGTTATGCGAAGAACAAATTCCTGGATGGAGGAATAAGGGTTGTTTCTGGCTACTCTGGTAGCTCTTTCTGCTTACAAGGAAACGAATATCCTCGATAATCGAACTACTGCATTTTTACAGAGATAATAACGAGTAGGCTCGCAGTTAAATACATGAGAATAATACTCGACACAAAGCTAAGTTTCTGGGAACTGATACGTTCGGCTGCAGAAAGCGCATCCAAAGTGACAGCATCCTTGCCGATGATGACAAACATATGTGGACCATCCGCGATTAAAGTAAACGGAGACATTTGATGACGAGAACACACGCCATTCTGCTATACGGAAGTGAGATTTGGGCTAATGCACTGAAAATAGAAATGTTTTGGAAGCAGATGGCATCGGTACAAAGACGTGGTGCCTTACGGATAGCAATAAGTGCGTACCGCACGGTATGGGAGCTAACTGTTTTGGTAGTGGCAGGTGTGATACCAATAGACCTGCTGTCAACACAATGAAAGTACGCACACGAGAAAAAGGTGGAAATTGGAGTGGCAGTGGCGATGGCGGAAACAAAATCGCTCATACAATGTAAGTGGCAGGAGCGGTAGGAGTCTGAAAGCAGAGGGCACTGGACTGCAAGACTTATCGGAGATGTAAACGAATGGAGTAACCAAAATCACGGTGAAGTCAACTATTACGTCACCCACTTCCTCACAGAACACCTTCCTGCATAAGACAGGAACAACGAATAAGCCCTTTCTGACAGAACGGATACCTGATATCAGAAAACGTCGGTGGCACTGTCTTCAAATGCAGCAGACGGGAATCACTTCGCCAGGGTCTTAATAGAAGCATAGAAGAAATCAGACAGAATAACATTATCCAGAAGATGCTGGAGAATGAAGAGCAATGGATGCGAATAACAATGTATCTAACCCAGATCTTGGGAACTAAAAAAGGAGAGGAAGCAGTTCCAAAAATCGAACTCGCCTAGCTGAGTACAGATTACCAGCAGAGGTCTGCGGACCCACAAGAGCTTTTACCTGTCTAGCGTGCCAGGAAAAGCATTTGCCTTAGTAGTCAGTAGGCAGTAGCCCCAGTCGGGAAGACCAGGTATTTCAATAAATACAAGGCCGAACCTCAGAATATGTCGAAGAAGCCGAAAAAAAGTATTCAATGAGTAGTTTCCCTTTCATTGATTTGATCTGGGAAATTCTTTTGGTGCCCTCTGATCCAAGGGAAAGTTCTTCAGTAGACTAAAAACGTGCCTACTACTAAAAACGTCCTACTTAGGTGTAACCTTAAATGCACTGCTGTTTTATAATTGTCAATAGAATTCATAACACCCTGTGAGGTTTAACTAAACTCACAAGGAACACAAATTCCCTCTCTGCCCCCAATAAAAACTTCGAGACAGAATAAATAAATTATGTCTGTGGGAAACATTATAGAACTCATGGATCTAATCTAGAATAATCTTGTTCTAATTCTTTACAAAGCAGAATAAAAAGCGGAACTAGACCTAAACAGGGGACACAACCGTAGGTCATGTATTTTACTCAACGTTGACGACACGACCGACACGCCACCAACCAATCTATGATTCATCTAAACCTCGCAAAGCCCCAAGAGTTTGGTTTTGTTGACGGAAAAGCTTTTGCGGGAGTTAGATTGCCTGGCAATATGCCTCCACAAAGTATCGGGGTATTATGGTATCCTTTTGCATAATGAAACTTTAAAAATATAGAAAAAAAGAGATACATGAAAATCGTGACTGCTAGTGGATAATCATGATTTGTTTGTCTTTCTTATAGAGGTAATAGCGAGTGCATAGCACAGCACATGCATATTATAGGGAGTATAAAGTAAATTGCGGACTTAACCGGAGTGGGTCGTGGTCTCTCGGCTCTTTCGCAAGTAGGTGAAGTATTGGGTGCATTCGAATTAGGCTAGTAGTGGATTTTAGAGAGCGAAAGTAATCTATACTTGGATGTTTACCTCTAAGAGCTTTGTTGTTTAATTTATTTTTTTTTTTAAACAAGAAAACTGAAACAATGAGAAACTAATGATATCCGTGTTGGTGTTCATTTGTTGGATTAAAACAATGATTTTGGGCGAAAATTCAAGGGTTTATTGACCTAAATTGAAAATTAGATAAATTGAGTGAAAGGTTGGAGTAATTGCTGAAAACTTTTAGTTTTTGGATCTCCGGGACGATTTGCCATCAATGTTCAATTATATGAGCAAAACGCCATTTACTAACGCGACTGATGGAGACATTTTGAAACCTTGCCGAAGCATAATTTCAAAATGATTCTGTTCGATAGAACGAGAAATTATATCATTAAAAGATAAGAAATAGCAAATTTCACTGTTTGGTTAACGATTTTATTTGTTTTAATATACGGTCACTATGGCGTATGAGTAACATTTGTTTCTATTAAAGACAAATACTATTACTAAAACTTTTCTGTCATTCTTTGTGTAAAATGAAAGATAAATTAATACTGAAAGTAAAATCATGGGGTTGTCAATTTTAACATGGAAACATCAACTTGGCAACCCTGTTTGAATGAAAAAAAAGTATGCATCATAACATTTTAGTTTACTAAAAAAACTAAATTCAAAAAATATTAAAAATAAAATAAAGTTCAGACTGTAAAGCTGAGAATGTGGTAACCCTGCTGAACTGAAAACATACTCAAATAATTCTTATTTAAAGTAAATTGTATACATTTTGGTGCAATTAATTGCAAATTTAAGCCTTAGTCTATCCTTTAAAAAAAAAGTGCAAAACAAAAACAACAGTTTTTGTAAAAAAAACAAATGGCTTTAAGAGATTTAAAAAAACTTTGCTTTCGTAAGTGCTTTCGAGCACGTGAAAAATCTGTCGGGCACGTTACATTTTTATTCTAGTTGTTTGAGTTTGTATTTTTTTAAATTTATACATTATAAAAGTTTGGAAAACATCATAAAAACAAATATGTTATCATCGCTTAGTTATACTTAGGAACAAATAATTTAGGTTTTGTCAACATATTTCGAACTAAAGTGTAGATTCTCTTCAATTCTTCGTACAAATGTCAGGCACGTGACAATGGAATGTCCTTCTTTTATAAAATTGCACTCCAAATTCAAGTTATAGTTATTATTGTTAAATTACAGAGCTAGTTCTTACAACCTCAGTCATTATCAGTGTCGTAAAAAAATTTAAGACACATCAATACATCGCACAGTGGTGCTTTTTATGAGTTTCAGCGACAAAGTTCATTTCTTGACGAAAATTGATGAAATTTTGTACACTTAGAGATTTCATTATAGAGAATACAAAAAGTCTGCCAACTCTTTTATTTACAAAATAGCGGCTCCAATATGGCGGTTGGAACAAGTAATGAAAACTATGAGCTGAAAACAAATCGTTCTCTAAGTTACAATTTTTGCAAAATTTGTGCAAAATTGGACCCTTAATACTGACTGCAACGTAGTTATGCATATTTCAGTAAAAACAAGGACTAAGAACTAAGGAGTTCACAAAAAAAACATAATTTTAGCATGCAGTATACACACACTTTAGCGTACACCCTTAGAGCTATTTTTTGGACTATTACTTTAACTTTTTATTTGTCATGGGCTATTCCGAGATCTTACTTATTAATTGTCATTAAAAAAATTGAAAATTTTGAAGCTATAGTGTTGGCAAGTAACTTCTAAGGCAACGACTAAAAAAATTCGAAATAATTTGAAACAACAACGTTCAATAAAACTGAGTATAATTTTTTCTGTGACCCCATAATATGCATATCTTATGGATCTTGGGCTACTGAATTTGAATCTGAGGTCAGAAAAAATCTATGACGTCACGTTTTTGAGAAAATTGTACACGTTTATACCACGTTATCTGAAAAACGTGACGTCATAAATTTTTTCCAACTTCAGATTCAAATTTAGCAGCCCAAAATATTTGTTGGAGATGAACAGAATCCCGAAATCCAAAATCCAGCAAGTCCAAAATCTTGAAGAGCCATAATACGAGTACCAAAAACCCAAAATCGCGTAAATAAAATTGAAAAATTTTACCAAAAAATTTTGCTGCAATTCTTAATCTTTTATTTAACATAAAAAAAAATCACCTAAAAAATAAAAATAGCAACAGTCAACAAAAATAAAAAATAACTTCGAATAAGCAAAGATTAGATATTCTACTCGTATATCTAATATAAGTTTAGTTTGTATGAAATCCCCGTTAGAAAATTTAAGTTTAAAATGATCTTTCCGTTCGAAGAAATTTTTTTTTGGATCGGTTTGCCGTTTTTTCAAGGAATGAGAATACCCGGAGATAATTTTTTCGCTGTTACTTACAATGATTTTCAACTTTAAGCGAAAATCATAGATATTGATTTCACATTGACTCAAAGATTTTTTTTTTTGGAAATCGGAATTCCGAAAAATTCTTAAAATTTTTCGATAAAATCGGAAGAGAAATCGGAAGATTTCGGGGTATTTTCTGGATTTTGGGTTTTCGGGATTTCGCATTTTCTGGATTTTGAGTTTTCGGGATTTTGGGTCTTCTTGATTATGGGTTTTCTAGATTTTGAATTTTTTTGAGATTTTGGGTTTTCTGGATTTTGAGTTTACGGGACTTTGGAATCTTGGGATTTCGACCCCAACCCAATATATGTCGGGTATGTAGGTATACAAAATATACACTCAGTTCTGTCGTTAACTTTATTCTTTTAAAATTTTTGATCGACAAGAAAATTAAGGTAAGACCATTCTTATGAGTCCATTTTTTATCAAGACAAACGTACATGAACTAAAAATAAATCGTATTTAGTAAAATTTTTATGACTTGGTTGGTTGGGAATACATAGAAAATAAGTTATGGTCCAAATTGCTTATTAAGTTTGGAGAAATGCAAAATTTGCAAAAAGTTTTGTTTATATAGATCAAAGAGAATAAGGGAAGATTATTAAAAAACTGCAAAAATATTACAAAAACCAAAAATGCTTCCTGAGTTATTTTCATAAAAAATAAAATGCACGACTGGATCGCACGTACTTGCTTTTAGGGTCACCTAAAAATAAATAATTTTATAAAAAAATTGAAAAAAAAAATCATTACTTAACTGACATAAACAAATTTTTAAATTATTTTGAGCTCCAAACAAAATATTCCATTTTATTTGATTAAGAAAGATAAATTGTTAGACAAATAATTTTTTAAAAATAAGTTTTTAAAAATGTCAATTATTTATATGTTTTTTTGGCATAAAAGCAAAACTACTCGTCCAAATTTGATAAAAAATACATTTCTGCACTCTGCGAACGCATATCTATCGGATGGCATACCAATTTATCGCAAAAACACGTTTTTAAAAATGTCAATTATTTATATGTTTTTTTGGCATAAAAGCAAAACTACTCGTCCAAATTTGATAAAAAATACATTTCTGCACTCTGCGAACGCATATCTATCGGATGGCATACCAATTTATCGCAAAAACACGTTTTTAAAAATGTCAATTATTTATATGTTTTTTTGGCATAAAAGCAAAACTACTCGTCCAAATTTGATAAAAAATACATTTCTGCACTCTGCGAACGCATATCTATCGGATGGCATACCAATTTATCGCAAAAACACGTTTTTAAAAATGTCAATTATTTATATGTTTTTTTGGCATAAAAGCAAAACTACTCGTCCAAATTTGATAAAAAATACATTTCTGCACTCTGCGAACGCATATCTATCGGATGGCATACCAATTTATCGCAAAAACACGTTTTTAAAAATGTCAATTATTTATATGTTTTTTGGCATAAAAGCAAAACTACTCGTCCAAATTTGATAAAAAATACATTTCTGCACTCTGCGAACGCATATCTATCGGATGGCATACCAATTTATCGCAAAAACACGTTTTTAAAAATGTCAATTATTTATATGTTTTTTTGGCATAAAAGCAAAACTACTCGTCCAAATTTGATAAAAAATACATTTCTGCACTCTGCGAACGCATATCTATCGGATGGCATACCAATTTATCGCAAAAACACGTTTTTAAAAATGTCAATTATTTATATGTTTTTTTGGCATAAAAGCAAAACTACTCGTCCAAATTTGATAAAAAATACATTTCTGCACTCTGCGAACGCATATCTATCGGATGGCATACCAATTTATCGCAAAAACACGTTTTTAAAAATGTCAATTATTTATATGTTTTTTTGGCATAAAAGCAAAACTACTCGTCCAAATTTGATAAAAAATACATTTCTGCACTCTGCGAACGCATATCTATCGGATGGCATACCAATTTATCGCAAAAACACGTTTTTAAAAATGTCAATTATTTATATGTTTTTTTGGCATAAAAGCAAAACTACTCGTCCAAATTTGATAAAAAATACATTTCTGCACTCTGCGAACGCATATCTATCGGATGGCATACCAATTTATCGCAAAAACACGTTTTTAAAAATGTCAATTATTTATATGTTTTTTTGGCATAAAAGCAAAACTACTCGTCCAAATTTGATAAAAAATACATTTCTGCACTCTGCGAACGCATATCTATCGGATGGCATACCAATTTATCGCAAAAACACGTTTTTAAAAATGTCAATTATTTATATGTTTTTTGGCATAAAAGCAAAACTACTCGTCCAAATTTGATAAAAAATACATTTCTGCACTCTGCGAACGCATATCTATCGGATGGCATACCAATTTATCGCAAAAACACGTTTTTAAAAATGTCAATTATTTATATGTTTTTTTGGCATAAAAGCAAAACTACTCGTCCAAATTTGATAAAAAATACATTTCTGCACTCTGCGAACGCATATCTATCGGATGGCATACCAATTTATCGCAAAAACACGTTTTTAAAAATGTCAATTATTTATATGTTTTTTTGGCATAAAAGCAAAACTACTCGTCCAAATTTGATAAAAAATACATTTCTGCACTCTGCGAACGCATATCTATCGGATGGCATACCAATTTATCGCAAAAACACGTTTTTAAAAATGTCAATTATTTATATGTTTTTTTGGCATAAAAGCAAAACTACTCGTCCAAATTTGATAAAAAATACATTTCTGCACTCTGCGAACGCATATCTATCGGATGGCATACCAATTTATCGCAAAAACACCCGTTTCCGCCGTTTCTTAAAAATTTAATTTTTTATATATAAAAATTCTCAAAACCTGTTTAAAAATAGAAATAGTATGCAATTTGTAAGATAATATTACAGCACATCTAAATTTCAAAAAAATACAGTGACCCGTTTTGGAAAAATTGATTTTTCAAAAAAAAAATTGAAAGATTTTTTTGAAAAACCAAAAATTATGCTTTTGAAAATTTTGATATCAAATAATTTTGAAATTGATAAGGAACTTCCGTATAAAAAAAATCATTAAAATTGGTTGAGTCGTTTAAGAGAAAGTCAAAAATGATAAAAACGGTTCTATCGTAGGTACTGTTAGTAGAATTTTTACAAACATTTCTTTTATTTCAGAAGTATAACCCTGCTATCAAAAGTAAACACAAAAATTGTATTCAAAATCGAAGATCCATTTTTTGAGAAAAGTTAACTTTTCCTTAATTGTTATATGACAGGTACCGTTAGTTGTGGTCCTAAAAAAAACTTTTCTATTTTGGGAATCACCAAATATACTATGCCACCAAGTTTCAAGAAAATCGGTTAAACGGTTTAGGCTGTAGTTCGAGGTATACACCGACAGACAGACGGACGAACAGAATTTCGGGACCCATTTTTTTCGCATTCCGGACAAGTTAAACAGCTTAACTAAAGATAACACGTCAAAATTAAAACAATCTAAACCATCTTTTGCTAATGTCAAATCCAATATAAAATTTATAAAATTACTGAAAATAAAATGTCCTTAAAAACGACCACCATTATACTTAATTATCTCTCCTAATTCATTACGCTTCAAAAATCATTTATTCCATACAAAAAATACTGCTCTAAGCATTGCAATCAAGTTTTTTCACACCATTTTTTTTTTTTTCTTGCTTAATTATATCGGTCACCTATCAAGCACCTAACCACACAAATAACAAACAACCGACAACGCCTGAAACCAAATTGAATGAAAAATTTAATTCCCGTTTGGAAAATCTAGATCAAGTTGTGGAAACTATACCAAGTGTAGGTAATAACGCGAGTATATCTGTTTTCTTTTTTTTTTGTCTAATTGTCTTTGTGTTCTAAAATAAAAACACAAATAAACTAAACAAAAAAAAAAAAAAAAACATAACACATTGCGACCGACCGACTGATTAACATGCGCGCGGTTTATGCACCTGTTCCAAGGACGTCCAGTCCAGTTCTATAATTAAAAAAAAAAAAATCTTTGAAAACAGACCAAGAAAAAGATACAAAAGTAGCAAAAAAAAGGGAAACAATAAAATAAGATTAAACAGAAAAAAAACTGCAATTATATGTATAAATCTACCCTGACATTTATGTAAATTAGAAAAGTTCAACTAGTTTCTTAACTTCATCTTCTTTTTTTTATTTGTTGTTGTAGTTTGTTGTTTTTGTTTGTGTTAATGATGTTGATGCACTTCCTTAAAAGCCATCACCAATTAGGCTTTCAAATAACATTGCTTGTTGCATGTTTTACTAGCAACTAGCGGATGAGGTTACCAGAAGACCGCACTCAAAATGGGGGTTAAAGGGGGTCTGGTATATTTTTTTGTAGAGCTAATGTCTATTTTTAATAGTTTTTTTTTTGTAGAAATAATGGCTTCTTATAGAACAAATGGCTTTCTGAATAACCAATGTCTTTTTGAAGAATCATGGGCTAGTCATACTCAATGCCCTATAACTATTTGTAGAACTAAAGGCAATTCTCGTATGTTCAAGGTCTATTTGTAGAAATTTGTAGAACTAATGACTATTCTTATACGCCAATAGCTATTTGTAGATCAAAAGGATGTTCTCAATATCCACTGGATATATGAAGAACAATAATGTCTTATGCCTATTTGTAGATCTAAAGTCTATTTTTAATCATGACCAATGGTTACTTTTTGAACCATGGGTTACTCACTGTCCAATTATAGCAATTAGTAGAAGCAAAAGCTAAAATAGCTGTTCAATTTGTAGAACTAATATCTATTTGTAGAACTTGGCTTTTCTTAATCCCAAATGATTATTTGTAGAACTAAATCGAAAGGCTATTCTGGTTATCGAATGGCTATTTTTAGAATCATTGGCTACTTTTACAACCAAGGGCTATTTTGTATGTTCAATGGCAATTTGTAGAACAATTGTTTCTAAGGGATATTTTTAATAGTTTTTTGTAAAACGAATTGATATTCCAAATATCTAATGACTATTTGTAGAGCCAGAAACTTCTAAATATCCAAAGGCTATTTGTAGATCTCAAGTCTATTTAGTACATTCAGTGGCTATTTGTGGAACAAATGGCTATTCTGCATCTCCAATGACTACTTCTAGAACCAATGCCTATTTGTAGAACAAATGGCTATTTTTAAAGTCAAATGGTTTTTGTAGAACATTAAGCAAGTCTAATGTCTATTTGTAGAACAAAAGCCTGTTTTGTAAGTTCATTGGCTATTTGTAAAACCAATAACTATTATTAATATTAAATGGTTATATGTGAGCCATAAGCTAATCACTCTCCAATAGCAATAGCAATTAGTAGAACTAAAGGCTATTTTATATGTTCAGGAGTTAGAATTAGAACTAAATGTCTATTCCTAGTCTGAAATGAATCTGTAAATGGCTATTCTGATTTTCCAATGGCTATTCGTAGAACCATGGCTACTCAATTTCCAAGGGCTACTTGCAGAACTAAAAGTTATTTTGTATTTGCAACGGCTATTTGTAGAGCTAGTGCCTATTTTTAATCTTCAATGTCTTTTTGTAGAACAAATTGGTATTCTCAATGTCCAATGACTATTTGCAGATCCAGGAACTTCCCAATGTCTAATGGCTATTTGTAGAACTAAAGACTATTTTGTATGTTAAATGGCTATTTGTGGAATAAATGGCTATTCTGAATCTCCAATGGCTATTTCTAGATCCAGTGCCTATTTGTAGAACAAAAAAGTTATTTTTAAAGTCAAATGGTTAATTGTACAATCTTAGGTTACTCACTGTCCAATAGCAATTAAATAGAACTAAAGGCTATTTTATATGTTTAGGGGTTATTAGTAGAACTAACTATTCATAGTCCTTGTAGGCTATTTGTAAAACAAAAGCCTATTCTGAATATCCAATAGATATTAATTTGTAAAAACGTGGGTTTTTAATATTCAGAACCGAAGGCTTTTTTTATGTTCAGGAATTATTAGTAGAACTTATGTCGATTTCTAGTCTCTAATGGCTATTTTTAGATCAAAAGGCTATTCTGAATATCCAATGGCTATTTGTAAAAAACCATAGCCATTAAATGTTTAGGGTTTTTTTGTAGAACCAAAGGCTATTTTGTATGAACACAATGGCTTTTTGTAGAACTAATGGCTATTTTATCATTGTGATGGGGAATGTCATTTCAAATCATATTAAAAATAGGAAAACTCGCTAAGGACAAAAATTCCCCTTTTGAAATATTTGACCAACTACGGTCTTGAAGTTACCTAATACTGACTAGCTTCTGTTGATGATGATCCTCTCCATCAGACTAAAGTTACAGTAGTTGACCTTTTTTTCTAAAGCTCTGGGAAAATCGGTTACCATATAATACACAAGAACCAAAGACAAACAATCCCCTTCCAAGTTTTTTTTTTTTTTTGTGTAAAATTACAATGACACAACACAAATCTCTTTGGCATTTTAAAGCTGAGTGCGAGTGTGGTATACACAAAATAGATGAAAAAAAAAAATTATACACAAATCGTCGAAGAAGTAGATAATTGATGACCTTTTAGCATTTTACCATTCGAGTTTGGTATAATATTGTGGAAGTTATAGGGTCCACAGTGAATATGTTTAAAGAGGGGGCCCCCAATGGACAATGTTGGATATTTACTCGTATTTGCATTGATATAGGAAAATGACGATGGTGGTCTTAAAATTCAATGGATGCAGATTTGTTTTTTTTGTATCAACTGTTGAGTATCTTTATTTTCTATTTGTTGCATGACGACATGTAGGTCACCATCTCAATCTTTATTCTTGATTTTTTTTCTTAATGTAAAATAATTTTATTTTAATTTTATTTTAAATTGAATTCAGGGGGTGTGTCGATTTAAGTAGCTTTATAGGATGGATTAAATGGGTGTTAAGAGAGAGAGAGATCACTATATTATTATTAAGAGGAAAGGAAATTCAATTTTAAACAATAGAAGGTGGGGTAGCTCAAGGTGTTATTTGCATGTTGAACTTCACGACATTATAGGTGAATATCACGTGTGGGTATTATGGTTTTGGATATTTTGCGCTGTGAATGGCTTGAGAAATGAGAGACAAATGGTTTTGGAACTATTTACAAGGGAATTACTTATTTAAAATTTTTAAATGGGACCGGCATTTTGGATTGAAGACCTATGGGAACCAAAAAATAAGATTTCCACCTGATTTATGTTACAGAAATTAGTAATTTTTATAAATAAATTACTTCCAGAAATTAAATCAAAATGTAATTATTGTTTTATAGATATTTCGTGGCTATGTCTATCTAGAAAAAAAATTATACCTTCATATGCTACGAATTTTTGAGCTCTAAAACGGTCTTTAAAAAACTTGTATTTTTGACCAACAAAGGGCCAAAATGATGTGTTGAGTTAAGTAATCATTTATTAGTTTATAGCCCAAAAAGGAATCCCTGAAATGAGGTTCCCGAAAATGAAGTTTTGATCATTATTATCGTTCATTTTCTTTTCTAACAAAAGTAATCGAAATATTTGTGAGGTTTTATTGTAGTGGTCTTGAATTTTCATTATAACATCATCAAATAAAATGCACAACTGGATTCCACGAGCTTGCTCTTGTAATTAAAAATAAAAAAATATATTCGTCAGTCACTGAACAATTTAGTTTTTGGTATTTTTCATATTGGAAAAAAATTATCAAAAAAAATATTATTTTATTTATCTAATTTTTTAACAATATTTTTTTTTGAAAAATTAAATAAATATTACTTTTCAAAATCATAAAAGAACCTGTTGCCATTTTTAAGCGAAATCGCTTGAGCCAGTAAAAACATATGCGGAATTAACTAAAATTTATGGAAAATTTGTCGAAAAATGTTCCTTTATTCGATTTTTTTGATAAAAATTAAAAACGTAGTATTGTTACAATTACTTATTTCATAACATACACCAAATTTAGTCAGAGCCGTTTTGGAGAAAAATCCAAAAACTCAAAATCGTTATATGGGAGGTATTGGCTATGATTGAGATAATCAAAAACAACAAAAAAAACCAACCTTGGATATTACAAAAAAGTAATATTAACCATATTTCAAGCAAATTCGTTAACCCGTATAGGCTGTGGCTCGCTGTACAGATGGATGCACAGACGAACAGACGTACAGACGAACAGACGCACAGACTGACAGACTGGACAGCTCCATCATCGTAATGTTGGTTTTGATTAAAACCTCGATATTTTTTTACACGAAACCAATACTTGCCCTATAGAGCAAGTAAAAATTATAATTTTACTCATACAAAAATAGGCGTTCCCGAAATGACACTAAATTGATGTACTCTCATTGTATATCAAATTTAATTTCAATTACCACTTTAATTTAATTTATTCATAAACATAAAACTATTTATGCAACGGTAAATTAATTCCAAGTCATACAAAAAGCCCATTTGTAGCCCCATGAATACAAAATTGATATTTTGTCACTGTAACTACCATTCAGATACATTCTTTCACACAACTTTTATTTAAATAAAAATAATGAATCTTTTAGGTTTTTTTGTAAGGCACCTGAAAATGTTGCCTCAGTAATGTTAAGAATACGACACGAGTATCTTTAATTGATTTTAATGTATTTTGAGTTATGGAAGCGTTCCCGGAATGATTTTTCGCCTTTATTAAATGAAATAAAACAAAAACTAACTCTGTTGGCAAACAAAGTTTATGCATTCGAAGATACATCTCAATTAATTTAACCGATACTTCAGAAGTAAATTTTAATTCAATGTAGTTTTTATTTAAAACGAAGCCTGATTTTAGCCCACAAGCAGAGAGCCATTGATTTGGCAAAAAAAACTATTTTACGCGTCACACAATTAAAAGTGAACTCTGTCAACTTAGCGATCGTAACTGAATTCAAAGTATCCCGGAATCAAACTGCCTAAAATGACTTGTTGTCCAATAACCTTCAGGCTATAAGCATCATTTGACTTAAAATAATGAAGAATTCTTTGGCCAAAGTGCTGCTTTTATTTTCAGATTTCTTATAGCCCATAATTGAGTCACATCCCGATAGAAAGAATTCAACCTTATTTTCTAATCAAATTATATCACAACAAAGAAAATAAAAACTCATTGATCCATCCAAGGTTCATCAAATTCAATAAAAACGAACAATAAACTATTTTCATTGAAACAAAATTAATTCAACTAAATAATCACCTAAAGCATCCAATTATAAAATTGAAAGAAAAACAAACAAAAACTAGCACGCACAACATGCATCAGCCTCATTTTTAGTTACCACCTGAAGCTGCTTCAATACAACAACAACAACAAAAAATACCATTAAACAAGATAAAATAATTCAGATTTATAAAGCAAAACCATAACCAATAACTCGTCTATATTTGCAATGAAATTAATCATGTGTCTCTTCAATCAATGATTGACTGATATCCATTAAAGCCAAATACATGAATCTCCATTTACCAATATGCAGAGCCATAATCTAAAATACTCACTCATAGCCTCTCTCAAAGTTGGAAACACACTCTGTCATCAACAACAAAGAAATTAAAAAACTAAAGTGAAAAGTTGACATTCTTATTTGGATATCTAAGCTAAAAATCCAAAATGATGTAACTTCTCAAAGTCATCAAGAGTGTAATCAGAATGTGTGACGATATGAAACAAATATCGGCCATCTTATGCAATAGAATTCTTGTCTTTGTCAAATGAAATTCCATGCATTTAAACGACCGGAATTTTCGTGACCAAAACAAAACTTTTAGTTCCGATTTGTATTTATGCTTCGGAACTAAAAAAATCAACAATTCAATAAACCAAACCCCATCATCGAAAGTGAGAGTATGGCATTATGTGAGAGTGTTAACCTTCTTTTTCGATGCCCATCAGTATAAGTGTCACATTACACATCAAAACGTCTTTAATGGTATAAGCCTGGCTACCTAAAACTTACCTTGCCCTCTAAAATAGGCATGCAAGTAGTAAAAACCTAGTTATTCGTTGTGAATTTTTTATCAACTTTACGTCTCTTCTGCTGAATAAAAGTCGCGCACTTCACGTCCGTCCACAAACACACTTCCCGAGTTTTTTTGTTTGATTTTTTGTTTGTTGGTTGGCAATTTGCCATATACCTTAATACCTACTTATACCTACTATATACCCGATTTACTGTTGAAACTAGACAGAAACATTGTATTAAAATCATGGCTATGGTCAAGTTGAAAGAGAGTTTAATACTTTGTAATGATCTGGTCTTCATCTTCATGGGAGGTACATTTGCTTTTGACCACTACATTGTATCATACCTGATTCATCAGCTTGGTAATAAAATGAAACATCATCGTCTGTTGTTGGTCTAAGTTTTTTTTTTTGTATTTTTGCTAACTCCTTGCCTTGAGAAAAAATTCGTGACCATATTTGGGTTAACTTGGAAACAGTCAATTATAAATCGGAAGTAAGATTTTTGTTGCCATCAATGTGACATCGATTCAGGATCTGTTTGTGTGACGTTTTGACAGATTTCGTTCAAAGGAGCAAAAACATTGTTCGAAATAAATCACTTCCAATAAAAAGGAAGTTCCTATACAGTTTTCTCCGTCTAAATGTAAATCTTTTCAAAATAACAAAAAAAAAAAACAATGAAACAGTTCGAGGAAATAACAAACAATCGGACGCTTGACACCCTTTAGGAAATAATGTCAAGGCATTAGCAGCAGAACAACAAGTCATGATCATATCTTATCTACTGTTCAACTTCCGTTTGATGAAAACTTAAAGAAAAAGGTACCCATAGCCTGAATATAAAATTGAACTAAAGTATCAATATTAAGGAAAGAAAGTTCGTGAAGTTAGCACTACCATAAAAGAAATTCAAAAACTTAAGTATGCAGGACTTTGTTGCTAGTTTTTTGTTCCTATCCTTACCCCCTACTAACTTCACTTAAAGTTAGCACCGTTAGTTCCTAATTAACTTCACGTAAAGTTAGAACCGCTTTCCTCCAAAATTAAAAATTTCAAAAAAAGGAAGCAGGAATTTGTTGCTCATTTCTTATACCCAATCTAGTCCAATGTGGAATCCGAAAAGGTTGCATATTGTCACCAATACTTTTCCTGTTAGTGATTAGTGAAGTGCTGTGTGCAGCCCTGCTAAACGGAAATGGTGGAATTCAATGGAGTCTGACATCCCCACAAAAACATCTGGACTACGCAGACGACCGACATATGCTTACTCTTTCATAGGATAATGGATCTCCATCAAATGACAACAAGAACTTGAAATTAACACAGCAAAAACAAAAATGATCAGCCTCGGAATTAACTGATCCGTTCAAGTCAATATTTCTGGACAACTGAAGACTTTCAATATTTTGGGCGTTTTGTTTCTACCAAAGGCGGAACCGAACAAGACGTTGACAGCCGTATTTAAAAGGCAAAGGCTGCTTACGGAATGCTGTCCAAAATATGGAGAAATAAATAATAATAAAGTAAGCTTAAAGACCTAGCTGAGACTGTTCTGATCCAATGTTGAATCCGTGCTTCTGTATGGGTTCACCACTTGAAAAATCTTAACAACTGTCACAAGCAAAGGTGTCTACGAAACATCTTAAGGATTTTGTGGCCCAACCGTATTTCTAATGAAGAACTTCATAGAAGAACGGGTCAAGGATCCATAGACAGTACTTTTTGCAGACGTAACTGACAGTGGATTGGTCATACGCTTCGAAAAGGCAACGATTGCATTGCGATGCAATAGAACCCACTCACAGGAGCAGGACAGTCGAAAGGGAATCTGCATGGCTGGAGAAGGAGTTGGAGAGAACTACGATATATTTCCAGGAACCGTACACGATGGCGCGTAGGAGTAGTGGAGACCCTATACCCTATATAAAAATATTCAAATCAGCTATACCAAACTACGTCATACTCCCTACCCAAAAGTGGCTCACAACAATTCTAACAACAAACCAGGATTTCAAATCTGCTTATTTCTTATGCACAGATGTTTTTTTTTTGTCGTACACACATGTCGGAACACATTTTTACCATTTTAATACTTAATGTTCCAACAAAATAGCGTCAAACTACCTACAAGCTCGATGAACTAGAAACTTGTTCTCGAGCATGTAAAATTGCATACATTACAGAGGTCGGCCCCCGGAAGGCCTTGACTTCTCTCAGCAAATTATTTTCTTATTGCGACACATTAATGCTCCACCGCATGTTGTCGTTGTATTCCGTAGAAGTAGTTTAAAGTTTGATTGTTTTGTAATTTTCATCAGCAAACAAACATGATCCGATTCCAGGTGTCGATGTCGGTCGGTCTGAATACAGCACACCAAACGCGATGCGTCACTCACCAGTCTTGGAAGTATAATAAAGTAGAAAGTGAAAGACGCGGTACCACGATCCACATGACACACAATAATATGCAATGCAGTAATAATTATTGATCCTTGATCACTGCAGCGTGTTTTTGTTCTTGGAGGGCATTCATAACAATATTTCCATCCGGCTAACGATATAATCTATTAACACCGCCGCCATCGCTACTTAAACTTGTAAGTAGCGGAATGGAATGAGAGTCCAATTATTTAACAGTAATTATACTGCATTTTCATCATAATTAAACTTCAGTTTTATTTTGTTGCATAAATTTGTTGTTTCTAGAAGCTAGATATTGCAATTTCTCATAGTGAAACATATAAATCTAGTTAATTTGTTTAAAACAATAATAAAAATAATAATTGCAATGAGCTCTACGGACGACGCACGGCAGTTACCATCAAGAAACAAGAACAAGCTCGGTGTGTGGTTGGCGCGTGAAACAACCTTTGTTTTTAGCGACCACGATGAAGAACAGTGGGATAAGTTTGGGGGCAAGTGTGGACATTATTTAAAAAAAAAATGTGCCTTGATTTGTGACATTTCAAGAGAATCACTTTCAAATTCAAGATAATGTTACCCGGTTGTCCATACTCCCAGTTAATACGACTTCTGATAACATTACGGAGATTCTGTCAGCATTTTTAATTATTCTAAGTTTGTTTCCAAGTCTTTTCCTATGAAGGAATCAAACAAGGCTCTACTCGTAGTTTAGCAAGTTTAGGGTCAACAAGTTGGTCAGCGAAACCCCCATTTGTAAGGTTTCCAATTGGTCTTCTAACGTTCTAGCTAAGTACAGTAAAGTCTCGAAGAAAGACTGGATTTGACGATGACACTGCTCTGTGCTATCAAACAAGCAGACTCTTGCACTCTGAAATGTAAGGACCCATCAATTTCACAATCTTTTAGTTCAAGTAGAAATTTGTACTATAAAACGTAGACATTTCCGGAAGTAAGTGGTATAAGGTGGCAGCGAGTGCAGTGGAAGTGAACTCTCCTTCCAAAAGCTCAAGGGAATCTAAGACCTCTGGCATATGGGGTGTTGATGACTTCCTAACTTAAGTAGATTCCTTATAACCTGGAAACAAATCAAGTGCAGAATGTTAGCAGCCAGATTTTGAAGAAAAGCCCCGCATTCGGTGGACATAGAAACAACGACTTACAGCCATTTTCTTTACAGGGTCCTAACACTTGTGACGAGACTACGTATTTCTGTGAAAGTGATTATTTTTCGAACGATCATTGATCTTCCTTAAAGTTGACCGATGATGAAAGTAATTCAAATCTCAGGAAGCTTAAGGGCTGCTCACAGCATTTGAAACCATAAAATGCGGTTCCATCTTTAAAACGGTATCAGTAGAAATTAACTGCTAATGACGCTTATTAGAGTGGTAACGTATCTTCCATAGATCTGAACCGCAATGAAGAGCTGGACAACATCGAGTGCAAGCACATTTTAGGTGGCTATGGTATTAGCGAACGAAATAGCTTTATGGTAACGCAAACAAGCTTGTAGACGCTGACACCTTCTTCCACTATAATATTGATAACTTGATACTCCGGAACCGGAACTACGTCAGTTAGACCAGCCTGCAAAAGTCACCGAAATATACTCTGCGTACCAAAGTACAATGTCAACAAACTACAAGATTCAGTAGTGCGTCGAAGTCGAATCAGTCGAGTGGCAGAAACGCATCAGACGTTTGGAAATAATGTATTAGCCGTCCGGCAGAAATGCAAACCAAGAAATTGACTGGAAGAAAGTAGTTCCTTCAAGCAACAACTTGTTAAAAAATATGGCAGTTGGTTGGATAGGATCATATTGATAATGGAATTGTTGCCCTTTACTTGATTTAACGGTCTGATGCAAAAAGTTCCCGAGAAGAACGTTCCCGTTCAGGATAAAAAAAGAAATCACTTTATTCCCAACAGTTCCTGCTGATCCTGAATGTAAAACTATCAGTAAAGGTCAGTGAATGAACCAAAGAAAGATCACCAAAATTGAAATATCTTTTAAGATTTTGTCAAAGAATGTAAGGATTGTCTTACGCACTAGGACATAAACATTTTATTTTGGTTATCAATCGAAGTCTAGTGTGCACCACGACAAATTTTGCTCAACGGGAAAAAAATAAAAAAGATTTAAATGAAAAATGGAGTTCCTCAAGGTTGTATTCTATCACTACTATTATTTTAAGTTTAATAAGTGATATTGTTTTCTTGTTTTTTGTTCGATAATGAATGTAAATTGGCCCACTCTACGACAGTCAATAAAGTTTCTTGAAGCCATGGTTGAAAGGTGCCGCAGCACACAATCACTCAGCATTTTTTTCGTTTCCTTTATATTGTGGTGTGCTTGTGCTTGTGCTGACCGACTTGTCTACGCTTAATTTAGCTGCGTAATTAAAACAAACTAAGAAACACAAATGAAGTAGGTTTTTTTCTGTTCTCTTTTCTTAAGTTTTTTTTTTTTTTTGCATTAAACGTCCTTGAACATTGGTTTTTAGCCGTTTAATAATGTTAAATGAGGTGTGTCGCTCATTGTGTGAACTGTGAAGTTGAGTTTATTACTGTGAAGTTTATTTTTGCAAAACGACCTTAAAGGTCGGTGTGATTATTATAGGCTAATGGTTTTTATGGGAATTTCTCTTAGTAAGTATTCTAATTTCGGTTTGAAATTTTTTAAGAGTTCTTCCTTCTTATTGTAAAAAATACTTAATACGATTTATTGTTCTAAGCATTGGTATTTAGTTTTAATTAAAAAAAAATTCTTCAAGGTTCTATCTACTAGATACGCTCTGGCAGGTTTATATTGTTAGTATTTTTAAACAATTGCGGACAAAGAAACATAGATTTAATTCTTTCGCATTCTTAGTACCTAACAATTGTGATAGAAAATTTGTAAACAAAATTGTGTAAAATGCACAATTTAGAAACAAATGTTTTACAAATGCATTTGGTCTTGAAGGTATGAAATAGAAGATGTGATATGAAGGGCCATGGGAAAGAACGATCAATGTAAGATTTTGATTTTTGTCCACAATTAATTTTTTTGTAATTTTGAATTTGTCTATTTTCGGTGCAACAAAAGTAATAAAGTATGTATTTTGGTGGCCCTTCATATGATTATATGTGTAATCTGTAAGAAGAAAAACCTCAAAAAACCTCTTACAACACGTTTCTTAATAATGATATTTATGCTAGTATATGAAGTAGAGCAAAAATAATATATTTTTTGCTGATATCTCGAAAACGTTTCTTTGGAGAAATAAATGAATGCCATTTTAGTGTTCAGCGACCCAAAATTATTCTAACAAATAAATTTTTGTGCAGCTACTCGCCGTGAATCCAAAATTTTGTAAACTAGTGTTATGTTTTTCTTTAAGTAAGACTCATAAAAAAAATATTTTTTTTTAAAAACGGCTCAATAGATTTTTTTGAAAAAAAGTCTAAAAATTTATCGTTATAAAATAAATCATGTCAACAAGTTTAATCAAAATCGTTAGAGTCGTTTTCGAGAAAACTCGAATAACTCAAAAATGTTGTATGGGAGGTACTCGTTCTAGATGAGATAATCAAAAACAAAAAAAATAAACCCTCAAAATTACATAAAAATCATCTCTTCCAAATTTGAAGACAAATCCGTTCACGCGTTTGGGCAGTGGAAATGTGTGTAGATGAACGCACGGACGCACAGACGCACAGACGCACAGACCGAGGGACGGCATGATGAAAACTACTTTTTTAGTCTTTTCCATCCTCGTAATGTTGGTTTTGATTAAAACCTCGAAATTTTTTTTTGACACGAAACCAATACTTGCCCTATAGAGCAAGTAAAAACGACAAAAAATCTCTCTCTAATCGCTCTAATTTTCAAAAATTTTCTAAAATTCTAAAAATTGCCGTTCTTTAAAGATTTTTGTTTGTTTTTTAAACTTAAACGATTTTTGAAAACAATTCGCTTAATTAATTAATATTTACAAATGTTTACAAAAATAATCAAACTGAGTTTATAAAATAATTTACTTTTTTAAGATTAATTTTTCTACCAAAACTTGATGGTTTAATTTGATTTTAATTGAATACAAGAATATTAATGTTAGCCTTCCATTTTTGAAGCAATTTAAAAATATACAAAACTGAATGCTGATTCTGTTGAAAAATTAAGTAACTCTTTACTATTTCTTAGAAACTATTGCAGAAAAATAATGCTAGTGAATTTTTGAATAAAAATTGATTCGATTTTTTTCAAAATTCTGAGTTCTTAAACTATTCATTGCATAAACTTGATTTAAAATTTTAATAACAGAAGTTTTTATTTAATTTCGTTGTATTTTAATTTTTGTTCTACTTGAAGTAAACTTTTGAGAAAATTCCTCCTTCCACCTGAACGGGTGAAAATATAAACACAAATCTAATTGTTAAGTTTAAAAAAAAAATCCAATAAGAACGGTGATTTTTAAACCATTAACTTTGAAGTATTTTTGAATATCAACATTTGAAAACAAAAATATCATCAATATCGGATCAGTTTCGCCCGGTTCCAAGATAATGCCTAACTAAAACTCAAAATGGAGTTTTAGTTTCTTCATTAGTGGAGTAACTAGATGTTATAGTTTCTTTGTGTTTTTATGGAAGATTAAAAACTAATCACTAAGGTATGCAAAAATTTACTTAAAACATAAACAGGTCGAAGGACATTAATTAAAGTTATAAGAGAAGTAATATTCCGTAGTTTGTTTATGTCTTAATTTAATTGGAATTTGTTTGTCTTTTAATTTAAGTAAATTTAAAATTTATTTTTGATGGAAAAATCCTATACACCTGATGATGTTTTGTCCATCTCTTTAAAACATTATAATAAAAGTTTAAACAACCAGTTTAAAAGGCATGGGTTTTTTTTTCAACCAATTCTTTTCCAAAACAAGAACAAACCTCTTTTTCAAAACAAATCAAATCAATTAAATGCAAATGTCTATCACTTGTTTTCTCATTTCGACAGACCAGATAATGCGGTAAATGACGCACTTTGGGTATTACTATTCATTGTCCAAACCAACTTAAGAACAATTTTTTCATCATCAAATCTTAGCGACTTAGTTGATTATTCATTAACTTGAAAGTGATCTACTTTATTTAATGGTATTTATAAAATTTCTTTAATTTAATTAACTTAAGCAACAAAACAGGCCCCAAAAAGTTAGAAAGATTAACTATATTTCGTTCAAGGTCTCTTCTTTTAACTGAAACTTATCTCGAACTCATAAAAAAATATGTGCAATAATTAGATTTTATCATTCGAAATAATTTATAGTCCGAGTTGTCGAATTAACATCCGGGTTTTGTGCCAACTTGGTTGAGATATCTTATTGAGATGCCTACAAATTTCAAGCCCTACTCTATAGTATCTTTACATGCTCGTAGACTAGACTGACCGAGAGAAATACAGATACTCTTCTACCGTCACAACAATAAATACGCCCAAGATACAATTCCCGGAAAAATCAATGTGAATTTTCCACTCTCATGTCATGAAAGTCTTTCGACCATTACCGTGCAGACAGTGCGGTATACTCTCTGGGCGACTACGACCGACGACGAGTGCTACTTGCCCCATAATATCTCAACAAAAATGCTATAAAATCCATTAGATTAGTGTGGTGGAGCTTTTGGTGGTAATATACTCCAAGCCAAGCCAAGCCAAGCCAAGTTGTAGGTAAATGTGTCAACTTTCTGGTCGGTTGAGACCGTTTACATCATACCGCAGCAGATACACACGCACACGCCAACAATGTACATTCGCATGCAGTTCCAATTCAGTGCGATATTGCACCAGATGTTCTCGTATATCACGACTTGCAATTTTGGTCGTCTTTTGCCACTCTTCGTCGCTCTCTCTCTCTCAAAACCTCAAGTCTTTTTTTTTTTTTTTTTGCATCCTAGCCATTCGAGAGTTGTATAGTTTACCATCACTACTACCACATTGCAATCAATTGCACAATTATTATTATCGTGTATCTTTTTCTCAAAGTTGTTTTGAGGTAATTATAGCATTTTGTCGGCAAACGGTAGTTGTGGCAAGCAGGCGAAGCGGACTTCTTTTGCTGATGATGATAGTTACGCGTTCTTTATAGAGTTTTGTGGTATAAAAGAAGACTGTGTGTGAGACTTTATAGAGAACCTATCTGGTTTTTAGCATCAATTTGTGGTCAATGAAATGAATTTCAAATGCAGTACACCATGATTTATTGATCGCGACATTTGTTGCTAACTCGTTTGTGGTTTATTTTTTTTTTTTTTATTCTTTTTCACTTGACGCTTTATGGGGTTTCACGGATTATTGACTCTGGGATGATGACGATGACATGCACAGTGGGATAGCATAGCCATAATAGTGCATTATTTTAAATATTAAAAAAAATTCTCAAAGTGGTGCAAGGACTTTTAGTAGTTCATTTGGAACATTTTTTCAGAAAAACGCTTTGGCAGCAGCGAAATCTTTTTTATTGATTTTGATTAAATTTTATGAACTTCTTCCTTTGTGTGCTAAGCAAAAAAAAACTGGTGAGTTGTTTTTATAATTAAATCGACGGTACAAATGTTTTTTATCGTGTGTTTAAAGATAAAACTAAAACGGTCACTGTGGCGTATGAGTAACATTATAGCAATTTTTTTAATGGCATATACCAATTTTTTACTAGTTCTTTTGTTTAACCCCCAGTTCTAAGTTTTCATACCCCACTGTACAATATTAAGTATATTATATTGAAGATATTAATAAATTGTGTAGAAGTTGTTTTTATTTTTTTTTTATTTAACCGTTTAACCATAGTTTGGCAAAAAGTCAATAAATTAAATTTATATTTTATGAGTACTTAAGAAATAAATTTAATTATGTCAATCGAAAGCACCACCCGAACGCTTAGAGACATGAAAATAATTATAAGTAGTTTAAAATTTCAATTAAATAATTTAAAAGATTTATTGACTGTTGTCTAATAAGTTGGCAAATTGGTTTATAGTCAACTTATTCAGTAATTCACACTATAATCAACGCTAAAACAGTGCCAGGAAAAATAATCTGATAATTGGCGCAGTCTTTTTAAATGTCCCCACCTACCTTTTTTATTTGTAACCATACCCAACCCATGGGTAGAGTATCTTCAATTAAATAAAAGTGTTACTATTCCATAATAGCTTACGGGTACATAACTAAAAATCGTTTTCATTGTTTAAATATTTTTCAAAAATTTATTGAAGAAGTGAATGCGTGATAACTTTTTTAAATAACTTTTCCTATCAATTTAATAAATAATCAGTATTATAAACTACATTGAATATATTTTTTGCCAAATCGGTTAATATGTCAAAAATAGGTGAAAAATTAAATGAGTCAGAAATATTATTGTCACAGTAATCTAAATAAATGAACAAATAGTACATTCAAATTAGGATTTGTCGTGACAAAAATTACACTGTATGACAAAAAACAGGGTAAAAAAATAACGTGGGCAGAAACCTATCACGATTTGTAGAGCTTATTGCACTGATTACAAAATGGTATGAACAAATTCCGTAACACCCCCAAAAATCTGGAGTTAGGGGCAAAAAACGGGTATTTTCGACTTGCATTCATTGTAAAAGATCTAGCTTCGTCAAGTTTTTATGCATTTAAGATTTTTTTGCTGTTTTGTAAAGAAGCCACTTAGACTTTTTCAACAATGGTATATGCCCCTCCACAGGGCCCCCCCCCCTCCACCTTTCCACCAAATTAATTTTTAAAATCAATGAATTTCAATTCCTATTGGTCGGAATCAAAAAGCTAATGAGAAACAAAAAAAAAATGAACATTCCATTCCACAGGTCTAAGCCTCTTAAGTTAGCGTCAAAAAAAAAATAGAGGGCAGCACAGTTCGTAACAAATATTTTTTCATGTTTTGTTAAAATAAAATAAAATTTAAATATAAAATAATAATAAAATATACTAAAATGTTTTTACCCCTACGTCCAGACAAACCCCCTCTCAACAACATTTTAAGTATTTTATTTTTTCGTTTTTATTTACTTTTATGTCAAAACACGAAATAATATTTGGAATTGAAAGCATCTATTCGAAAAATTTAAGGCAGGATTTGGTTGGGGGGGGGGGAGTGCTATATTGAGGGGAATACACCATTTTTGTTTTTTATGCTCTAGACTTCAAAAAATAATAATATGCAAAGAAAACCCTGTTAAAAATATTATTGTGATGTTTCCCCTATTTTTCGTCTAATTTGAATGTAATAAAAGAACTACTAAAACTACTAAATAATGCTTAACTAATGCATAAACTATATTCATTAAACTACATTCACTTAGACCTTGAAACACATGAGCAAGTGTGTATCTCAAACGTCGAGTGCAGTTGTCTGTCTATTTTTTTCTATAAATGCTAATAGAAGACGAGTGTAGGTTTGGAAGCTTCATTTTTAGATGAAGTGACTTTACTCCAACATTCGATTTAATTTTAGCTGTAATTTTTACTCATTTAATATTTTTAAAAACAATTAAAAAGTAAATTATAATACTGTCGCATAGTCTTTTGTAACATGAAATAGAAACATTTATTTTTTTTTTCAAAAGTTTTCAATACACTATACTCTAACCTTAAATGGATTTAAACAAATTGGTTAAGTGCTAGGTATTCCATTCGTTACAAATAAGTGAAGCAAATTCCTTTGCCAGTATGTGTGTATGAAGTTTAGCTTTGTGGTATGGTATGGAAATCCACAGGGACCTTTGCAATGTAAACAAATACCGAGATGATGAAATAGGAATTTGTTTCTGACATAAGATTTAAAAAATTAGGAGACTTCTTGATGGATTCATTTTGCACTTACACATAAAGGAACTATTAAGTAAGCGATGAAAAGTGTATCAGTTACCAAATATGTTAAAAATTTGTAATTCTTCTCACCAGGGAACTATTTACCAAACTTTTATTTTGTTTTAAATTTATGCAACTTGATATGGTAAATGCATAAAAAGAGGTTGAAGTATCCATACATCACTTTTAAGATTACTCCATCCAACTATAAAAAAGGCATACAAATAATTTCGATAATGAATGACTTAAAGCCTCATAGACTGAGTCATTCTAAAATTTAACTTGTTCGATTTTTAATTGCCCTTATTTGTCCACAAAATGTCAATAAAAACAATCTATTAATAAGTCAAATAAGACAACAAAAAAATCCCCTTTAATCATTTCTTTCAGCTCTTAAATGGGTGTATGCACTAGATATTAGCATAAACACTTCATCAGCCATCAGTTTTAATAAATAAAAGATATCATTACCAAGCAGGCAGGTATTAACCACTGAGGTTTTATTGACTTGGCAATAATTTTCTTTTTTTTCTTTTTCCTCACTGAGACACCTGTTTTTATTAACATGCTCTGCTCATATTCGAACAATAAATTTATTATTCAAGTTATTGTTTATTTTTATTTATTTTTTTCTTTTCATTAACCAGCACATTCATCAACCAAATAAATATGTAAAAATTATTAGAAACATATATATGCATTTTGAGCTTTTATGTGTAATAATTTCTTTCATCACAATTTTTATGGGAAATTAAACGTAAGAAATTATATTGTTTTAATTAATATTATTTGAAATTAATTCAGAATTCTTATTTAGAAGAAAAAATTTACCTAGTTAAAAATCGATGATGATTTCTTTTTATATTTCACTACAATCTCAAGGAAATTCCAATTGTCTACTGCTGAAATATAAACTTTCCATTGTAAACAAACACCACAGCCAATTCTAATATGGAAACCACTAATGAATTCATAGCAATTAGTCGGTTTTGCGAGTTGATCAAATTTTTTTTGCTATCGAAAACAATCGACTATTAAGAAAATTTGGATTATTATTTAAATTTTTTATCAATTATTTTTTAATTGTTTGATAATTTTGTTGGAATAAATTATATATTTTTTTTTTAACAATACCATAAAAAAATTTATAAGAATGTTTATGTGTGGGATTTAGACCATATAATGACCTTGCTCTATTTGAAATTAAAGATTTTAAGAGGTTATAGCTCTGGCAAAACGAAGCAGAGTTTACCAAAGTACATTAATTAAATTTATTCAGAAATCAGTCTTTACTTTTAATTATTATTATTACTGTTTTAAATTTGTAGAAGCCTCTTGAGTAAAGTTTATTTTTGTTATTGTATTGTTATTTTGCATTCAGTATTAATTTATTTTTATAACTTTAAAACTATGAAAAACTGTAAATGTGATTTGAATATTTGTCACTTTAACATTTTGTTTACAAATAAAAATCTGTTGTTATTAAATAAGGTTATATTTAATAGTAAATATCATAAATATGAATAAAAAACTTTAAATTAATATACTTTTGGCTTCAATTCAGTTAGTATAATTGGGCATTATTACCATAGAAATGAGTTACTAGGAAGACATGACCAATCCCTTGTAGAAATGTATTTTTGTTTACTAAGGTTTACTGTAAAAACACATTTATTATTCTAAAGCATTTGTTGTTTTTCCTGTTTTTTTAGTTTTTTCTTGCGTCGATGTTAAAAACTGATTAGATGAACACTGTGTAGGATATTTAAATATATTTTTGACGTAATTTCAGATAAACTTTGCTTCAAAAATGCAATTAAAATAAGGAAAACAAATATGTTTCCCAAAATCAAGTTCGCTGCTCAGCTCTTTCATTTTGATCAAAATCTTAAATTCCTCCGTAATGGTTCTCATTTTTATCACTCTAATCTTCGATACGAAGCTACAAAATGATCCTTATCAAAACTGGATTAAGCTTTGTACATAAATATGTCCTGTAAATAACTTTAACACTAACAAACATAAACATTTAAAAAAAATGTTTTCGTTTGAAAAATATAATACTTATTCTGAAAAAATTTGAGTGAAGGAAGCAAAATGTATACAAATGATTGATCTGTAGCACAAAACTTTGTTTAAAACACATTTCCAATCAAAAATTAAAAACATATTTAGAAAAGGCGGAAACTATATTTTTGAAGTAACAGCAAAATGCCAAAACAAAAATGATGACCATTTTTAACGATTTATTTATTTAAAATTTATTTATTTTAACTTTAAAGAAAATATTTTGCAAAAAGGCAAATAAATCACAAACATCTAAAAAATTTTACTTTTATTTATGAAAAAGTTTAAAAAATGTACTATTTATTTATATTTTGAAAATCCAATTAATTATATTTTGTTTTTAATTTTTCCTCGACATACCATCAGTCAGATGATCAAATTTACTACTGCAACTTTGGAGGGAAGTCAATTTTTCTTCACATTAAAACAATTATGCACAATGATACTACAAACAAAAAAACATACGGAACAATCCACAAACAATTAAAACACATATTTTTTTCTTTAGCAGGCATTAATGTATAAAATTAAAAATTAAATAATTTTCTTTTATTGTCAAGATAAATTTAAAAAAAAAAAACAAACAACAACAAAAAATATATTTAAGGAAAGAACAACTCTTTTATTACGACCAGTTTTTATGGAACTGATTAAATAATAAAATTATTTTTCGAACCCCTAACCATCAGGCAAGTCACATTGCACGCCCAAAGAATGAAAGTTGCTCTAACACCAATTGAAAACAAAAAAAAAAAAAAAAAAACCTAACCGGCTATCATCTATTTCCACAAAAATGGCCAGGAAAATCTGGTGGTACATAATAATCTATATGCCAACTGGGATATGGATACAACAAAATAAACCTCCCCAAAGAAGCCCACCTGAGTGTGGCCTGTGGTTAAGCCTCTACATTCAAACCATCAGCCCCATCTACCACCAACCAAACCGACCACATTCAAATGAAAGTAAAAACTGAAGCTTTGAACAAACGGGCAGAAGCCAACCACCGTCATCACCATTGATGGCTAAGTCCACTTACCACTTTTGTTTGTCTTGAGTTTTTACCAGCGCAGCGCGCCTCTGCACTGTTAAGCCTGATTGAGAGTATTACAGCATAGATACTTTTTGCGCCAATACTTGAGCTTGTCTGTCTGGTCTTCATTTGAGTGTTTTACTCTCACTCTCTTGTGAGAAACGCGCGTCTACCGCTCCAAGTCATCGGTCGGTCGTCGTCACAAATGCACATGATTGTAGGAGGGGGCTCTAGATTCGTTTTCAGTTCCATTGACTCTGTGTGACTCTGTTTATATTGTTAAGTAATTCTTGTTTTTTTTTGTTGTTTTTGTTGTATTTTTCTTGTTGTTGTTGTCTTGGGGCATTTGTCGTCATTAGGGGGACTTTGATGGTGGTATTTGCGAGCAACAAGAAGTTACCGGTTAGGCAGAGTGATAAAACAGTGGCACTTCATACACGCAAGCTTCTAAAAACAGTTGCTTGAGTGGTTGCATATAGAAGACAGATTATTAGTAAAGCTTCTCAACAAAGTTATAATATCTACAGATACGCTGCTGCAAGTACTTATACAGTGGGTGTAATAGTGTGTGTTTGTGTGATTCGAACGTTATTTCAAATCTAGAGGAGCCCAATCAATACTATCACAACCAACTCTGTGACTAAAGTTGAGTTTAAGTAGGAAAATATTTAAGTCAAGCATTTTGTATTGCTCACAGATAAAATAGTATAAAAGTAAAGAACTGACCACACTCAGCATCCAGTCAAAGGTTTGGAATCGAAACGGTTCTTATCCTTAATTCGGGAAATCAGAAAAAGGTGTGATTTTAAAAAATCTTACAAATAAAAATAAATACAAATTCTTGTGTTTGATAATAATTTTTTGTTTCTAATTCTTGTTTTTTGTTTCTTTTCTCGTTTCAATTAAATAAAAATCAATAATCAGGAGAACTAAGATAAATATGAAAGTATTTGTGAGTATCCGGATAAAAAAGTGATAAGATTTTAAGTAGAAAAAAAAAAAAAAAAAAAAAAGAACAATTCATAATAAACCATAAAGTGATTTCGGCAAATACCAAAAAGACAATAATTGGGTGTTTTTGAAAGTGAATTCTTGGATAAAAATAGTGAATTTTTTGAATGGATAAAATAGGCCCTTGTATTGATGGATAATTCGGATAAAAGTTTATTTTAAAGGAAAAAATGTATTCCAAAGAGAAATTGTGACTTATTCAGGCTATTGGATAGCTGAGATTTTAATCGGATAAAAATAGGAAAATTTGTTTTGTTTTCTGTTGGATATTGGAAAAATCTTATTTAAAGTGTTTGCATAACACTGAAATATTTGTGTACAAAGTATTCTTATCATGAATTACTAATTCCAAAAAACTTACGAAGTTTTCAATCACTTTGGATAAAGCAATTCTTCTTGATTTATCCAACATGACTTTACGGATAAAGGACACACATTTTCAAATATCTTGAGACATCATTCACAGTTTCTTGCAATTATTTTTCAAGTGCTTATGGATAAAATACAATTTTTTATAACTATTTTTAAGTCAAATATTTGAAATATTGAATTTTATTTTTATCCGAAAAATTGGAAAGTAACACAGAAATTAAAAAGGTTTCGACTTTATTTTTCTGCTACGTCAATTTTAATGATTGAATTGACTTGAATTTTGCACGAAAAATATTGATTTTATAATTTTTTTTATGAAAGTCGATAATTTGTAGGAAATTTGTTAATTATGCACTAAATTTTTTATCCGAAGTTGTAAATTGAAGCGGATAATTGATTTTAAATACAGTCCAGATGAAAAATTTAATTTAAAACAAAATCTTAGAGCACAACTAAAACAGATAAATGAAAAATTATTTTTTTTCAATTATCCAGTCAAGTCAAGGGGATAAATTTGAATTTCTTGACCATTTAGCCTAAGACCATTCTCCAAATATTTTTTTCTGAACATTTTGGAATGATGGAATAATGTTCATACACAAAATATAAGACATCAATCTTAGAGAAGAGGCATTTATTTTGGAGATAGGAACAAAGATATTTCATGAAATACAATTTATTTGCTTATCCAAGGCATTGTCCGGATAATAAAACATAAGCATATCATTGTTTACCAAATATCTCTTGTTTGAGAACCAAATTTTGATTAATTTGAAAGAAAAATGGTTATCCGCGTCCTTATTCAAATAATGGATACATTTTTTTCTACCGTATATCATTCAAATCTATAAATTTGTATAATCAAAGTATTATCCAGAAAAGAGAACTTAACTAGTATCCTAACATACCATTTTCGTTTCTATTTTGAATGTTTTTGTAGGAAAAATTGCATTTTTTTTGAAGAAAAACATTTATCCGAAATGTAATTATACTAACGGATAAGATTTAACTTGCTTTTTGACTTTGGTGTTAGTCAGAATTTCTATAAAATTTGATTTTATATTTTATCCGAGGTGTTATCCGCGTAGTAAAATTGCTTTTTTTTAAATATTTATTCAATAGTTCTTCTTCTTAAAAACTCTTTTATTATTTCGCAAAGAAAAACCAAAACATTGCCCAATTCCATTCACTATAAAAAAAAATTAAAAACAAACACTAATCACTGCGCATTCATGAGTTTTTATTTCACAATGCGACGTGATCGGAAATTAAAAATAAAAATTTTTCATGTACGTAATATCATGAGTCCCCCGGATATTTTTATCCATATGTCGCGACGCGTTGATTATCACCCATTTGATTCAGAATTTCACTTTCAACGCACCAAACTGCCATATATAGACTCGCATGTAAAAAAAAACGTGATCACTTTCGCTGCAAATTCAATATAATAATTCAATTGCACGCAGTTCATCAATTCCAATCCATACATTACAATTTATTTTGTTTTTTTTTTTTTATTTTATTTTTGTATTCATTAAACTTTCGATTAACATGTTTAATTAAATAATTTTACAGGTTTGTTTGGCCGCCCTCTTAGTGGCATCAGCTTATGCCGGCAATGCCAAGAAGGGCATTCCCCTGGAGAAGAAACTCGACAAACGAGGTCTTCTCAATCTCGGATATGGCTATGGCCATGCTGGTCTTGATATCGGATACCTTGGCGGCGGTGGTCATGGTGGTTTGATTGGAAGCGGATACGGACATGGAATCGGCCTCGGAGGTGGTGCCGTTTATGGTGGAAGTGGCGGAGGCTTTCTTTTGGGTCAATCCGCTGATGTAACACGCACAGTAACCCTTGTAAAGGGTGTACCAGTGCCAGTTGCCGTTGACAGGCCATACCCGGTGACAGTTGAGAGACCAGTACCATATCCAGTTAAAGTTGGTGTGCCACAGCCCTATGAAGTCATCAAACACGTCCCATATGCAGTTAAGGAAATCGTCAAAGTACCAATTCATGTGCCACAACCCTACCCAGTTGAGAAGAAGGTTCCATATGCTGTACATGTTCCAGTCGATCGTCCATACCCCGTTAAAGTTGGTGTTCCCCAACCCTATGAAGTGATCAAGCATGTTCCATATCCAGTTAAGGTGCCAGTACCACAACCCTATGCCGTCGATAGGCCAGTACCATACCCAGTTAAGGTTGCTGTTCCAGTGCCACAACCGTACCCAGTCGAGAAGCGTGTTCCATACCCAGTCAAGGTTGCAGTTGACCGTCCATATCCCGTCAATGTACCACAACCTTACCCAGTTGCCGTCGAGAGGCCATATCCCGTTGTCGTTGAGAAACAAGTGAACGTGAACGTCCCAGTGCCAGTAGATCGTCCCTACCCAGTGCCAGTAGATCGCCCAGTTGCTTATCCCGTCAAAGTACCAGTTCCACAGCCCTATGCCGTTGAGCGTCCATACCCTGTTGCAGTAGATCGTCCAGTTGCATACCCAGTCAAGGTTCCAGTCGACCGTCCTTACCCAGTGACCGTTGAAAGACAAGTCCCAGTTGCTGTCGACAGACCAGTACCAGTGCCAGTTGGTGTTCCAGTCGGTGTCTCGTATGGTGGATCCGGATATGGCGGTCAAATCATTTCCGGCGGAGGTCATGGAGGTGGATTGATCCTTGGAGGTGGTCATGGATACGGCCTTAGCAGCGGGCATGGAATCGGTCTTAGCAGTGGGCATGGAATCGCTTATGGAGGCGGACACGAAATCGGGTACGGACACCACAAGTAGATCAATTTTACCAACTAAACCACCACAATACCTGCCCAAGAAACCCTTCGAAGAAGAATACACAAAGGCACTGACCAACGCTAAACAAATTAATATTTTTTTTTATTTATTAGGGAAAAACGCCAATGGCACACACCTTTTTCTCGTCCCGACAATACGATGATAAATGGTAAATCTTCAACAAAAAAAAAAAAAGACAAAGAAAAAATCTATCCCTATGTACTCCCCCTTGGCCATAGTATGTAAGATTCTATTGTAAAATAATTTCATTGTTAATTGTTCTTGTTTCAAAAACATCCGAGTTTTGAAGTTCTGCTTCACACACACACACACCTAAAGTCCGATAGCATTAGAATTGTTATTGATTTGAAATTTAGGTTTTTTTTATGAGTGCGGAGCTTTAACTCATTTTCGTTTTTTTGTTATTTTTTTAGTTTCGTTGAATTTTTGAATTTGCCTTCATTCTATTGTTACTTTTTGACTATTAAATAATTTTGCACAGCCTAATCCCAAATTAAATTAAAGAAAAAAAAAAACAAAAACTAACCCACTGGAACATTTCCACATTTCATTTTTCAAGTTAAGTGATGCATATTATTGTGAACTCATTTTGACTGGAATCTCATTGTGATAATATTAATCAATTCTATAAGAGAGATTCATTTTGAAACAGTCAACACATCAGTCATCAGGAATTTGAATTTGAGGTTTGAAAATGTTCGGAAAAAAAATTTATACTATTTAAATTATTTTCTAAAAAATAACTTTATTTAATTAAAAATTTGATTTGGGATTATGCAGGACGAAACATCTTTAAGAATGAATACAAAATTACTATTGTAACTTAATTCTCTGTCTCGATTGAAGGCTTTTCAGAAAAAAAGAAAAAAAAAAAAAAAAAACTAATACAAAATTAATATTAGCACTATGCCAGCAAATTTATTTATGTTGAGGTAACTTTTGTGTATGTTTTTTTTTTATAAATATTATGTAATTTAATTTCTTAAATTAAGAGAAAATGAAAAATAAATAAAAAAAATTAAAAAAAAATATTTCTGTGTTTTTGACTTTTTTATTCAAAAGGAAATAGCTGTAAAAAAGGATCTATCCAAATCTTCATCGGTCAATATTACGTATTTTAATATTTTACATCAAGGCCTTTGAAATTGTTTGAAACAAAAGGATTGATTTGTAAAATCCTCATACAAATTAAGTTCGAGTTTTGGCATCAGCTCTTTCGTTTGAATCGCAATTAAAGATTTTATATTGTTTGTACAAAGGATATTTTGGAGAACTTAGGGAAAAATGAATCGGGAAAAAATTTCTAGTAATTCTTTTATTTTGATTTTACTAATTTTAAAACACAAATACAACATAAATCGATGACAGGTGTGTAAGAAATAAAAAGCTTGCAGGACCGCATTTATTTCTTAAGAATACTATAGCACCTTACATAAATGAATGAAGAAAAAACAATGAGGAAAAAACAATCAGCGCCACTTTCTCACGTTCTTTCAGAATTTATTTATTAAAATTTTTAATCCAATTCGAAATAAATTATATTTATTTTAATTAAAATATTTCAATAAGGTAACTAAAATAAATTTTAAAATGTAAAAAAGCTTGGAATAGAAGCATTTTTTCGATATGAACTTTGATTGTCGTTTCCTTTTCACATATCAGGCCGTGAGAACCATAGTGCCTTAACCTAAATTTTTTTTCAAAAGACGAAAACTATTAATTATGAACACGAAAATTTAATTCTTTTGAAATAGTTATATATACATGACATATCAATGAGTACAAATGCATAAATCAAAATGAACTGGATACTGCTGAAGTAAACATTAGTTTTGGATTTTACAAAAAAAAAAGTGAAAAATTTCACATCACTGAATCATCGTATGCTATTAGAAAACTGCACTTTTTTCCCAATTTGTGTTTTTAAAAATACATAACAGTTTTTACCCAAAAATACATTTAAAATTATTAAAAAACTAAAAAAAAAAACAAAAAATAAAGAAAAATCAAGAAAATATGAATATTCAAATATTCATATTCAATAAAAAAAAAATTAATATCAGTTGTAGTTTGGCAGAGTTAGAGCCAGTCAAAGGGAAAACCAATACAAATCATAAAAATCTTAAGTTTTTCGACCTAAAATGACCTCAGGAACCCATGGTTTTCTTCTGCGGCGGTGATTTCGGGACACCCTGTTTATCTGTGGCAGATAGGCAGAACAACATAAGTCCACTTTTTCACAATTTATTAGACAAAAATCTTAAGTCCACCAAAAATGTTTTTTTTTAACGGAATTGGATTTATTTCCAATAGGAAGAAGAACAACCTTTTTTTTACAAAGCTTCTGTGCGAAAGTTTTAATAATAAAAATTAATTTACTCAAAACCAAAAAAATGGACTTAAGCTTCTGTCTATTTGCAGCAGATATTTTTCCATTTTTGTAACAGGATTTTGGTCCATCAAGGTTTTGTTTGTTCCGGTATTGGATTTTTGGAATTCTGGGGTTTTCTGGATTTTTGATTATTCTGGATTCCGAGCTTTCATTTCAGGCTTGTGGGTTTAGGTAGTTTGGATTTTCTAAATTTTAAAATTTCGGATTTTTGGGTTTTCTGGATTTTAAATTTTGAGATTCGGTTCGTCTCCTGTTATTTTTATTTCGAAAGTACATACTAATTTAGAAATACAAACACAAAAATTTCAATAATTGCTTGTATTGCAGCAAATATTGGTGCTTAAAAACAAATTTCAAATCACCAAAAACCTTAAATTACAAAGTTTAAAAAAAAATTGTTTGAGTGGTGGTGTCCCGAGGTGTTAACAGACAGATAAATAGGCACGCAATTGTAGGACCCACTTTTTTCGCATTCTCTACCATAGTAGTCATGATTGATTATGGTATCTCAAGTTTAGATCCTATTTCGAACCCTAATTTTTTTCCTATAGTTCCTACATACAAAATCCGAAAAAAATATATGGTTAAAGCGAATTTTTGACTCAATTTCAAAAAAAAACATTATAGGGGATGCGAACAAAGGGTTTGAAGTATTTAAAATTTAAGAGGTAGCCCTATTTTCTAAATCTAGTTTTGTCAGAAAATTTACATTTTGTTTAAGTTAAAGTTTTAGAATTAAAAAAATTTCCAAAAAGATTTTTGTCTGAACTTAAAAGATTATCGTTGTAGCAAAACCTGATTACAATATGAAGTTTAGGTTCAAAGAATTAGTAAAAACCAATTGAATATTCAAGAACCTTAGATTTTTTTTTACAAAAACTCATTTTGTAGAGGCTAATTTGCAACATTTGCATTTGCTTCCAAGAAGTAAAACAAAATAAAAAAAAAAACACAAAATCTTTTGAAAAACATCTCTTGCGCAAGTTCGACCTTTAGGTCTTAAACAAAAAATCAAAAAAAAAAAAAAACAATAAATTCATTTGAATAATCAGTTTAGTATTGTTTAAACTGGCATAAAACGATTCTCATTTCAACTTGTCATCATCGTATAAACCAAAAATTTTATGATCTATGACTGAAGAGAATTTATTTAGTTTTTGTTTGTTATTGCTCCCTTGAGATGGGATTTGAATAAATCTGCATTTCAGTGAAAGGCATATCAGCAGAGTAACATAAAATTGAATGCAGATCAAATATCTTTTCTGGTACCTTAATGCGAGATATTTTATTTATTTCCGCATTGTTTGTTGTTATTGTTACTTATTTTATGATATTTACTCAAGCATTGCATTTTGTGTAGCATTTCTTAAAAGTAACATGCATATAATTTGATGCAATATGTCAACATAAACTAATTTTTTCATTTAATTGTGTGCTATTAAATCAAGTAAAAGTAAAGTGGGTGTGCAATTACTGAATCGAAACATAAAGTTTAATGCCTTCTTTTTCTTCTTCAATTTTTGTTTACTTCTATGAAATTATATCAATTAATTCATATCTCTTTTCAAGTTCAGATCGAGTTTTTTTTTCTCATTCATAAACACAACAATGCATAAATCAAAAACACTAATAAACGTCACATCTTTCTTTTTTTCTATTGAAAAAATCTTAATTCAATCTTCATTTTTTTTTAATTTATTCTTTTTTGAAAATTAATTGATGTTAACTTGGTTCCGCTCATCCATTCTCATATCTAAAATTTACATGCCCGCGCATAAATTTATAAATAAATCTTCAAACAATAAACCAAAAAATGTTTTGTTCTTCTTTCTTTAAAATTAATGTCAGTGTCAAATGTATTTTTTTTTACTAAAATTAAATCAATTATTTTAATTTAGTACAATTTTTATGAATTTCTTATAATGTCACAACAAAGAATTTTCTTTGTTTTATCTTTAAATTGGTTATTTTCTTGCTTCATCTTAACTCTACAAACGACTTTGTCCATCTGACACCTCGATGGACATTAGCACGTTCAAATTCAAATAGATTATCAAAATTACATACCCACAAAGATATAATCGCCAACAACTGCTTGTGGCTTTAAGATAAAACAAAATATTCAAATCAATTAGATTTCGCCGACACGGACAGTGGAGCCGAATGAATTTTTTGGTTGCCAAAATTAAATATTCTTGTACATTTATGAAATTTTAGTTGAAAATATTGATGTTATGTAAAACTTGTTACTGGAGAAAACACTACCTGAAGGGTTACGCAGAAGAATTAATCGTTATATTCAGAAAATTAAAACAATGTGACGAAGTAAATTATTGCGCCAATTTTTTAAAAAAGTTTGACACCACTAATTTTCTTATTTTATCCTTAAACTTATTTAAATTTTTTTTCATTTAGTTTTCTCTAAAGTTGACTAAAGGCTAAAAAAAAATTATATGAAAACAAGGGAGTTTAAAGATTCAAAATTCTGAGTTTAAAAATCAGTTTTTCTTAAACTATTCATTGTATTAACTTGATTTAAAATTTAAACAAAAGATCGGTTTTCTGGCTATGAAATAACATATCATTTTATCTTGTATTTAACTTATTTGTCTCTCAATCATTTTTCGGCTTTTAAATTTTAAATCAAGTTATTCATTTTTTGAAATAATAATCATTTTTTGAGAAAATTCCCCGTATCATCTATACAGGTTACTTCTTATTTTTCTTAAACAGACATGGACAGTTTTTGGCAAAGTTAGTTTTAAGAAAAAATAATTAATCACAAAAAAAAACGTATTGTTGAGTTTTGAAAAAAATCCGATAAGAACGGCAATTTTTTTCTGGTCAAAATATTTTTGAATACCAACATTTGACAAAAAAAAATTTCCGAATTGGAACGGTTTTGTCCGGTAAACCAAATGGCAAACCAAAAATTTGTAGATCGCATGGTTTTTGAATTATAAAATATATAATGACAATAATTCGATAACAACAATTATACTATAATGAAACAATTAAAAAAAAATGTTTGGTTGACATTCAAATTTGTAGATTTTTAAATGCTTTTAAGTAGAATAAACTTCGTTTTTGTAGCAAAAATTGTCTAAAATTGTAGCTTTTTGCTAATTTGTTGCGCAAAAATTAATTTTGTAGCTCATTTTATATTCCGATTTTCAATTTCAAAAGGATACTTCCGGTCCACTATTTCAGCAAAGACTTATATATTTCAAAAAGTGCTTGAACTAAAAAACTAAGATTTGCACAACAAATTAGCATTTAAAAAGATACAAAAAAATAATAATTTTCCTACTTTCGCCCGCTACGTTCAATGATATTTTAGCGAAATTTTAAATAGCTTTAAAACTATTGTAGCAACAAAAACGAAATTTATGCAACTTAAAAGCATTTAAAAAGATTCCAACGAAAATATATTTTTTTTTTATTTTTAAAGATTTTGTCCGCTAATTTCAAACTTATTTTACTATTTTTTTTTTTGCCACAAAGTGTTCGCCAAAGTAGGAAACATGTTTTTTCGTTAATATATTTGCGAATTATATAGTTTGACGGAAAAATTTAATTAAAATTACTAAAAAATATCTTGATTACTTTTCTCTAAAAGCATATTCTTTTTCGCTATAAATAGGCCCACTCATTTTCTATTATATTTAAGTCGGGGTTTTCTCGATCGGTACCAAGAATCCGGTGCCATTAAAACAAACACATCCCCAAAACATTACTGTGCCACCACCATGGGCTACTTTTTTATACACAGGTGCCACTTTTTAGGTATATTCCTAGGAATTCTGCAGAAAGTTTTCTTTTCTGATGCATGGTACTGGAGCTTTCATCAGCCCACAATACTTTTTCCCAAAATGATGAAGGCTTGTTTATAAATATTTTGGCGAACTCAAGGTTTTTAAGTTAATTTTCTTGTGATATTTGGGGTATTGTTCTGGCTACGTAAGTGGCAATCTCAGCCTCTTTCAAGCTATAATTTTTAACATAAAAACGATTAAATACATCAGCTTATAAATTTGCTGAATTATGAAAGGTATATTAAACTACAATGAAGGGTGTTCTTTGTTTGCCAAATTTATATAATTTGTTTCATTTTAATACATTTTGGAAACATTGGGAAAATCTGTCTAGATAGGGGCAGGTAAAGTACCAAAATTACTGATTTTCGATATTGTCTACTATTATTTCGAAAGTTTAAATATGTAGCTTTGAGGCCTAAATTGCAAATTTTAGATAAAAATAACCAAAAAATATGCCATTTTAATAATTTTACAAATTATTTGTACCTGCTAAATTTTAAAGATATGGACATACATTTTGGGCCTTTTCCAATTCTTTCATTTCATTGTTATAGATTTCTAGAAAATACTATTTCTTTGGAATCATTTCATTTAAATATGTCCTTGAGCATTGCCTCTAAAATATTTTTTGGATGTCTAATAAAAGCCAATAATAAAATCAGTAGATGATTTAAAATTTTCGGCAGCAATGTAATTGAACAGAATTTTTAAATTATCAGTCCGATCACTGGTACCAATATAAAGTTTAAGTTTTCGGTTGGATGTTTTGTCTTATTTTGAATGGCCCATGTTTCCTGGCTGGCTAGTTCAGTTACCCGATTTGCGACAACCCGATTTTCCTCTACCTAAATAAAAGATCGCTGAAATTAAGAATTTCCTAAAAATATAATTTTGGTCGTTTTTTTGCTTCAAATAACAGAACTTTAACAGAAATCGTCTTTTAACTAAATTGATACCAATTTTAAAGCTTCCCAGCCCCACTGTTCACCAAAGTCAGTAAAGAGTAAATTTCCTTTCAAACTTCTTATAGTTTTTCTATGTGTTAGTTTTTGTCTTCTTTGTTTACAAAATTGTGTTTATATACCAACTCCAATCATCCAACCACTTTTGCAAAAAGATTTTGTGTATGTTGACAGATGATTGCACTGACCGCAATTTTATATCCCTCATCGCACGTCTAGATAATTGTATCATGCAGTTTAACAGCAAGAAACAAACAAAAAAAAAATACAAATTGTAATCCACTACCGCGCCGAAATGAAACATTAAAACAAAAAGAAAAAAATTAAAAAAAAAAAGATCAAACATTGCACAAGTTTCAACATCGGATTTACAAGATTTTGCAATTTACAAGTAATTGCACGATAATTGACACACATACGTGCATGACTGATTTCCTGTTATTTTCCCTCCAAACACACAAAAATTAACAACAACAATAACCAACTGACACATAAATATACATTTAAACTATCCCCCCCCCCCCACCCCACTCTTCAATTTATGACAACTAATTTTTCAAACCAATCATTTCTGCTACCCGAATTCGTGATGTCTAAGGTTAAGGTCATCTGTCATCGTACAGCCGTTATGTTGTAATACCAAAAAATATAATTTTAACTTTAAAAAAAAAAAAAACATGAAACTAGGTAAAGAAGAAGACGAAAAAATAAAGAGACTCGTAATGATTACCCAAGACACAGAGCAACCGGTGATGGAGAAAAATTCATGTTCAAGGTCAAATTCGTGAAGATACATTTTTTGTTTGTTCAACAAGCTGGCGCCCAACGTCGCGTCTCGTCGTCTTCATCGTGTCGGTTGTGATGATGCGCTCTTAACTCTTAAAGAGCACGCTCATAAAGCTAATTTATCACCATTAACGGTTAATGAAAAATGAAGATGGCCTCTTACTTTTTTTGTAGTTTTTTTTTTTTTTTCATGAAGATGATGCGGTTTAATACCGGTACTCGCGCACACAAGTCATCTTGTGTCTGCACATCAGCAAGCGCACAATGACCCATCATGGCACGTTTGTTGGCTCTTTAACGATTAACGAAGACGTGATGATTATAAAATAACAAACGCGAAGACGCAATAGTTGAAGAAGTTAAGTAGTGCAGCAAACAAAAACGAAAAAAAAACAGACACAAGCCATTGATAAACGGTGAATGAAAGAGAAATTGCATTTACAAATTGATTCAATGACGTAGGTTAAGTACAACGGAATAAAAGAAAAGACAAAGAAAAAAAGCTTTTATGTTAAATGAGTAGGTAATCTTTTTGATTGAAAAGTGTCATCGAAGAAAGTGTGTTTGGCATCAGAGAAATTTATGGATTTTGTTGGGTCTGCTTTTAGGCAGTAGTTGGAGAAAAGTTGACATTAAGCTCTCTAATTAATTTTCATTTTGTCGATGAAAATATGCTCTGATTTTTAACAAAAAGCCACAAAAAATAGATAGCTTTTAATGTTTATGTAACAAGATTTTTGATTTATATAACAGAAAATGTTCATATGAGTCTACAGGAGTCTGAAATCGAGACAGTTTAATCCATATTCCAAACACCAACGAACTTTTTTAAGTTTTTTTTTGTGAAAGAGCCCTCAGTTAGTGGTAGAAGGCCAATAAATCTTTTCTCTTTCATAAACTTCTATTATTTAAAGAACATAATTAGTCTTGAGGTCTTAAGTTGCATGTCCATTTGAGTTTAAAAATGGTACGAGCAGTGTTCTCTAGAGTTGATTTTTTTCCAACATTATTCTATTTTCAGGAACTTTGAATCCTGCTCGCAGCAATTTTACTTTCAAATCGACCACACACCTTTAAGTAGATAGGATTAGGATTGGAGGTCGCTGGTGGGACCACAAAAATCGATGGTGTCCACCAGGGAGTATTAATCAGCGACTGGCATAGATAAGCTGGTTTTTCTTTGACAATGGAGACTCCGTGCGTGGGTCAGCGCATGCATCAAATAAGAAAGGTTAATGTCCGTAAAGGTGGGCGACAAATTACAAACAAATTCTTCTATACTCACATATTTCGAAATTTTGGATTTTAAGGTGTTTCATCGTTATTTTGAGGGTTCACATATGTTCCACAAGTTCCACAAATGAAAGAGTTGGAGCAAAAACTTGGTTTGGATTTTCTTGTAAAGGTTTTAAGTAAAGCTATCGTTTGATATTATTATAATCACTTTAAGACGATTTAGTTTTGTTGAGTAAAAATGGGACTTTGCTTGACCATTATTCACTCGCCTTAAATTTAAAACCAAAATCGATCAGGTAAAAAATGAAGTACATTTTCTCCACTTACTGCAATCTTTACATCTTAAATGCAGGCAATCTTGCATGGTGCTAAATTTTGGCTAGGCAACGTTATATATTTGGATAGGGTATTGAGTACCGTTCCATTTAAAACCAAAATCGATTAAATAAGATATGAGGGTAAATTATATAAAAACTGCAATCATTACTTCAATTATTATTCACTTTAGGGTAGCTCAGGCAACCCATGTGAAATTTATACAATTAATCATATAATTTTGGTCATTTTCAAATAACGAATAAGTGTAAATATTTCTTCTACTGATCTTTTAATATCCCCGAAAATTGGAAAATGTAAAAAAGCCAAACGAAACGCTTACTAGGAGAATACCAGGACATCATCAAAATGTTGTGTCAATTTAACCTACGCAATTTATAAAATTCAAACTAAATTCATAAAATTTCCTAGTAACACTTTTTCGGAATTGGAGAAAAGCAGTTCACTTGGCCAAGGCACAAACGAATGGGCTTAGTGAAATTGGCAGGAAATGGAACTGCAGATTCCTTGCTCAGAAATGATTTCTTTTTACTTGATTTTGTGCAACCTTACAACAGGTTAGATAAAAGAGATAAAGCATAGGCTGGCATATTAGAAGTGCACCAAAGTGATGGCATGAATGCGGGACAAAATTCCCAAATTTTACCCTATCGTGATATTCCTACAAAAATAAACGTGGGCAAGAAGATCTGGCAGAATGGATCTTCATCGATGTGTCGTGATGTTTTTCGCAAAATTGATACTTCTGATGCAGGACACACATCAATAAGTCTGAAAAAAGAACACCTAAAGAGACTACAGCGGCAACAACTCTAGATGTTCTGCTTTCTCACAAGCAACCCCTCCTCATAACATCTCATCAAATCAACTAATCCTATACGCCTCTGTCTTAAAAAAAATGCTTAAAAACTTAGTGAGGGAGAGTCCCACACTACTTGGAGTCAATTACTGCCAAGTGTCTTTGAAAATTTTAAATCACCTGTCAAAAATTAAAGAATTATTTTATTAAATTTATGAATCAGATTTGATACAATTTTATTAAACTTTCTCCTAACGAAATTGTAAAAAAGAAAAGATTTGCAGGTTCAAAATGTTGACATACTTAAATTCGGGAACTTATATCGAGCCTCAAACTCAAATAATAAAAAAATCTTTGTAATTTGTGATTCACTGATTGCACATTAATTTGCAAATGGCAATAAATGAATTGAAGAATTGCAAAATAAAATCTTAAAACAAATTTCGCATCAATCATTTGTAGCCAATATATTAAATCAAAATACGGTTATAGTTACCCACAATTAATCATGATACAAATTTAAGCGCTCTTTTTAACTAAGTTAACATTTCTGACCTACATTTCCTAATTTTCTGTTATTAACATCATTATGCAGTCTTTCCATACACACACACGGTTGTCTAATTTTGGTGTTTTATAGCAACAATGTATTTGAATTTGAAGTTTTCCTTACACTCTGGTGATAGAAACTCTTATGAGACTTGTTGATTTGGTGCAAAAAAAAATTAAAAATAAACAAACAACTATTAAAATAGACTCTCTGAGCTTTACACTTTATGGTATGATGATATATCACAACCTAACCTACTATACTCCTTTAAGTAGAAAACAAAACAAAAAAAACCTACTTGTACACATGGAAGCCATTTATTGAGTTCCATTCAGCAAAGAACACTTGCTGAAGAGTTTAACTAAAAATTTAAAAAAAAAACATTGAAAAGTTGCAAGTTGTTCCACATGGTCGGATCGAGATTTATATACAAAAAGGTGTTCTGATGTAGGAAATTATGATAAAAATCATATTTTTAAGACTGATTTCGACATCCTTACTCTAAACTGTTAGGGTCAGGAATAGACCGTTTTAACACACAAAACATAAGTAATGCTCTATAAGTGCTTGAGAATTATTTGCTAGTGATTTCTGGTCTACCATAACCATAATGACCAATCCGTCACTGTATATTGGAGCTTGGGAGTCTGTAAAACTGCCTTGCATTTAATTTCCTGGATTGGTGCAGATTGTTTATGTGCACCATTTCAATTTTCATTTATTCACCAATGGACACGGACAGTCAAAAGGCGTGGACCAATGCGCATACAAACAAATTTACTATTTAGATTTTCATTTGCAAGTTTTTTGCTCAGCTCTTTTGTTTCTTCGTTATTAATCTGTTTTCGTTAGTATTTATTTGCCTTTGTCATGATTAATGGACTATAACTTCTTACAAAAAACAGTGAAGGGATTGATATTACGGTTAAGGAAGCAAATTCATAAAGTCAAATGTCAATTTCAATGAGTGTGTTTACCAAAAGCGATTGTGTGTATTATAATTTTTTTTTTTTTTTTTAAATTTGCAAATTGAAAGTAAATTATCCGTCCATATCCAAAACATTACCATTTTAAATCAAAGACAAGCAATACATAAAAAAAAATGAATTGAAACACTTTCGCAAAAGTCAAATGGTAAGAAGAAACTCAAAGCTATATCCATTTACAGGCGGTAGACTTCATATGTACAAATATAATCATATGGGGAGTCTATACAACAAGAGAGCTCAAATGACAAAGCCATTGCACAATTTTGGAATGCAACGTATAAATTTCATAATTAGCTTCTCTAACAATGTATAGACAGTGCAGTTTTTTTTTCTGTTGTAGTTGTTGCTACTGTCGCTGTTAGCATACAGTTAACTGCACCACATATTATTAAAACAACAAGACTGGAAAAATTGAATTTAAGAATGCAAAGAGGACTGCAAATATTATGCCGCCATCACATCATTATTTGATGTTGCAATAAATTTGATCAATTTGCACAGTGATTTTTTTTTTAAACAAGAGTGAATACTTAAATTTTTTCACTGCTGATATGTGAAAGGAACAAAAAATGTGCTATACTTGATGCGATAAATCATTGGGCGTGCGTGAAAATATTTATAAAATTTTTTTAATTGCTTCTGTATGTTTTAGACTAGGAGGCATATATATATATAGTTTTTTTTAAGTCACTCTTGGTTACACTCAAACCGGAATAAATATATCATTTGAAGTGAATGTGGGCCATTTAGATATTGAGAAAAAGTATTTTGGTTGCAACAAAATGATAGATGACTCAATTAAACATTTGTAGCAATTGCAAATAAATTATTGTAAAAATTGATTTTTTATTAAAACTGTGTATGGAGGTTAGGTTAAAATGTATTTTTTTTAAGACAATACTGAATTTCATTTTGTAAGTTAGTTTTCCTTTTTAAAAGTATAAGAAGAAATGATGAGAACACCTGGAAGGGTCTGCTGATTATATTATAACAAGATTCTTCATTTCAGTTAAGAGTTCAGGATTACAAAATTAAAATAATAAATACAAAAACAAAGAGGAAAGAGTCTCAAAATCACGTAATAGAGTTTTTGCGAAAGTGAGGCGAAATTTTTCTCGTTTTCACTTTTTTTTTTGAGTTTTAATGGCTCTATTTTCTTTTAACTGCCCGTATCTTTCCCAAACAACGTCAGATTTGTACCATTTTTGTTTTATCGTTTAGACGTTTGTCTATTTTTGAAATGAAAGAAATGTTAGTAAAAACTTTCCTTATGGTACTCATAGAACGGTTTTTTATTTTTGACTTTCTCTTTAATACTTTACTATTTTTGATTAAAATTTTTATACTGAAGCCCCTTATTAATTTTAATATTATTTCATATCCACATTTCCATAAAATTATTTTTTTGACTTTTTTTAAAAAAACTTTCAAAATATTTTTTTTTTTTAATTGGTTTACAGTGACCAGCACTGTTTTTTTTTTTTAATTTTGAGTTAAGGTGTCCATTATTGTTTTCTTAAAAAATGCATACCAATTTTTTTTTAATAAATGGTTTCAGAATTTTTTTAAAACAAGAAATTATTTTCAAATTTTTAGAACGAAATATTTTATTGCCCGCTCTAGATGGGATCTGGAAATAAAATTGTTATGACTGACTCGACTTGACTACGAAACTATTTTTCAAAATTCTATCAGGAAGTTAAGGTAAAGTGGAGTAATGTAAAAAAAACTTTTTGTACATCTCGAAAAGTAAGAGGGTTAGAATGGTAAAATTAAGTTTTATTGATAGTTTAATCGAAATAATGAAAACCAGTATAGGAACCTGCGTTGCTTAAGTTACCACAGGGATCCTGTAGTCTGTAGGTATAAAACCTGGACATATAAGGGTATTTGATTGGGATTTCCAAACTGCAGCTGTGCTTAATTTTTCAGAAACTACCATCAGATGTCAGTCCAGTGCCATTCCCGTTAGTCAATTTGTCTTGAAGTTTTTTGCATATCTGTGGACAGCTAACTAAGTTTTTGGCACGTAATGTGTTCAAAAATATGGTACCACCAATTACAATAGGGTTAGTATTGCGGAAAACCTAGCCTATACTTTTCATCATCAGTAGTGTAGTGGTGTTTGTTGGTTCGTAATTTTTCTAAATAGAAGACCAAAAGCATTTCTGTGGCTGGAAATACTACATGTGTCACATTGAATTTGGCACCTTAAAAAGAATTTTTCAAATAGATTTTGTTGTTGAGTGAGGGAATAGCAGAGACATTTGTTCGGTAAAATACCGGCAAAAAACAGTGGGACATAAAGAAATTATAGACAGCAGCGCACCAGTACATCGAATCTTTGAATCTAACTCTGATGGACAAAGCGTTGTAAAAGAATACCTCATCTTTCAAGTCGATAGCTTTTTATGTACCCAAAGCTTAGGAGAAGAATAAATAATAAAGCCATGGACAACTAAAATATATATTCTAATTACAGACCAGTATGTGAAGTATTCGAACAAAAGAAAATTGTATTCCAGTTCGAATCAGTAAAATATATGATTTTGTATTAATATCTTTCGCTGAAATATTTGTTTGAATCAAAATTATCTTATATTCCCACGAAATAAGAGATAATTCGCCTGAAAAACTCCTAAAAATTAATACTTTTCAAAAAATTCTCACAAATTGTATATAAAACAAAAGAGTTGATGCACGAACTCGATTTTTATCAACAAAATATCGCATAAAGCACTCTAAGTGTTTCATATTTATGATAATTTTTCACAATTTAGACCAATAACACTTAAATGTGAATAATCTAACAATATCTTGAACTAGAAAAAAAAAATATACATAAAAACAAGCCAAAAGAAAGAAAGAAGAAGAAAAAAAAAAAATTGCAAAACGTTTTAATACTTCATCTGCACCACACATAGATAGGCTCTGGCTCTGGTCGTTTTGGATGGAGACCCCTTTTAAATAACAGACAAACCAAACATATATCTTATGCAATCCAATTTCCTTCTCATCGTCTCTGTCGCTGTCCATTCTGTGCCACACTTTGTGTGGCACAGTGCGCTAGCTTTGGTGTAGGATCAGAGCCAAATGCCGATTTTTTCTTCTTCTAGGCTCCCGCTTGTGTTGAAATGTTGGTGTTGTCCAGGAATGTGTACCAGTAATCTCCGACAAGATTTCAAAGTGAATTTGATGATCGAATGCAGTTCAAGAAATCACAGGCTTTAGGCTATACTCGTCGTTGTTTTCGATTTGAAAATTACAGAATGGTATTTTGTGTGTCATTGTGTGTGTGTGTGGTTATGTTATGTTATTTGTAGCAACCTGCTCATTTATTAGATTAACAGATCTATACACTATATTTCTATGGATTTTTGTTTAAAGTGGGCTCTCTATTAAGTGGGTGTTAAATTGCGGCCAGAAAATGAATGATCAGCAATTCTTGTTGCCTGGATGGTGGTCGTCGTTATAAACCAATGAGGCAGCCATTTTATATTACCATAATATTCAAAAGGAACAAAATGATTGATTGGTGAAATGATTGTATTTCATGTCAGCATTAAAAGTGAATGATATCCTTTTGTGCATATTTCACCATCAATAAAGTGGATTACGTCAGATATATTAGACAAAAAAAAGAGTGAGAGAGAAAAGGAGAGAGGGTGAAAGCAATCCAAAAGATGCAACATATCTGCAGCAATGGTTTTGTATTCCAATGCAATAGATATGCCAAAAGGTATTGTTTCAAAGAATGGCACTCGATATCGTGACTCATTTTGTGGATATATATACACGCCTCATGATTAATGTTGCCAAAGTTCAGTCTCGCGAAAAATGCATATAATTATCAAATTATGTCATAATACTTCTGTGATTTGTCGGCATTAGTGACTCCTTGATGGTAAAGCAGAAGCCACAAACAGTAGTTGAAATATGTGAGGCAGATACTCGTACTGTGATGGTTTATTACAACCACGACGAAGTAGACGCGACGATGATGAGAATAAATTTACGCTCGTTATTTTTTTATTTTTATCTTTATTTTATGTTCGTCTTGCAACAACAACAAGACGCCCAGATATATTTTGTCTGTGGTATCTTCATGATGGTGGTGCGGCGGTGGTGTGACGATAACTAGAGGTGATGATGCTGGGTGATGTTGGCGGTATGATTGAGCAAATTAACACGGGCGCCATAAAAAAATGAGTTAGAGTTGAAAGATGTTTTATGGAAATTTTATTTGCTACTACGAATGACACAATGATCTAGTTGATGGAGATCAAATTATTAGTTTAAAAAACATATATATTTCATTCACTTTAGACAACGAAGTTGACAATTTTGTCCTGATATTTTGATACGGTTCTTTACAAGAATCTTATAGCAATCTCAGAACAAACTACAAGGATACTTTTCACTCTTGAAAATAATTCTTTTAACACTCTTGAAGAGTGTTATAAGCATGAAAATGTTACTTGGGCTGTGATATATCATATTGAAGGTAATTTGACTGCGGTGCTTAATAAAGTTGAACCATAATTTTATAAGGTTGGATAAATAGTTATTAAGCGCCACGTAAAAAAACTCTTTTTACCGTTATCTTTGCTCACAAACTATGGAAAATTGTGAAATTTTGTACAAAAATGTATTTACCCAATATTCTTGGTCTGAAATATCTTGTTTTACTGTTAATCATTGGTAAAACTGTTTAAAAATCTAACTTTTTCATACATTTATATAGACATCACATACATCTAAAAGTCGTTTTGACAAAATATTTTTCCCGTTATTCTCTGATTTTTAAAATCAACTATACCACCCACATTAACTTTCAAAAACGTATGTGTTTTTTATAAAGGGTTTTTCAACAGGGGCGCTACAAAAGTACAGCGGCAGGGACAGCAAACGACGACATATTTCTTGCCGCTCTTTTGACATTTCTCTTTAGTAAGGTTTGCCATATACGAGTCAATAACTAAACGAAACTATTAAAATTTACTACCGAAATTCGGAGTCAGCAGCAAAATTTGAATGCACAGGCACAGTACAAAATTTTCCCGTGCAAGTGAGACAAAGAAGTGCTCGTAGTGTTGAGAATATTGCTGCCGCTGAGGCTTCAGTTACAGAAAGCCCAAATGTGTCTCTTACACGTCATTGTTAAGCGTTGGGTATCTCTGTGACGTCGTTGTGGCAAAATTTTGAGAAAAGATCTTGGCCTACATCCTAACAAGATTAAATTAACGCAAGAACTGAAGCCGCTTCACCACCAGAAGCGTCGTATGTTCGTGAATTGGGCTGAGCAACAACTTGAAAATGATTCGGATATTCATCGAAAAATCATCTTCAGCGATGAGGCTCATTTATGGCTGAATGGCTTCGTCAATAACGTGTTATCTCACGAAATGGTCCAGTCGCTTGGCCTCCTTAGTCGTGCGAATTGACGCTGTTAGACTATTTCCTGTGGGGCTACGTCAAGTCAATGGTCTATGCCAACAAGCCAGCAACGATTGATGAACTTTGTACGAATACCGAACGTGAAATTGCAGCAGTATCGGCCGATTTATGCTTGAAAACCGTCGAAAATTGGGTTCAGCGTCTGGACTTCTGCAAGCGTGCCTGTGATGGTGGCCATGCAAAAGAAATCCATCGAAAGTAATTTCACATGAATAAAGAACTTTATTGATATCCAAAATCATTTTTATTTTATTCAAAAAAAAAACTTTTCTAGCACGCTTATTGAAAAACCTATTAGCTCATAAAAACCGTTATGGAGCATTTTGAATATAATCCGTAATAATTGCCTTGTTTTTTTTTTCATTACCTATGAATGTAAATAACTAGTTTTTCAATAAAACATCAACTTTACCCACACTAACATCATTTTCAAAGATCTAAAAAAATATTTGATTTTGGAAAATAATTTTTAACTTGAAACGTTGATTTCTTAGAAGTAGAATTCACCTTTATTTCAATTTATCTGTTCAATAAAATTTGTTTCATAATTCTAACCCTTATACTTTTCGAGACGTACAAGAAGTTCTTTTTTTTGTGTCTTTTACCCCATTTTACCCTAACTTCCCAGTGGAATTTCAAAAAAATCCCGTTGTATCGGAATTTTTCATTATATCACCTATCTTTTGGTGTATTTAGTGGCATTAAATCGTTATCTGCGACTTAAAATCCGTAAAACAAGCACAAAACCCCATCCAAGTGAGTGTACAACTCCAAAAAGGTATGCAAAAAGTTTTTGATAACAGAGACAAGAAAAAACTGTCCAAAGTCTAACTATACATGAAGATATATGAGCAAAAGGCAATTCAGGTGCAAAGAATCATATCTAACTCACTAATCTTTACTTTCAATCAACAACAAAAAAAAAAAAGCTAACAATTTTATGTCGGCCAGACAAAACACGATTTTGTCCGTCGCCATTTTCTTGTCCAATATTATATGCGCATTATCATTGTCCTGGTAAATTTAAAACAACGCCAATATAACCAAAGCCTCGAAGATTATGTCATCGTTACGAGCAACTCCTTTACCCAGATTAGATTTAAGCTCAAACTAAAGACAATCTCTTTCTTCCAGCTTATACTACACCTCTCCTTGGTTTTATGTCTTTCACTTTTTTTGTTTTGAACAATGACTTAAGTTGCCGGCAATGCATCACTATACTGGGCACTGCACATTGGACCATTAACGCACGCGTCCAATCTGAATCCACAACCACGAAGAAATGTACACCGATCCCATTTCTTTCACCTTTATGCAGCGCAGCCACATACCATGTGACGAGTGTGTCCAGTCCAGAGCGGCTGGCCATTCTGCATCATGGAGCTCGCCGCACAGTCTCCATCATTTAACCAGGTGCATTATTCGCCTATAAACACAACAAATGATTATTACTTAATCCAAAAAAAAAACTCCCTCCCCTTCGAAAACGATGGGATCCGTATTTTTTTTTTGTTAGTTCGAGACATTAAAATTATTATAAATAATGAATCCAACAAAAAAACACGTCATGGGTAACACTATTACCACTATAGATAGCCGTTTCAATGTTTTGGCATTACGTGACTGGAAGATTGGAAGGTATAGTTTTCTTACAATACCGTTTTTTCTCTAAAGACTCTTTGGACAACGATGATGGCTAAAAGTCAATGAGTGATCATTATATTGAGGTAAGAAATATGGTAACAGGGAAGTATGTGTGGCTTATTGAATTTTGCAACGCGAGCTATTAGTTAGTTTTGTGCCTCACATATAAATATTTTTTAATTATCCATATCGGAATTTGTATAGCAGTAATTTTAGATATTTTTGTTTGTATCTTATTTACGTCCAGTAAATTGTTTTAATTATGCCTTGGATTTTGGAACACTTTTTTTTTTTTTTTTGATACTACTTTCAGATTTTTTAAGTTTTATTAATGGCCTTTCAAATGTTTAGTTGTTTTCTGCAGTTATTGAATAACGTTTAGATTTTTTTTTTTCAAATGCTCAAACAAAATGTAGTGTTCCGTTGACCTTAGACTTGTAAGTCCTGGCACGAAGTTCATAATTGTATCTTTCTCCCTAGTTATGCGTTAACTGACTTAAAAAAGAACCATAAATCATACGTTGGAAGGATCTTCTTTTTGAATACGCCAAGAGAGTCCCACGTATAATAGTTTCCAAATTGCACCTCTTCAAATCATATCAATTTTTGAGACCTCAAAATTGTTAAGTAGGTCTAGACAATTGGTAAGATATGATTTATGGCTACGTAGACAATTGTGGGTAAAAATTTTAGAAACTTCAGTTTTCTTGAACTCTTACCTGCATAGTTGTGACCAAAAACTAATTCTTCATGGTAAAATTTTCCAAAAATTGAAAAATCGTTGAAAATTTCACGGTTTTATGCATTTCTGACCTTGTTGCGTTATGAAATTTTGTTGGCAACCCTTATATTTGGCTTCAACACCTCCAAGAACATAAAGTATGAAAGAAAGTGAAACTACCCTGGCAGAACTTGATATTTGTTGAAAGCAGAGTTGATGGTTTGATGCAACTTCAAGAGCGGAAGCCAAACTGCGTGCCTGGGATGATGTTGTTTTTGCTGCAAAACTTTTTGAACTTTATGAGTATCAGTTACTTCTAGGTTGTTTTGAAGGAAAATTGGTCTACTGTTGGATATAAGATTCCTAGCATCTTTCTCAGGAATTGATATGATTTGCGCAACTTCCCGTTTTTCAGCGAAGTGCAGAAATGTAGTTGAAGAATTTATTACCGATTAGTTCAAAAGAAACTTTTTTAGCACGTAATTAGGTACTGGAGTAACCAATAATAATTTTTCGCAGTAGTATTGTCGGTGAGGTTAATGTTGCTTTATCCATGATAGGCAGTAATAGATGGATGCTTACCCTTCATCTAGAAAGACATAACTTGCAGATATATGTTTGGTGATAGCTGAGCTCACGAGAGCTGGAAATGCTACTTTTTGTCTTGGGGCATTGCTGCTTTTACATTTCCATAGTTGGTTAAAATTAATTCAGGCATTTGTGACTTTAGTCCAATAATTCTGTTGGTGTTCTTGAAGGAATCAGCAGTTCTATAGGTTTTATTGACTGTAGTTTTCTTAAGAATCATATGTTTTTGTAGCGTTTTTCTGGAACATATATTGTTGGGATACTGGAGTTAATTCTACACTCTATTTCTTTGCATTTCTAGACATCTGTTAAAGTTTGGTCTACATGAGAACATTTGGAATAAAACTAACAATTTCTTAATGCAATTTCTGTGAACCCCAGTATATCTTCTGCAACACGTCTGATGACAAACTGACAATTCGTAAAGTGAGTTTCCAGAGTCCATTTGGTAAGTTATTCAGTTTCTTATCAGCTTGGGTAGCGGGATTTCCGTCACGTTAATAACAATAACACGGGGGATTCTAATACTGTTATGCATCATGTTCTTTCCTTCTATAAAATCAATTATTAGTCTGAGCCCGTTTCTGAAAAGTAACCGTTTTCAAGGAATAACTTATAACGTCTTCTTTGTGGTATTGCTTATAAATTTTGGTGGGTTCCTTGTATAGAATCTTTGGTTGTGGAATTCATCTAAGAGAATACGCGCATTTAATGTTGTTTCCTTTTGCCGAGTTCGTGAGAACTTTATTGTTAGTCTTCTTCTAACCATTAAACCGCATCCCAAAATCTGTTATTATGTCGAGTTGGCTGCATTTATCACATAGCATTTCTTGGCAAGCTTCCACTTTGCGTGACTTGTAGAGCGTACCAGCTTTCCAAATTTGGCAGGGTAGCCAAACTTCTAGGCCCTTGTTTTGAAATAGCAGCATCAATCTTAGCATTGTTATTGTGTTTCAATACAGGTTCGGTACAGAAGGCTAAGATGCTATCGAATAGTTCTCAAACGCATACTTATTTGAGCTAACGGACTGACGCTTAGAACGGTTAAAGAACAACAGAATAGCATAAATTCAGGTCAAATAAAGAATATCCCTAATTTCTTTAAACTCTATAAATCACAATACTTATAGTGTATCAATTCCAAGAAAAAACCAAATTGCATTCATTCTTATAGCTTACTTTTTGAAAAATTTCTTAAATAATTCCACGCATTCCCGGCTACAGACATAATTAATAAGTCAGCATAAATAAAACTGCTTCTGACGTGACCTGCTTCACTTCAAACATTGCAATTCCAGATTCAAACAACGTAGTAGCAGTAGGTATACTCCACTAACAACTAAAAAAAAGCCTTCTACACACAAAACTTCTTTGCTTTGTTCAATAGCCTACTCTTGTGCCCTATACTCACTACTCTACTCACCATCAGCAAAGCGATATCGGTGGTCGTGTACATCTTAACAGCTTAACACCAAACCAAAACTAAAGAAAAAAACTTATATTTGCTGCCTCCAAGTTAGTTTGAAATTCCATTGCAGCACAAAGAGCGCTCCGAGTGCCCCATTAGTGCCACTCTTATATCTTCAACTTAAGAAGTTACCATACTATGGCATCTTGAAGCTCTTTGGTTACCGAAACTATAAAGATACTTCCAACGACAACAACAAAAAATACTAGATCGCGAAAAATACCTGTGCTGTCTTTCAAGTCGCGCATCTACCATGGGAATACATGAATGAATTACTCTCTGTCTTACTTAGTTTCTGTGTTTTTTTCATTTTATTTTGTATTTGTCAAAGAGTGTTGCGCAATTTGATGGTGGAAAAGAGATGTTTTACTTGAATAGTTCATGGACCGCGCAGAATGGTCCTGACAATTTCATCACATTGCATCACATGATGATCGGTTGGCTAGTAATTGGCCTAAGAAACACAAAAAATTTAAACTAATGGTTAGTAGAGTTCACAACCAAAGGTACAAGGTCAAATTTAACAAGCTGCGTTGCCGCTGATAGACATACTTTGGCAAATTTAGTTAACTTAATGGCATAGCTTTTGGTGAAAGGACCAATTATCACCTTCCGAAATGCATGAGACAGACACCATCAATGTCATGTGTTGTGATTTTGAGTTAGAAGGTGCCACATGCGATGACCTCAAGTCACGAAGTCTTATTTTGATTTTTCCCTCGATTTATTTTTTTTTTTCAATGGGAAAAATAATTCTTCTATTGAAAATGTTACACTAGCCTACATAAAATTGCAATAGCATCCATGTTTGTTTTTTTTTCTTCATAATTTACAAAAAAAAAAAATTGCTTATTATACTTTCAACATTCCATTTTAATTACTTAATTCTTGTTGTTAGTGATTGTTAATGATTAATTAAAGAAAAAAAACAACAACAACAACAAACATTAAAAGTAACTATACAAGAGTTTGTGTAAGCGATCAACTGTGGATATTGGCACATAATTCATTTAAACGGATCACAATGCGTAACAATGAGGAACTTTACTTTTTTTTGTCTTTTTAAATGAAACTCTGAAGACCGACAAAGAAGACAAATCGAAATGACATATTGTAAAGAGGGTCTTGTGCAAACAGAAGAAACAAAGTAGGTAAGTATGGAAGAACTAGGGGAACTACATGCCATAACACACGTAAACAGCTAAGTTTTCTCAGTAACTTGTGGCTGTTATGATTTCGGTGTACAGCTAATCTTTATTGTAAATGTTATCAAATTCATTAAATGAATTAATTAATGAATTAAATTAAATTTGAGCTGTTTTTAAAAGTTTTAAATATTAGAGGAAGTACAATTTTATATAAGATGAGCATAATTAAAAAATAAGTATACCCTTCGACCAATGATATGCATAGGTATAGGGTTTTTTATTATTGATTCTAATGAACATCGAAATATATCTAAGATTTTTATTATCTACCATTAAGTTCACAGGGTCTTTCGGTACTCTTTGCACAACGTTCCTTCTCCCTTTAAAGAAATACCCTTTAAACCAAAATATTTCTATGCGTTTTTTTTTTGTTCTTGGTTCTCATTGCAAATGAAACATCCATGCCAAATTTTATCGGTGTACCACTACTGATTCAGGATTCAGAAAAATAACCCCTGTTTTACTTAGAGTAGTCGTGTTGCCTTGGGTTTGAAGGATTTTACAAATCAAAAAAATCATTTAAAAAATGATCACCTAAGGATTTTTAGTTGAATATAAATAGCAAAACTTAAAACTGAAATATTGATGCAGTTTTTCAAGATAGTGTCCAAATCCAAAATGGGATTCGTTGGGACTTTTGGGATATGAGTAGGGGTAATGCTCCCAACAATTTCAACCAAAAAAATGCCACTTCTTGAATTGTTTTCAGCTCCAAAGTAAGTATGGCATTTATTTTTATTATGAAGGGTAAATGTCTAAAAAAAAATTTTGAAAATCATTATAGCCGTTTTAAAAAAAAAAATAATTTTTAAATATAAAAATTGTCGAACCATTTTTTAAAAAGTTGGTATGCCATATTTAAGAACATGTTAACATTTAAAATAAAAATTTCCAAATAAATCATTTACCCGTTTACGAAAAATCGATTTTTGAAAAAAAAAAATTGCAACTATTTTTCACAATAATAATTTTTTTATAACCAAATATTATTAAAAACTGTTGGGTCAGATACGAAAAAATGAGAAAAAATTAAAAATGGGTCTTTTGGAGGTAACCGTTAAAACCGATAAAACATTTTTTTTTTATTTCAGAAGTACGACCATTATAATTGTTGTACACTCAAAAATTTTAATCAAAATTGTAACAGTCGTTTTTAAAAAGAAGAACGATCTTATATTTTCTTCGTAGGGCAGGTACCGTTAATTTTGGTCTAAACCAACATTCAATCAATCTCCCCTCTGGAGACCTTTTGCGTTTTCTATCATCGTAATGTCATGTTTGATTGTTTTCTCAAGTTCAATTTTTTTTACGAGTCCTAAACTTGCCCTACAGTACCAATGTATGTATATCGCAACTAAAATCCAGCTACCGTCTACCGTCTACCTCCGCCGACGCGACGCGTGCTTCAATTTTTTTTTTAAGTCAGTTCATTATTTTTGCTTAATTTTAAAGTTATTTCTTAATACTTAATACGTAAAACATGTAATTTTCTAAATTCCTCAGATACAGCTCCTATTTTGATAATTTTTTCTTGTAATTTTTTTTATTTTGTTATTTCTGATTGATTTTTGATTTTAATTTTTTTAACATTTTTGTTTTTAACAGTTTTTTGCATTCGGTTTTTAAAATCTGCGCTTCTCACATGCGTTTTTAGTTTTTGAATAAATCAAAAAAGAAAGAAATTTTGAAAAAATCAAACTCATTTTTTCAAAATTTACCAAATTTAATGTTATAAAGCACTATTTTTATTTAAAAAAATCCCAAAACAGTATTCAGTAATCGAAAACAAGACAAGAGGTTAATTCAAAGTTTGATGTTTGTATCATTTTTTTGTTCATAATTCACAAAGTTTGCCAAATATATTTTTTTAATTTTTTTTAAGGGGATTTTGGTTTTTCAGGACTTTTGATTTTCGGGATTCTGGTTATCTGGATCCTGAGCTTTTGAGATTAGGAATAGATTTTAGCATTTTCTAGATTTTGGGTATTGTGGATTTTTTATTTCAGGATTCTGTCCGTCTCTCAAAAAAAAAATTTGAAAACAAGCTATTTCTGAAGACATTTCTGAGGAAACGTATTATCGACTATAAACGAAATTTTATCCAATATCTTATTTTAATGGAAAGAACCTTACAAAGGGTGCCATGCGGCACTTTTTCGAAACTTCAATTTTATGGACCACCCAAAATGTACAAAAGATCAATGGCCTTGGTTGAAATTTAGTTTTTTTTTCGGTTTTTGTAGTAAAGCACAACAAAACATTGATTAATGAATGATTTATAAGTTAAGACTCAAAAATTGTTGTACCTGTATTTTATCAATTTAACTGGTGTGCATTTTAAGCATATTAGATACTGTCGCAATATGAAGTGGTTATAGCCTTTAATTCTAAATCCCTTAAGCTCTGTTTCTATATTGGTCATCAATCAATTGATAAATATAAAACAACTTTTTATATTTCTTCCAAATCCTCACTTCTAACGGAGCGGTATACCATCCAGTTCGAAAACATCATTAGTTGCAATCTTCCTCGACATTATTTTGCAATTCGACAAACTTAAACGGAGTTAATTCATATAAAACAGGAAAAACCATTCAGAAAAAATATATTGTCTTTGTGTGTGTGTGTGTGTATATGTGTATGTGCAACCTACATACCAAATTTTGATTTTTTTCAATTTCGTATTTCGACCACAATACCCCCATTGGCAATAAACTAGTAAAGCTTAACATTACATCGCACACAATATCGTTATGTGCTTCTCTCTATTGAATCTTCAGACCTCGGAGTATTTCTTCGTTTTCCTGCTCCAAATGGTCATTCATTTCGAAGAAATTCACAGTGTGCCACAATGAACCACACGTATGACTACATCAAAGACTACTAGGAGTTCAGCACATTATTAGATTTATATCTCAAACAAAATGTCTTGAACTGTATAAACTTTGTTGTTTTATTTTTTTTTTTTTCTACGTGCTCTGCAGTCCGTTAAGGAAAGTGTTAACCAGGAGATGTTGCTGGTGCTTTGATGATTCTTTGAATGTTTTCATTTTGAAGTGCGGTTTATCCATTTCTGATGAAATAGTTTTTATTCGTACATCAACGACCTTGTGATTTTCCTGTAACTTTTTCGTCCGAAAAGTTTGCAAGTTGGTTTTGTTTATGTTTTTTTTTATTTTATATTTCTTTTTTTCATTTTTATGTCTATTAATTTTTTGTTTGAATGTAATTCATTCGTTATGAAACAATTTTGAGTTATTTTTTTTTTTTTCTTTTTCTTCTTTTGGAAGCGCAGGTATGTCAGTTGAACAAGATTGAATTCTATAAATGGTTGGTTTAGTTTTGTGTTAGATTGATCAATTATAGCAACACTTTTGGTGGTATGGAAGGTGTAAAGCCTGTTTGGAATTAATAAGGAAATTCAGGCTACATCAATTATTTTCATTAAATAATTTAATTCTAAATTTTGTAGAAAAAGCCTTTTCATATTAAAGCCTTGTCAAGAGATGCAAGGGTTCGAAGAATCTCCATTGAGAAACTTTTGAATTCTTCTTGTGCCATGGGTGTGTTCAATCTAAAAGGCTACCGAAAATTAGAGACATATACTTCATTTTCTTGCCAACTGTAAAGATTTTATGAACAACCAAATTGTGGAAGCAATTGATTTCGTACTTCTTCCTAATTTTGAGACGAGACTGTCTGAGATAGTCACTCTAAACATATCAGTTATCACTATGATCGTTAAAAACATGTATGCAAACGTAAATGAGAAGCACTGAAGTTAATGTCATCTTCAACGCCCAAAGTATAAAACATAAGACATAAAAGAGCCATCCAAAACTCTCAGAAAAGCTGCAAAAATTGTTGCTTTGTAGTTGTTACAATTGTTGGTATAAATTAAAGCGATACGCACATGAAATCTATAAAAAGAAAAGATTTAAAAAAAGATAAGAAAATTAGACATAATGATGACAAAAAGTCTTAGGTAGTGCAATTTTTAACACAACAGAAGATACTTTTGCATGTTGCAGCATTTGTTGCATGCACAATGAGAAACACACTAAATTATGCTTGTTAGGTGTGTAAAGTTCAAATCGTTATTTGAATATAAATTTTGCATTTGTTTTTTTTTGTTTGTTTTTGTATTATAGAAAATAGATTTACGTGCAATGAATTTGTTGGTAAAGTAACTACAATATTACGTTTGAACTTACTGTAGAAAAGACTTGTTTGAAGCTTAAAAACTATTATTTGTTTCTCAAATGATGCGCGTCTACAGTTGCAAAGTTGTTTATTTTTAATTGGGAAATAAATTGTGTTTTGTCATTCATTTGGGAAGCGATAAGATGAATACATTTGTATTGAAATAATTGTTTGTCTTATACAATTCGATGTTTCTTCTTTAATGCACAAGTTTAATGGGGGTTAGAAATACCATCCTTCTAATAAGAGCGTATTAGAGTAATAAATGACTACTACTGCTTGTCACTTATAATAAACTTAAAGTATTTTTCTCAACAAAACAAATATTATAAACTCTGTTTGATCACTTAATTCTAAACTATTATTTATTTAAATTTTTACCCAATAAAACAAAAGAGCTGAGGTTCGAACCCTAATTTTTTTTTCGTAGCAATTTAATATAGGACTTCTTATTGTGTCCTATTTTCATTTTGTTCTCTAATTTAATCATTTACAAAAATGCCAGCAGAGCAAGGCTAGTTAAGATGTAAGTGCGTACAAGCTACTTACCTTGAAGAAATTATAAATACGTAATTTATTTTTGGTTTGTTTTTGTTATAGTTTAGAAAAATGATATAGACAAATGTGGTTAATGAAGAACTTAACCCGTGACTTTCGTAACGTTTGATTTTATCCATCTTCCACGAGGTTCTCTCGTAATATATAAAGGTTCTTAAATTGCGAGTTATGTATTCGTTTATACAATGATAAGGGCTTGAAATATATTTCTGTTAGTTAGTTTCTATCTGTCTGTTTATCTTTCCGTTAAAAAGATGTATTCCAAGCGGATGGGTTTAACTGCTTTTCTTTTATGTCCAAAAATTAAAAAAATACTACCATATCCCATATTAAAAAAAAAAAAAACAAAAAAACAAAAAACTTTTGCCTATTTCGTTCTCGGCTTTAAGTAAGATATAACATCAATATTCCAAGTCATCAAGGATTTTTGAAAACCAAATAAACTTATTTTGTTGAAGAAAATTCAACAACTTTAATTTTTTTTAAATTAAATATGACCTCAAGCTTTGTCACATTTATTTTTAATTATTCAAATTAAGCATCTCTTAATAATTAATTTATTTTCACTTCTTCAATAACTATACGCAATGAAAATAATTATTCAATACGAAAATATCAAGACCAAAATGATGTAATCATTCTACTTATAGTGCACTTGAGTGATTTTAGATAATAACTTATTTAAGTAGGTAAATTGCAAATAATTCAGTTTATTTAAAAGCAAATTACAAGGTAGTTTAATTAAAAAATTAAATCCAATCGACCAAAACCTATAATAAACCAATTTGTTTTTTTTTTGCCTAAGCCAATCAAAACTACCGCACAGTGATGATGGTTAAAGCGCATTCAATGAATTTCATGGACATGGGCATGATGTCTTAATAATACAAAAAAATAGTTAATTTATGTTAATAAATTTAACAAACAAAAAAAAAGTCTATCGTTGGATTTGAGCGATTGTCTGTTTTGTATTGATTTATTGGATCTGTTTTTTTTTTTCTTGGAAAATGGAAGACTTAAAAGGCTTCTTCTTTTATAATCTTGAGAATCTCAATTTTATTGAGCGAATATAAAATATAATACAAATGGTGATTATTTCCATTTTTGTTACTATCTCTATGAAGAAATAAAATAAACACTAAATAATATTGAAAAAAAATTGCAATAGAAATGGGATTACATTTTGTTGAACGAAATGCTACATTAAGACACTTTGTAACAGTAAGTGAACATAATAATATCATAATTACTTTAAATGGGGGTCGTAATTAACAATTTGTTTGGCATGCATTGTTTTATTTCGATCGTTAAAAGAAAAGTAGTAAATACAACATAAATGTGTTGTTAGGTGTTACTTTCATGGTAAAAAAGATTAAAACATTTTATTTTTATTTTTTTCGTGTTAAATCAAGTAACATAAGTGCTTGCAGAAAAAAAGGAAACAAAATAATGTTTTTTTAGATAAGAGCCGGGTAGTAAGAACATCGTATCTAGTGTAGGGGAATACACTATTTAGGGAACAAAACCTTCCAAGTTCAGTCCCGTAGCAAATTGGAGCTAGTGGGAGATTCGCTCTCCATACTTTGCATTGAACATAAGAAATCACTACTATAGAAAAAGAAGGAGCAATAAAATAACTTAAAAATACTTTTTGTAGGGTAAACTGGGGTATTATTGCACACTTAATTTCAATTTCCAATTCATCCATAGCTTTTTTACGGACAACATTTCTTATTTCAATTAACAATAATTATAAAGTTGTGACACAAACTATAAATAAAAATTAACAAACATAGCTTAAAGTGTTTCTCATTCATAATTGGGATATGGGTGAAGTTATAGATACAAAGACTAGAAACTGTCATCTACAGCAACTTTTAAGCACAGTTTTAAATTTAGTTTTGTTACACCAATTACCAGTAGATGGCGTGGCGTAAATAATTTTGAATGGTAAGAAAAAATATTCATTGGAAAACTCAATTGCAATTTTTTCGTGTTGCTCAAACAGAAACCTCAATGTGGTACCACTCAGCTCAGCCTCAAACCTCAATACATTTGCTTCAAAAAAATATAAATTTCAATTGGTTTATCTTAAGGTAAATGTAAACGCAGTGTTTATTATTCTTTTGGCAGTAGTTTTTATTGAAATATTGAAATATTGAAATATTGAACCCTATACAAAATTCATATCGCCCTTAACTGCTCTTCCCACTTTCAAATTGAAAAATGTCGACTCTGATACCATTAGGAAGGTTCAAATCAAGTCTACTTTAAGTTCTCTCTAATTCTTTCCTTAAGTCGTCTGCAGAATCCTTTTTGACTGTTCTCAACCAGGAACTTCTCTAACTTGTTATTACGTTTATCAGGTTGCAAGTTCCGTTAAAGTTTTATTCAAGGCAGCCCTTTACTAGTATGTAAGTAAGTATGTAAGTGTATGAAGTTCATGGATTGTAGCAGAATTAATGGCGCCAGTTTTTCTGTTCAACAATTTCAATAAGCCTTACTGCAAAATAGAAAAATTCCACCAAACTACATACCCTTGATCATGTGGATATGGATATAGCTTTTCAGTTTAGAGGTAATGCCTTCAAATATAGATTCTGTACTCAACCCAATACTTCTATTCTATTATTCAACTTGATCTTTTCTTTCCTAACCACACCCCAACATTATGGTGGAAACTCTCATTTGAAAACCATAAGCACTCTTGTCTGTATAAAACAAAAGTATTGTTTCCGACTTTCTCGCTTCGGGGCTCAACCGATTTTTATGTGAAATTTTTTACCCAAAACTTAAACTGTCAGGAATTTGATTTTTCATTACCACGCCATAATATCAAATGATACAATAGCTGTGATATTTTGAAAAAAAATGTTAAATGAAACACAAGTACCTACCAATATTTCCATTTTTAGCAGTTAAATTGTTTTAAACATACTCTCCAACATAAATAAGAAAAACAACTTCTTTAAATCAAGTTTGCTACTCAGCTCTTTCGTTTCGATCTTTATTTATTTAAAAGCAATTTCTAGCGCGTCACAATCAAAGAGAGATATAATTAAAGTGACTTAATTCCATGAAATTATAACATTAATTTACAAAAGTGTGTGTTTAATTGCTCGTCGTTTGGCTAAATTGTATAGCTTCAAAGCTTTTCCCCTCCTATTAGCGCAGCTGATTTATGTGTCGCACTGTTGATTTAAACAACTTGCACAATCGAGTAATTTTTGTATTTTCTTATTATCATCACATATCTAGTTGAATAGTGTTGGTAAGGTAATACTTCGTAACATATTCTACTTATGGTCTGTGTTTGCGGTTCCGTGTTACTGATACTTCGACCATAGATTAAAATCTGCAAAGTAATCGGTCTTTCAAGGTAGGACACTCTCTAAGATAAAATTAAAAAAAAAAAAAATTGTTCATTGCCTATAAAAGGTTTTTTTTTTTCATTTTCTTTCTTTTGTTTTGTCTTCTCATCAAGTCATCGACTTGAAGCTCTTCGCCGGAACTCACTAGTTGATCATGATTTTTCTCGAAATATTCCCTCCGGTTTATTAATGAATTTTTGTATAGGGGGAGCGATAGGCATTTAGAGATAAAACAACAAACGTCAACCGGACATGACTTATACACTCCGACAATCTACAATGGAGAGTAAGTAATTTGTACAAAAATGCATTGTTTTTGATCTTAAAAAAAAAAAATTTGTCCCACTTAAGGAACATTGCTCAGTTCGTGCCCGAACAAAATAATAAAAGGAGAAGTAGATATAATTTATTAACAAATAGTTCGTGTTACATTGCATTTTAATTGTGTTTTGTAGCAGCAATTTGACCCTGGAACACAGTATGAAAACCGTCTCTGTAAGAGACAAATCTTGTTGTGAAGAAATAATGTTACACAATTCAATACTGCATTTGATAGTATTTTTTTTTTTCTGTTTTAGGAATTTTTCGTTTCTTATTGTTTTTAATTATGTTTTAATTTAATGATTTATCTTGTACTTGAAATGATATATTTAATGTTGTTTTAATTGGTTATACATTAAGTGCAATGTATACCTTGAATTTTATTCTTTCGAAGTCAGTGCACAGCATTAAATGCTCCATTTTAAGAACAAAACAACCAAAAATGGCTACAGACAGACAAAATTGCTTGGAATTGTTTAAAAAGTTGTTCGACAAAGTAGAGACAGTGTTATTTCTATGGGAAATTGATTTTTTTTAGAATTAAAACAAGTTAATTACTCTAACAAGGGATTAATTGTTAAGGCTTTTTGATCAGTTTGAATCTCTTGGAAAGAAGTAAGAGGTGAACCTGATGACCTCTGTGATTTATTTTAAAGAACAAAATTTTGTATTATCTTCCGTAAAATGGATAAAAAACATCTCCATTATCAGTAGGGTTTTGTTAAAAATGGTGAGAACAATATATGGTCATTATTCAGAAATAACTGTCTAAAGCTTGCACTGTTAACATGATAAGACTTTTTGTCTTCAAGTTGTGTTTGTAATATATTATTTAATTTATAAATAAAAACACTACAAAATTTTATTTTTATTAATATTTTTATGGCTCCGTTAAATTATGCCTCAGGAAATAAAGGAAATAAATCCCGTATCCAATTCATCTTTTTCATATTGAACTTTATTTAAGAAAATGAAACATCACCCCAAATTGTTAAAGAAATTCTTGAATTGTATCTTGCACAAATTCCCTTTTAAAATTGTTTCGCAAGCATGTTTAAAATAGCCGTTCGCTGGTTATTTACATAGAATATTTGGACAAAGAAAAATCCATTTTTAATACTCAAATGTAAAGATCATGCTGAACACCGCCAAGGAGTAACAGAACAGCTGCAAAAAATCGTGCAGTTTTCTTAGAAAGATAATGTTACTTTATCATTTTCATGTGAATTATAAAAAAAAAATTAATGAGGCCCCAAATTGTTTTTAAAATCAGATGAAATTAAGCTCTAAGCCTTTTGTTAGGTTTTGTATTTCATTGGAGCCTTATTTCATAATTAAAGTGTGGCTCAAAAAAATTGCAGCCCCAAAAAATTAAATAACCCAAAATTTGAGAAATTTCGTTGTTTTTTTTTGTGTCCTTTTTTTGGAGCCTTATTTCAGTTTTTATATTTTTTTGGGACCTCATTTTGCGTAGCAATTACAATTTTAAAAACTAAATTTATCAACTTTTGTAGTAACATTCCGAAATGCGTAGACTGCCTCATCATAAAATAAAAAAGTTGTAAAACTTAGTTTTTAAAATTAAAAGAAAAACACAAATATTAATTAAAATTAAATTTTGTACGGCCATTTTCTTGACAAAAATATAGCTCTTAAGTTTCGGTTTAAGGAAAAATTAGAACTCAAATTGTATTATTTTTTTTTTTTTTTTTTTTTTCTTAAGAAAAACTGAGAGCTAAAAATAATAGTTTTAAACTGATTTTAGAACTTTATCAAGAAATTGGCCGTTAGTGTTTTTATTTATAAATTAAATAATATGTATATGTTATATGGGTATTCATCACCTCGCTCGAGTGCGAGTAGATTAAAAGTAGGACTGAGTTCAAAAATGGCAGAAAAAACTTGACCTTATTGAACAAATGAGTTGATGTACCCTTCTAACCAAATCATTTTTCACTGGCTTCAACAGTTCGGCCAGCAGGTCATACCCATCACGCTTACAGCTTGTATGTGACTTTAAATATCCCTGTTCTAATATTTTGTAGGTTAGGTGCGCGAATATGTTGGCCATCATCTTTCGAGTTGAATGTATTGCTTAAAATTCTTAGAACTGACGTTTTAAGGAATGTGGCCCCTAGTAGTCTTAATATAACGTCCCTTTGATATAACTTTTAAACATTATTCCTGCCTTGAGTCGACCGCTTGAACTTCCTGTGAAACCCAGCACAACAATATAAGCTTTTCTAGTGCACAGTTTCTACTAGTTCCTTACGTATGAGAGATTAAGGAAGACCCTATTTTATTGGACTGCATTATAGGTACTTTGATGAAATGACTTTCGTTGGATTTTAAAATCCATTAAGAACTCGACATCAAGCAAATAGAATTTTTTTTTTTTAGGAGAAGCAATTTGAAATGTTTGTAAGAAGTTTGAAATTTCAATATATTTTAAAAATCTAAAAAAATACCGTTTTTAGAAACTTAGTTCGAAATCAAATAGTTAATAAAAAAAAAGGATTAAAAACTCTATAAATGAACAATTGTAAGCTGTTGCCTAGCTTTTTGCTCTTGTTTCAAAAAGTGTTATCACTACCCAAAGTTTATTGAATCGTAGTCATCATTTTTTGAATTAAGAACTGAAGTTTAATATTTCAATTTGTTCTTTTCATGTTGCACATTTGAATTGAAAACTAAGAACTTCGTTTCAAAAAATTTTAAGAAAAAATCGAAATAAAAATAATTTATATGTTTTTTTTTTAGTTTTGTTGTTTTGTAAGATCATTGAAAGTAAAGATTGAAATTTGAAAACTAAGAGATTTTCCAAAAATCTCGAAAAACCATGTTTTGTTCCTTTAACCGACTGCTACTCGATTGTTTTTGATCCTGATTTAAACAAACAGTATATCATTGGAAAGAAAAATATCAGAACAATATCTTTTCAGAAAAAAAATAGATTTACCTACTGTCATTGTTATTTTTTCTAATATTAGACAACCCAGCAAAAGAAACATATTTTTTTGCTGATATCTCGATAACGCTTCTTTGGAAAAATAAATGAATGTCATTTTTTTTGTTCAACGAACCAAAATTTTTCTAAAAAAGACTTTTTTTTCATGTACTCGCTATAAACCGAAATTTTTTAAACTAGTGTTACGTAAATCCCAATAATTCTTGCATATGTTTTTCTTGTATCACAAAGCGCATCCAAAAAAGCACTGTTCTGCACTAACCCATATGAGGTGCTCACCAAGTAGCTCAAACTGAATGGAAAGTGACGCTATACAAAAAATTCTATCGAAAAAAATCTTCCGCTAACTTCTCATCTATTTGGACTAGGGACTTCCACTCTTTCGTTGTGGAAGAGGGGGTACTTATAGTAGCGATAAACTGCTTCACTTTGGCCTGTCAACCATGGGTTGCTCCTTCCACAGAAACATGTTCTACGATCGCTCTTAGTTTTATAGTAGAAGTCGCTTCAAGCCCCTCGTCATGTCAAGGTTTACCAACATGCAGGAGGCAACTATTAAGATACAAAGCAAACAAATCATTCATTAAACTTGTGGCCACTTGCCCTTAGAAGTATCAAGCTACAAGAACTTTTACTTTAGAGCAGTACTACCTGCTTTAAAAAAAAAAAATTACAAACAACCTATAGTCAATGGCCTTAGTGGTTTCACACTAGGTCATCTGGTCAACGAACAACCATATTAAACAAATCTCATATATGTCTTTCGTTGTCGCACACATCAAAGTAGAGGTGAAAACCATGAAAACCTATACTCAGGTGCAGTATAGTGTTTGATAAATTTGTGCAACTTAGAGGGCTTTATTATTCTCCATTATTTTAGTATCTCAGTCCAGATGCGGAATTGCCCCCAAAATGAAAGGTGTTTCGACAAAATCAAACAAATCCTTTCTCTTTCATTGTCAAGCTGTTGAATATGTTAGTCAAAATGTTCAAACAATGTGACGCATGGTACGCGTTGAGTTAAAAACTCTCAACCTCAAGCTGTTTGCCAATTACCAAACAATATAATTCATCCTGGTTTGAAGAAATCAAAAAAAAAAAAAAAACCAACCCGTCACTAGATGGAGCACCTGCAGTCGTTATATGCAACGAAAAGGGCGGATTTATGATGCCAGGCTCAAGGCGAACGGTATTTGTAATAATTTTTTCTAAAGCTTGCCAATAGATTTGATAATTTAAAAGTTCCCCTCTGCTCCAAAAAAAACAAAATTAAAACTATTCGTGAAAGTTGCTCATCTGGTGAATATATTTCAAAATTTTGCTTCCTAGATTTTTCGTTAAGAGAGTCTCTGTGTGTGTGGTGCAAATGTTGAGTAAATAATAAAACAAAATAATACGAAATAAAGATACAGAGCCTCAGAGCTCACTAGAGTGAAAGATATTGTATATGTGGTTTGAATTGCAAAGTGTGTGATGGAAGAAATTCAATCCACGGAAATAATCTACAATATGAGTTCGAGTTCTTTGGTTTTGGGTGGTTTATTCAACTCTCATACTCTTTCACCCAACTCAAACAGAGCAGAGTGCAACAGTGTGAAAATTGAGAAACATAGATTAGATGTTAAATGTGGCAAAAATGAGGAAACCATGAAATTTAAACCAAGTATTTGCCTAATAGATGCAATGATCAAAAATTAGCGAACCGTTTGATTGGAATTTTCTTTTATTGATGATGCGACGCAAAGTCGCAGTACCGCCATTTCATTTCAAAGATTGCATTCGGCATTCGGGGAAATGAAAGATTTATTGAACACTTTCGATGATAGACTGGTATTGAAATTGGTTCAGGATTTATTTTTTTTTTGTATTTATTTGATGTTTTGATTCATTGCATCAGGTTTTAGTTTGCTAAAATAAATAATAAAAGAAATAGGAATGCAAATATTTTATTTCCTTAAAAATAAAAGTGTGTCACTATAAGTGGAATAATATTTCAAAAGATCAAACAATATTTCCTTGAACTAGTTTGTTCAGTTGAAGAGGAAGAAATCATAGTGTCGATTTAGTTATCGATAACCTAGTGCCTTCCTCTGTAGTAATCTGGCTTGTTTTTTTGTTGTTTTTGTTATTTTTCTTGTTTGAAAATTTACTACTAGTTTTGATAGGGAATTTTCGTAATAAATGGAAAAGTCATTAGTTAAAGGATTTTGTTTGCCATATAATACGAGTATGATGTAAATTGAGTTAAAAATGTTATTTAATAGTTAATATATTTAGTTGGAAGGATTATTAAAAAAAAAGAATAGATATTAAAAAGTTGTTTAAAGAAAACAGGAATAATCTGCTGGAATATTTTTTTTATTTTATAAGGAACTGTTAGAAGCACACAACTTTGATCGTGAGAACGTAATAGGACTGCTGTTTTGCTTCGATAAAATCACTAGCAATGGATGAACCTTGTACGAAAGTGTGAGATTTATAAAAAAAATTATGGAACTTCTCGAATATGAGTAGAAATGCATTGTTCTATAGAATTTGGAAATTGGAATTGTTGGTGCTGATGTCAAGTTATATGAATTTTTTTTTTAAATTCTACATTCTTGGCGCTAGGTTTACCGAAAAAAATGATTAAAAAGACAAAATTAGGGATAGAATTTCTATCCTGTTGGTTGATAAAGTAGCACTCATAAAAGCGTTTAGTACCGCAGAAAGAATAGTGTAATATCACAAATTTGCTATGTACCGCGGGAAACGTTTTATAGCACCGAAAAAAAAAACAAGGAATACTGGTGAAAGATCCCGGAATACTGGTGAAAATTCATGAAAAACCATGAAAAATAGCATGGGCAGTCTTAAAAAAAGGGTTTACTACCACCGGAAAAAAGCATACACTCCGGTGGAAAAAAGTGTGGAAAGTCGCGAAAAAACACGTGAAAAATCGGGTTGAAATGCGCGGGTGAAAATAGCATAGAAAGTCATAAAAAAAGGGTTGAGTACTCCCAGAAAAAATCGTTAAAAGCATCAAAAAATTCGTGATAAGTTGGAAAACAGATTGTAAAAATCCGCTTGAATAGTGAAAAAAATCGGGAAATACTGGTGAATAATCTATTAATACCGTTAAATATAGGACAGGAAATCATAAAAAAATCGCGGAAAAAAAAGTAAAAAGTCATGGATAATATGCACCGAATACTGGTGAAATATTCTGGAATATCGAAGAAAATAGCATGGGAATTTATGAAAAAAGCACGAAGTATCGTGAGAAAAAGTGTAAGATACTGTGGAAAATAATGAAAAAAGTCACCTTGAAAAACTTGGAAAGTCACGGATTTAAGTTGAAAATTATGCGAAATACCATGGACTATCTCAGTAAAAAGCGCGGAATGCTGGTGAAAAAACACGGAATGCCCTGGAAAATAGCACGGAAAGGTAAAAAAAAACTTACGCGGAATGTCGTGGAAAATAGCACGGAAAGGTAAAAAAAACTTACCGTGGGAAAAATGCGTATGCGAAATTCTTTGGACTACTGCGGTAAATGAGAGAAATACTGTAGAAAAAAGTTCGGAACACTCGCTTTTATTTGTGACTTCACGTGTTTTTTCGGCTCAACCGATTTCGTTCAAAACTTAGCAAAAGTTTCTTCTTATGATTTCGAAAACAAGTTTGTTTTTTGATATTTTTTTTTTTTTGTTTCAATATAAATGTGCATTGGGGCAATATCATGAAATGTTTACCAAAATTGAAAAAAAAAAAACAATTTTTGTTTTTGTGACTACAATGTGCAGTTGTAGTGTAACTCACAAAATAAACAGAAAAGTTTCTCTATTTTCAGTGAAAGTTCTATTAAATTTTAATTACATGATGCCGATATATTATCTTAATTAATAATTCCAAAAATTGCATCAAACATTGTTGTAGTGTAACTCACGAAGAAGAGTCGGTCAGGAAAAAAAAATTCACTAAAGTCAATTACTGACAATGCAAAAAATAAAAATCTGACTGGTCAGTAGCTACTGTATGTCCAGGTACTGATAAATTTCATAAGCTTACATGAAAGCTTATAAGATTTATCAGTAAGACACTAAATTAGCACAAATACATTAGCAAAATAAAAATATTTTCTTAGGACAAACGGTTGCTAGGTCAGCTAGTATAATAAAGAAATACGAATATTTTTTCGAAAAACTTGGAGAAAGAAGAATTGATTTGTAAAAGAGATCAATCCACTGACTAAAACCTTGGTTACCAATGTAGTGTGATAGCAGCAATACCAATGTGTCATCTAATTTAAAGAGTCCAGAGGGATCGAAAGATCAATTTTTCGTACAAAATGAGTATTTATTAATTTCTTGAATAGAAACCATTTTTAATAACACAATTTAGTTCACCGCATTTTGTAAACTAGAATTTAACACTTTCTCTGGATATTTCCAAAGCCTGGTTATAGAAAACAAAAATTTGCTATAATTTTCTAGATTAAAAGATACTAATACATTGATATTATGACCTCCAAATATTGAAAAAAAAAACATAACAACAGTCTTTTTTCCTTTATCTAAATAAAAGTAAAAACCTATTCAAAATATAATAAAGAAATCAATTTGTTATAAAAAAAATAAAAAACAGATAACCTTAGCCGGCTCATCTGCATTTCAGATCGTATATCACTTCAATATTACCATAACTCACTAAGTTGCTCACATCTTTTTTTTTTAAGATTTTACTTATCTTGAACTTCCTAAATAACCCATGACTGATCTGTCTGATCTTTGGGTTATGCCTGTCAGCGGTATAGTGGCGCGTGCATTTATTTATCAATAAAAGTATGTAATTAATTTGATCCGGTAATTAATTAATTATTTCTATAGATTTGACATTGCGACTTGATTTCAATAAAGTGATCGAGATGAACAAAAGCTATAGAGGTTAGAGTATGAACTTTTTTTAAGTGTTGGAATATAATTCGGTGATTTCTGAGATATCCGTACTCTTGGAAGTTTATTATAAAGAGTTTTTTTTTTTTTTTGAATAATAGAAAATGAGTTTGAATTTTATAAACATTATAAGTCAAACTTAGAAAGTCAAAGAACCTATTTTTGCAAAATAAATTAATTTTAATCCTGTCCCAGTTAAGCGATCAAAGTTCTTGACCTAATGTTTCCCATGCCCAATAATAAACTTTTAAACTTAGTTCATTTATGTAGTTCTGTAGGCACAAAATAACGAATATAACAACGTCATCAAATCATTAAACTTTTACCGTCACAAAAAAAAAACACAAGTTGGGGTTTTACCCAACTCATTAATTTGATGATTTGATAATAAATTAAATCCTCTAAGCTATTATACTTAATGGGAACCTGTCCAAATACTATCACTTTTAGAACTATTTATACTTACTTTAGAGGTTAAAGAAAGAAACTAAATAAATTTTTATGTTAACCGCAGAGTAATCAATTTGATGTTAAAACCAATGGGCATGTTTTAGTGTGTTTTTTTGAGATATATGATAATTCTACAATTTACCATTAAGATAAAACTTATCACAAAATAAAAAGCCGAAAGAACTTCTCCTTTAGTGCAAATATATAAAACCACACTAGAATTTTTTTAAATGAGCTTGTTTTAAACTACTATTTAATGTTATTTAGAATTAAAAAAAAACTCTGTCCATTTTCTACTTTGACACTACAAACAAGGTCCTTAAAATGCAACTTGCATGGAACTAATTAGAATGAAAAGCAAGTAGAAATTGAGAAGAGAAATAAAATCCACGACTGGACCGCACTTACTTGCATGTAGTGACTTGGATTGTTAAGACTTTTTAATTAGAATCTTGTAATAACAGTCTTAGAAAAAAATTTGAAAAAAACCTTCTTAAACTTTAACATTAAGTTCTATAGGATAATGGTTACTCGAAAACGGCTCAAACGACTTTGATTGAAATTAGGTATTGATGCTGTTTCTTTTATAACGATACATTTTCAGAGCAGTTTAAAAATAAAAACTATTTGTCATACATACAATTTTGAAAAGATTTTTCAAAAAAAACTTGCTATGCTGTTTTTAAAATATTATATTTGAACATTTAAAAACTAAATTTTGAAAAAAATTCACTCATCCAAATTTTTAAAACATGATTTTTTCAACAAAAACCCGAAAACACAGAATCTCGAAACCCCATAATCCCAAAAACCCATAATCCCAAAAACCCAACATCCCCAAAACCCGAAATCCAGAAAACTTAAATTAGCGCAATTTTCTCATTTCATAGAATTTTTCGGGACTCAAATTGAAAACAAATTGAATAAAATTTACAATGACGGTAAATCAACTTGAAATCAATATGATTTGGCTTAAAGTTGAAAATCATTGAATCAGTTTTGACCAATGTAAGAGCGAAAAAAATATTACCATTCTATGAAAAAAACGTTACGTAATCAAAGAAAAACGGTTCAAAATAATTGTCTTGGAACGGAATGATCATTCTTGAATATCTTGTGGTTCTCAGACGAACAGACAAACAGACGAGCAGGACAGACGAACACACGAACAGACGAACAGACGAACAGACAAACAGACGAAGAGACGCACAGACCGACGGACGGCATGACGAAAACCACTTTGTTGGACTTCTTCATCAACGTAATGTTGGCTTTGATTAAATCCTCGAATTTTTTTTTTGTTGATAAGAAACCAATACTTGCCTTATAGAGCAAGTAAAAAGTCAACAAATGAGTCAAAATGTTGAACCCGCTGGAATCACCCATCAACTTCTTTCCACTTATCTCTGTACAACGAACTTTTGGCTTATGAAAAGAGTTTGTTAAAAAAGTAAAAGTAACCGAATTAGCATAAACAGCTTCTGAAGACTAGTAAAAATGCTAATTGGTTCAAAACACATTGATAAAACAATGAAACTTGTTCTATAGGTTTCAATTTATAATGTGGCAGCTTTGTGCAATGAGTAATGGACTGGATTGGCGATCGATTAGGTGCTTGTTTAATCCCAGTACAGACAACAGTTTTTTTTTTTCAAATAAATTGAACATAAAACGACTGTGCACATCTAAGGAAGAAATGGTGTTGACACACTCAGATTTTATTTCTTTCATTCAAAACCATTAATAATTTGGCTCTTGTTTTTTTTTTTTGTTTGACCTTAATTGAAAAAGTTGTTAAATAATGATGTTTTATTTTCTGTTTTTAAGAAAATGTATGATTTATTGATTAAGCTTATACTCAGCTTAGATCAGTAATAACTCTATAAATTAATAATTGAATACAACACAAACTCGCGTTTTTCTGTCCAACTAAGTATTTTTCCTCTTATAAAACCTGGATACCTATTACGCAATATATGTTATCAATTTTATTTGTATCCTCGCCCTACTTTGAAGTTGGAAAGAAACGGGCTGTTCAGTTTATAGTTTTACAGTCTCCAGAACCGTGGCCTTCACTTTTCAAAAATTTAAATATAGTTTCCTAAGGACGAACAAAAATCCTAAAATTCCTTTTCATTCCAACATTTTTTGATATTTTATGACATTTTGTATTATTTGCATTCAGTAATTTCATAAGAAACCATAGTAATTTCTTCCATAAAAAAAAAAAATAGATGTAAATCAATAAGAAAGCTTTTCTTAAAACTCGTAGGATGGCGTTGTATTACGTAAGTTTAACTATTTTAGTCCATTCATTTTCTTTTTTTTTTATTATTATTTTTGCAAAACTAAACCAAATTGAAATAAATTTTCCACTTTGCATGCAACTAACATACATATTAGTTTTGGCCTATTTTTTTCAAATATAAGACTTAGTTGCATTCAGGTTAAACATATTTTTTTCTCCATATACATAAACCAGTTGTATTTTGATGTGTGTCAATTACATACATATCAACATGAAATAATTGGTCAGGTTACTTGGTTTTTTTTTTATTTTTCTAATCAAGACAAACAAATTAACTGGTTAGTTTAATGCCTAGCAGTCTTTTAAACGTAATTATATACTCAGTTTGTTTTGTTGACTCAATAAAGATTGTAATATAACAAAATTTATCAAAATTAAACAAAAAAAAAATATGTTTAAATGGTCGAAAATGTAATTTAAGGATAATGAATGAAAAATAGAGAAAACTGTATGAAAAGGAAACCACTCAAATGAAAACTACTAAAGAAAAAAACTTCAAAAACAAAACAAAAGTCAATTCTTTATCCTTGAAATCTATTTTATAGTTATTTATGCCGAGATTTCAAATTATATTCGTATAAATAAATTAAAGTCCCAAAATTTCATTTTCGATTTATTTAAAATGTTAATTAATCTTATTCGAAACAAAAAATCATAAGGCTCACATCCATCAACTCTTTTATGTGTAATCTTGCCTCAGGTCATTGATTAAAGATCCCATAATATTCATGTTATATAAACCCTCTTTACTACTCCATCATCATCATCATCATAATAATGTCCAACTAAACTAAGCAAAAAAAAAAAAAAAAACTCAACAAAAACATCACCTTCATAATGACTTGACTTGTCTAAAATGTATATGCATTAATCCCTCATTTGGTTTAACTCTGAGTAATGTTTACCTACTGACCAGATTTTTTTCATTCAAGGGTAACATGCGCCTTTTGCAAAAAAAAATTAAATGAAAAAATAAACAAAAGCTTACGCCCGTTTTCAACACGTTTTTCCAAAAGAATAAAGAAAAACATCGAAAAAATGAGTAAACAAAACTATGTGATATTTTTGTTGTTTCTTATATTAGCAGTCCGTGTGTCTCTCCCTGACCTAGACTTTATCAAATAAGTTCTAGTCTGGAAAATCGAGTTATCCCATAACTGCAGGCCATGCAAACAAAAAATCTATGTCCGGAATCTTATCCGCAAACTGCAAGAAATATATAAACATAAATCCTTTACCTTTCAAACTCAAACCAACGTCAGCGTTGAAAAAAAAAAATATTATATAATAAAATCAATCGAGAATATACCAGAGTATAGACACACCAGAAGCACAGCAGCTGAACGCAATTATAAACAGCGCCATGGTTCACATATGGTCACACATAATATCCACTAGAGTTAGCAAAAACAACTAAACAAACACCATATTTTTACAAGAAAAGACAAGAGAGCCATGAGGCCCAGCAGAGAAGGGGTTGCTTCTAAACAAGCTGTTGCAATCTAGTTTCAATTTAAAATAAATCATATCGTCAACCAACTAAGAATATTTATACCATCGAACCACCAATCCAGGGTAATGCAAAAGGTGAAGCAACTACCTCTACAACAGCTATAGGTTATGTGTATATGGCACAAAACATAAAGAAAGAAAAAATAAAAAAACCATTTGACATGCATGCGAACTTTTGCTCTTGTTACAGAAAATCTGCACGATGCACTTATCTACACACTTGCACTAACCAATGACAACGACCAACCACCAGCCCAGTCTCGTCGAACCATATACCAATGAAAGTGAAATACAACACTTTGAAACTGAGAGTCAGATATGTGCATACAAATAATAGATAGACTATGTTGATGATGATTATATTGTGGTCTTTTGGGATCTCTTTAAGAGGCAAACTTATAATGTTAAAATACTCAAGTAAAACATTTTGGTGAGCTTTTTTCTATAACCAAGATACTGCATACTCTCGATCTCAATGCGCTGTCGCCTTCATGCCACCATACCAGCTACCACAATTCAAAACTTTAATTCAACTATTATTAAGTCTTTTCACTCTTATACTCTTGATGGTCTTGGTCTTTGATTGGTATTTCGGTGTGTTAGGGTTTGTTATGTTTCTTTTTTTTTTGTTTGTTTGTTGCCGTTATCTTGGTATGAATTTTATTTGATTTGTTTGTGTATTTGTGGTTCGTATTTATATTTATATATATATATTTTTCTTTTATTTTGGTGTATCAAGTTGCTGTATAGTTGAGAGAGCACACCGCCACAATTATAATAGTAATAAAGCGCTTGGGTTTTTCATTTTTAATATAAAAGCAGGTGAATACCAACCAAAGGCATCCAGTATACATCTTGGGTTTGTTGGATTAACCAACCCTTAAATTTAGTTTATTTTTTTAATTTTAAAACACTTTGTGTTTAAACCCAATCAATAGAAAATGAAATCGATGGTAGGTGGATTTTTAAATATATATTAAAAAAAAAAAAAAAAAAACAGTGAAAAATTCAACAAAAAAAATGTGTGATTAAGTGACTTTTGTGGAAAATTTATATCCCTAAAATGGATCAAATATTTAATAATGTGATGATATTTATCATAAAGGACTATAAAAATATAAATTTATTCACATTCTTTGTGAAAATCTATGCAAAATCATATAAACGAAAGAGCTGAGCAACGAACTCGATTTTACATCTTTGCAATTGTGATGTTTATTTGAAGCAGTTTTTAGTGGAAATTTTTAATTCTTTTAGTGAAAAATGATAAAATAATATCGAAAATAATTTTAAATGAACAAAAATCTTATGTATGCTTTTTTATTAGCAACCAAAAAAATATGTTCTTAAATTTCAGTGTTTTTTGCACTTTTTTCAATGTTTTTTTCGTATTCATTTTTTTGGTGGGCTCTTTATAAAATCTTTTGGATTTTTTTAATTTTACATGAAAAAAAATATATTTCAATTGACCTTTCATGCATTTTGATGAGAAAAAAGATCAATATTAATTCTAAGAAATTAAAAGCTGTTGAAAAGTTTAAGGCTTCAATGATTTAAATTTGCAAGTCATTTTGCTAATATTTTGTGATGCAATTGTAATTTATTTTTGGTCAAGCAACACAATTTTTTTTAAGAAATAAGTATAACGGTACTATTTTTTGTGCAAATAGCATATCTTTGTGAAATTAAATATTTTTTCCGGGTTTTTTATAAAATTTAAAAACAAACTTTTTGTGCATCACATTTACATTATTACCTAACTATGTAAAATGATTTAATTTTTTCCTTCTGTTAATGTTTTGTCCAATATATTATTTTAATTTTTTTCCCACTAAATTGACTTATTCGGCAAAAAAAAAAGAACTTAGGGCCATAAAGCATGAAACTGAATTCCAAATAGAATCATCTAAGCACATTTAACCATATAAACTGCATTCAAACGAGCCTTAAAAGCATAAATAAAATTACTCAAATATTTGACAAAACGCGCGGCGGCAATCAAACAAAATTCCACGAGCCAAAATCATTTAATGATCTAACGCGCTAATTTATTTTCTTTTTTTTTTATTATTTTTTATGCAAAATTCCCACGAATTTAATTTATTTTATATCTCATCATTTAGCTTAGATAACTATTTCAAGATAATTAAATTATAAAATCATCACAGCATCTGTTTTGAATCGTTTAGTATTTAAAATTTTGTTGAAACAAATGTATGCCTGACAGCGAAAACACTTTAAAAAAAATTTATGATTATTGACCTGAAATTTAATTCATTATTATTTTTATAGTTTTTTTTTCGGCAGATCTTACAGCAAACGTCTAAAAAAACAAAAATCAAACACACCCCCTAATTATTTGGCTTCATGCCAATTTTTGAAAAATAAAAGAAAAAAACACTACCACACCCCCAAATGGCGCAAAAATTCCAAACCCATATCTCTGGCTTTTGGTAAGCGTCCAGCTTTCCACCATAGATCAGAGATTGATTAATTGGCACAAATCCAAGCTCCATAGACTCTTGTTTTTTTTTTTTCTCTCAATTAATTCAAGTCGTAAAATCAAATTAAACCCTAAAAGTATTTTCACTTTCATTCATTCTTTGAAATTGAGAGTCTGCTGAGTCTTCAATGAAAGCAAAAGTTATGAGGAAATTGTAGGTATCGTTTGCCATAAAAAAAAAGATGTGTGATGGTAATTCAAGACGCACACATTAACTTTCACGTTTTTCTTACCTATATGGTTTGAAATTTTAAATCTTTATTGTTCCCGCTCATTTCTTGGATGATTTTTAAGTTTTTTTTTTTTGAATATTTTTATTTTTAGCTCGTTTTTGGGCTTTTGGCTGCAGTTTTACTGCTAACCAATGCTGAAGATGTCAAAGAGGAATCCAAAAAGGCTGCAGTGGAACCTGCACCTGCTGCCGCTGCTGCTGCTGAACCAGAAAAGAAACAAGGCAAGCGTGGCATCTTCTCATCCGGATACGGATATGGAGGTGGAATTGAACTTGGTCATGGTTATGGCGGTGGTCATGGGCTTGGTGGTGGTCATGGGCTTGGTGGTGGTCATGGAGGAATTATCCTTGGCGGTGGTGGTGACTACGCTCATGGATATGGTCATGAAACAGTCAAAACAATTACCCTTGTCAAGAATGTTGCTGTACCTTACCCCGTTGAGAAGCATATTCCATATCCAGTAGAGAAACAAGTACCATATCCAGTTAAGGTTGCTGTTCCCCAGCCCTATCCCGTTGTCAAGCATGTTCCATATCCAGTTAAGCAAATCATCAAGGTTCCCGTTCATATTCCTCAACCCTATCCAGTCGAGAAGGAAGTACCATATCCAGTGCATGTTCCAGTTGATCGTCCAGTTCCCTACAAGGTTCTTGTGCCACAACCCTATCCAGTTGAAAAGACCGTCCATGTGCCAGTCAAGGTTCCAGTTGCTGCCCCATATCCAGTTGAAAGGAAAGTTCCATACCCAGTCAAGGTGCCCGTTCATGTGCCACAACCCTATCCAGTTGAAAAAGTCGTCCATGTTCCATACAAGGTTGCTGTCGATCATCCAGTGCCATATGAAGTGATTAAACCATATCCAGTGCCAGTTGATAAGCCAGTTCCATACACTGTCGTTAAGAAGGTACCAGTTGCTGTTCATGTTCCATATGATCGTCCCGTTCCAGTTCAAGTTGACCGTCCTGTGCCAGTTCCCGTCAAGGTTCCAGTTCCAGCACCATATCCAGTTGAGAAGCATATTCCAGTGCCAGTAGAAAGGCAAGTACCATATCCAGTGCATGTTCCCTATGACCGTCCATATCCAGTTCACATTGAAAAGCATGTGCCAGTGGCATATGACAGGCCTGTACCCTACAAAGTTCCAGTTGCTGTGCCAGTTCATGTAGAAAGTCATGGTATTTCTGGCCATGGACTCTCTGGATACGGTCTATCAGGCCATGGAATTGATCTCCATCATCATTAAGCTCTGATTAGTAAAAAGACAGTAAACAAAAAAAAACTAACAAAGAAGAAGAAAAGAGCCTAAGACAAGACAAACGATTTTCCATCTCTATATTATCTCTCTCCTTCTTATACTCTCCCCACATGTGTGTCTTTTTATTTAATTAAAAAAAAATTGTTACTAGTTTATTAGTTTTGTGATAAATGGAAAATACGGAACCATATACAACTATGCTGGATTGGATCACGCCGCTTTAAGTATTTATCAAAACGAACAAAAAAAAAACGGATTGAAACCATGACATTGGATTTATGAGTCTTCCTCGGAGTCTCTAACCCTCTATATCTTCTTAGCCAAATTATAAGGAGTTGTTTTATTAAAAAAAAATATATAAATAGACAACTGATTGAATAGATGGCGCTTCAAAACAACAAAAGTTGCGAGCATCTATTTTGTCTACCTTAAAAAAAAAACTTGCCCAATAAAAATAGGTTCAATTTATTGTTAAAAGAAAAGAAAACAAAACAAAAATTATGAAGTAGGCGCGAATATCGATTTTTCATTTTTTTACAAAAAAAAAATAATATTATTATATTTTTTATTTAAATAAATATTTGTAAATAAATCCAAACAAAAATAATTAATTTATTTGTTTTTTTTTTTTTTTTTTTTGGTTCGAAAAAATATGCTTGAATATTTCAGATAAAAACAAATGAAATAATGCCTTGACTCAAGATATTTTTGAAGAAGAAAACAAACAAAATTGAGTTATCAGATTTTGTTTACTTGAGCAACTTTCCAATTCTCTTTTAACTGCAAAAAATAATTAAAATTCAAAACACGTATTTTAAAAGAACAAAATTTAGGTTAAAAATTCAAATATTCAAATTTCATTGCAATTGAATGGAGAACAAATAAAATGCATTACGTGGTTTTGCTTGACGCTTCATAACTTCCAATATATTCATAATAAATCAATGAAACCAAGATCACTAGAAAGGATTACATTTCGGCATTGCAACGCAATTTGAAAAAAAATAAATGTACAAAAGAAAAATGGTAAGTTTTTTATACGAACTATTTCTTAGAAGAAACAAAATGAACATATTTTTTTTAAATAACATCGCCTCCTTATTAATTAATTTAATGATTACTTATTAGACTACAAGTCAATATAAAAAAATGCTTATTTGGCTGAATAATTATTTAAAAGAAAGAGCTAAACGAGAAAGTTCATAGCACCAGGAAGAATGTTAAGGTGCTAAATGCTTGAAAATATAGTATAGCTTTGAAGATAATTCTGAACAAATTTGAAAGAAAAAAGTAAATACCTTTCATTTGATACCAAAACCAATTGTTTTTCTTCACATATCACAAAGTATAACAACTTTCGTCAAAAAAATAAGTGAAATTCTTTTTCTAAGTAAACCAACTTCATTCTCGTAAGCCCCACTAACGATTTTGAAAATATTTTGCCCACATAATGTACTCAACTGCAGCATTCATTTAATACTAATTTTATTAGTGAACCCACCGGGCCCAGGCTCCATAGAAAAATGTGCCATCTCCTTTTTCTATTTGTGCGTCGCCGTCTCCGTTGTGGTTTATATATATGATAACTTTTGTTAGAGCCAAGATAATTGACATCTGTAAATGCTAAAAGCTTAGAATTATCAAAAATTTATTTCAAATTTTATCCATTCCTGATAAAACCTATCTCTTATGATAATCGAGTTAATGGAAACATAAAACAGGAACTCTTCGGAAGTTCCCAAAAACAGATTTAATTTATTATTTATATTATTTATTTATATTATTTAAATTGAGAAATATTTTGGAAGGCGAAATAACTCCTTAAATTGCATCTATTTTACCTCGTTTAGGCCATCTAAACAATCTAGGCAATTTTCTAAAAATATTGCTTGGAACCGAAAAAAAAAACATTATAGAACAAAGGCAATATTTGTAATATCAAATTATAACTTATTCGAAAGTCAGATATCTATTTTTCAGTTTTTTTGTCAAATAAAGTTGCTTTCACCAACAGTTAAAAAAAATTAAGTTCAAACTCAAAATTTTGAAACAAAACTTCAAATCTTCCGTTTTAATCTGATTTTTTTTTCAAAATTTGTGTAACTAAAACAATTTTTGTTTTTAATACTCAATGCATTTATTAATTTTTATTAAAAATGTAAAAAACAGATAGAATTCTTATTTATTTTAGGATTTGCTTTTTTTCATCAAAAAAGAATTCCAATGGACATTCCTATTCCTATTTATTTTTTATAACTTGGATAGAAAAACTGCAAATCATGGTCACAATTTATTGCTCTAGACTAGACTATTACTTATTAATATTAGTTATTGATATCGATTCAATCTGTACTCAAAATTTCAAAAAGTAAGTTGTAGAAAATTGATGCAAATTTGATGCTTTTTTAATGCTCCAAAACTAAAGTTTATTGTCATATGTTTTGAGATTCAAATGCAACTTGAAAGTTGCAGAAAAAAAGCCAAAAGATTTGCATTAAGAACAATGAAAAGAAATCAAATTTGATGCCTTTCTGTAAATTCTTCAGTACAAAATATAAAATAATCATTATATCTTTGGAACATATATACTAAAAATAAAAATTTGTGATACCCTCCATACAAAAGTGTATTTTTTTGTGTTTTTCAATGGTGCAAACTCAAACTAAATTTCTAGTTCAACATTTCTTGACTTTACAGATAATCTTTGCCAAATAATCTTGACAGAAGTGATCATGTTAAAAATTTCCAAAGAAAAATTTCTCAAAAACGTGTTTACTCTGTGTTTCATGATTTTTAATAGTAAAATCGAATATTTCTAAAATACAAAAAAAAAAACAATATTGAGATAGTCACTTGAATTCCACTTTACTTTATGTGTACCAAAAAATAATCTCCACTATTACAGAATCCGACGAATGCAATGCGGCGGCGAGAAATCGTTATTTTTAACTAGCTGGAACTCAAAAACTATAACAGATAAAAAACTGTAAGAAATTGAAGTGATTAATATTGATATTGATAAGCTTCCGCCAAGTTTCATAACTTTTGAGCAAAATTTAGTGTAGAATTATAAAAACGAAACAATGTTGTGATAAAATGAATTACAGGTGAGAAAGTTCATTGTTTTGACCTAGCTATACCCCAAAAACTATAAAAGCTAAAAATTTGTTAAAATTCCCATAAATAGCTGTAATGATAAAATTAAAGTTTACCAAGTTTCAGAATTTTATTACTAACAGTTCAGCTCAAAATAAATATTGACTGTTCAAAGAGCAAAACCGTATATTATTTCCATAAGAAACTTCAACTCAAAAGCAGTACGGGTTAGAATTAAGTTAGAGACTTGCAACTAGGAGATATATTTTGTTTAAATTTATTTTCAACAATTTAAGCCTCTGGAAGCAAAGATATTCAATTTTTTTTTAAGTAACAACCACCCTAATGTGTAGAATAAACGAGCTTTAAGTTTCGCATTGGAAGCGCTGCTAGAGTTTCTCAACAGCTAATATTGTTTCTTTGGGAAAATACTGCGAATTCCATTAAAGGCATGAATTTATACTTTTTGGGCCACTTATAAAATACTGGTGATCTGAAATTTTTTCGGTATGATGTCAAGTTACAAGAAATATTTATTCAAAATGGCTGAATTTAAAAAAAAAGTTTAACTTATAAAAAAAAATATACTAAATTATCCTTTACACTCGTGTACGGAAAATTAAAAAGAAGATGAAACTCAAAGAAAGACTAGTCTTTTAATGCTTATTTGATTGTAATTTTGGGATTAACCCACATTTTGAAGTGCAATTCTCTTAATAATATTAAAATTTTTTTTCTCAATATTTCTCGCTTAAAGTAGCATTTTGTGCGGTTTTTTTTGTTGAGATGGCAAGCAAATTTTAGAGCTATTAATTTATTAAAAAAACATTTAAAAAATACCGTTTTGGTTATCGTTTGCGGATTTTATAACTGAAATCAACTTTTTTTAAATTTTATTTTGTAAAAACTAACAATATAGGAATATTTTCTGTGAACTTATAACTTAGCATTTACATAGGCAACACTTCGCTCTATACTCTAGCTGACTGTATTATTTAAATTTAAAATATAATTGACATAATTGAAATCCTAACTATATTCTCCTAAGACTACGCAATTATAAAAAAACGTACTTTTGTTAAGTTTGGTATCAATCGCCTAAAAATATTAAAAACAATTGTTGCTATCTATCATGAACATAGCAACATTTAGCGTTGCATATTTTGTGGAGTTTTTTGCCAATATAACGGTATTTATAAATTATTGATATTATTATTTCGATATCATAGGGATTGTTATTTTTAATTGTAAAATAATAATTAAAAATCCTTCTAAAAATCTTTAATAAAAAGGTAGGATAACCAAGTTTATGGTAAATTAACCCAAAATATCGAGCCTTATTCCACAAAAATTTAGTAATTTCCCACATTATTTTTGAAAACAAACCATCGGCAAAAATAAATAAAATATTTTGGGGTAATTATATAATTTTCATTTCCTGAGCAATATAATTTTATTAAGCAGATTTTAATACCCATAATGTTTAAAAAAATGAAAATTAGTTTTTAAGTTTTTGATATTAAATATTTTTGTTCGCACAAAACTTCATTGCTCCTCTAAGGGTATGTAAAGTCATTATAGAGGAACTTTCTTCAACGATATTTTGTATGAACAGTACAATAGTTAACTAGTGGCCACCTTCGTAACTAAAGTGTCTTTGGCTTTTTCGGTATTTTAACATTTTTCAAAAAGTTATAATTTTCGAGTTTATCGACGATAATAGCCGAAAACTACTGAACGAATATACTTTTTTTATGGGGGAAGAAGCGAGAAAGTCAATTTTTTGCCAAAATTTATTATTTACTTTTTTGTAGAGGACAACTCTACCTACAAAAAACTTCGCATAATATTAATCAAGCATTCAACAATTATCACAGTACAGCGCTTCAAACGCAGCTATTAGTGTATTCACCCAAAAAGACCCTCAAAACGGTTAAGCTTAGTCGTCGTCGTCGTCGTTGGCTATGAATATTAGTAAACACAAAAACTTATTTCAGAATCAAGATAATTGAAATCTGTAAACACCAAAAGTTGAAAATTATCTTAACTAAGGTTAAGTTCGAAATTCAGCCATTTGGAATAAAATCTTCTTGTACTTTTTATAAAAAAAACCTTCAAAAACTGTCATTTTTGTATGAGGAGTACTATAAATTTGCATTTTTTTTTTTAATATTCCAATGAACAATAGTACTGGTTTTCAAAATAAAGTTATTCAAAACCCGGAATACTTAATTATTCTCAAAATGTTTGATTAAAATCAATAAATTACACTATTTTGTAAACAAAATTCTAACAACGGTATGGGAAAGTTTTGGTATTACCAATGTAGGTCATATTTTGCTTTTAATGTTATTGGGCCTTTATTTTGTCTTAAAAATTAAAAATTACAAAAACTACTTTTTAAGTAAATTTTGTGTAAAAAAATAAAAAAAAATCTTAAATAGTTAGTTTTTGAATTTGAGCTGAAGAGATATCTTCTGGATTCTCAAATGTGGAAAGTGTGCAAAGCCTTCAATAACGAACTTAGACTAACCGTTTTTCATGAATTTCCGCAAATCGAAATTAATAAAGTAACTTGATTAGGGACCACGCCATCAATCAATAAAATTTCGACAAATTTAATACAATTATGTACACTATAAATACTCCCAAATAGATATCAAAGATTTATTGATGATTTTGACCCTATTCCGAAGTCGAGTTTCTTCATGTTCACTCCAATGTCAACTTCAAAGCTATCATCACTAACGATTAAAGTCTCAAAATATTAAGTCCAATATCTATTTGTTTTTAAAGGATCATTTAAATGATTTCAAAGTCTCACGAAAATCATTTTCTTTGCAGTTAACTTCGATGAAATTATTCGAGTATTTTCGACAATATTGCACATACCCAAGCTTTCAGAGTCAGATTGTCTTTTGTCAATTGAGTATCGGAGTCCTTTATCCCACGATGCACTCATCTGTTCAAATTTAGTACGAACATCGTACATTCACCTCGCCAAGCAGCATTACTTCACTGATGGTTCAATCGCCCGGGGCCTTACTACTTATAAACAAACAAAAAAACACGCTCCATTATTCCCAATAATGCTGTTGCTTCTTCTCCTTCTTTTTTTTTTCTTTTCTTCATTTAAGCCATTTTAATGTATTCATAAAAAAAAATTAGCTATTTAAAAAAAATTATTCTCAGAAAAAATCTCAAAAACAACTCAAATAATCTGGATCAAAACTATATAAATTATTTTTGTAAAAAGAACAACAATCCATAATTTTCCAGAAAAAATTACTTAATAAAAAATAAAAACTCAGCTGTTTTTTTAATTTTTTAACATTTTTCTTACCAACTGTCTCAAACATTCAAATCATAAAAGAAGCAAGTTCATGCATCCTGATGGTGCATTTAATTTTGATTCACTTGATGTGTTACACATCAGACATTACTCTACTGAACTAGTAACAACAACTTTTTTTGTTGCATTGCAACATGTAATTATTAAAATCAACGAAGGCAACAAACACAAGAAAGAAAAAAAAAAAACAACTTTATAGATACTCTCTGTTTGTTATGGTTTCTATCAAAGTTTTTCTGTGTGTGTGTGTTGAATTTTTAGCACTATAAATAAAATTTCATATACGAAATTTTTTTTTTCTTCACTTTTAGTTTGACGCGAAAATGAAAATTACGCAATATTTTCTTGCCATAAAAAAAAAAAAAACAAACCAGCTCATGTGCTACATATAGTGGCAATAAGGAAGTTTGCAAAGTCTTACCACTTTTTGGCGGGTTGAGGTAGGGTTTGATTTTTTTTTTCTTTTTGTTTTTTTTTTTTTTTGGTTTTGGTGTAATAGAAAATGATAAGTGCTTCGCATTAATTTTCGCCAGATTTTTTTTTTTTTTTTTATTTCTTGTGGTAATTGTAATTTTCAGAATATGAATTTCAAAGACAAATTAAATAGTTTCCTTGAGGGAAAATCAACAATTCAGAGAAAAAAAAATGACAATAGAAAGACTTTGAAAGACTAAGACCTCTTGCATTGATCTTGTAATTATATGGAAATGGTAATTCAATATGTTTTCACTTTGGTTTTTATACTCATTTTTCATTTGTAGTTATAGTCTTTAGTTTTAGTTGTCGCATTTTAATTACATCACTCTGATCAGGTTAATCAACGACCAACAACGATGATGGTTAAAAAAAACTTACGACTTATGAGTCAAGATATATATTTCGTTTTTTTCGAGATGAAGAGGTGGAATAAAGAAAAATAAGGAAGTCACTTTTGATTATATGAATTGGAGCCATGAATAAAAATTAACAAGTTTAATAAAATTATTGTCAGTTTGATAGTTTTGCAGACACGCAGGATGTAACAGAAGTGATAATAAAGGGTAAGTTGGGTGTTAATACCTAAGGCTGATTTTTGATAACCAGTTCATGCTGCACAAGCGACCTGAGGTTCAGCCCATTTAAGGAACATATTGCTAGGATACATCCGGTTGAGGGACATGTTGCTATAGGCGACATTATGGGTACCTATTGCTTGTTGTCATTTAGTAAGAGATTATTTTGCAAGGCCACATAATAATAAGGGTCATGTCACTGGGCAGAATGTTGGTAGAAAACATTTAGAAATATTAAAATATTGCTAATAACATATCAGTAAGGGGCATGTGGCAATGGATATGTTGTTGAGGGGCATGATATTGGGAACATTTATTTAACTGGGAGTCATATCGCTACAGAACATGTGTCTTGCAAAGATGTCACAAGACGCTATTTTGCTAGCAGGACCGTGCCATATAGCTAGAAACCTGTCATTTGGCGACATGTCACTGAGCTGAGATGTTGCTTACTATCAGTTCGTTGATGAAACATAATTCTTTAAATATATGTATTTATTGATAGTCAAAATATGTTGCAGACGATACGCTGCTAAAGGAACATGAAGGTATGGAACATGTCTTGTAGTGGTATCCACTGATTACTAGAAATTGGGTTTTAAGGACAAAGTGGAATTATTTACTTTCACTTCCAAGGATTTATTAAATGTGTAAATTTTTCTTAATGACTCCAATTTTGCTAGGGTACATGTAGCGAAGGGACATCTAATTGGAGAATAATGTGATCGCTTTGGAAGATGTCGCTAGTAAACATGTTGTTAAGATACATATAGCTAGGACACATTTAGTGTGAAATCACTGTATCAAGGACAATTTTCCCTAAGGAACAAATTTCGCTTGGGCACATTAAGTGAATTAATGGACATATCACTAGAGAACATATGTTACTTATGAACATTTAGTTAAAGGTTATGTCGCTAGACGTTAGTTGTTGGTTGAAGGGCATATCGCTTTAGAACATGATTTAAGAGGAAATGTTGCTAAGAGAAGAGTAACAATTGTACATAAACCAAATTCTGTAGCCAAGGGACATAACTTCATGCAATATTTAGTTTAAGAAAATTTTGCTTAAGAAAGGTAAAATGTCGCTAAGGGACATACTATGAGGGAATATGATGTCACTAGGTTAAATATCATATTTCTTTAATTTCAATTTAAATGGAAATAATGTTTAACTGATTCAAAGTTTTGGTCCAATTTCATTATTTGATAGTCCATCACATAATTCCTATATTACAGTCATAATCCTAATGAGTAAATGCCAAACATTTGGTCTGAATGACTATTACAATGAAAGAACGAATCGATTGCGACAAACGAAAAAATTGGCTTTTTCGTTCTCTGGACAATTTTTCTGCTTCGTTTGCAGCAGATTGGTGAATTCTTTCTGCGAACGATTAAAAACAAAATAAAGTCTAGTGTACCACTTGTAATCGAACTGGTGACCTCCAGCTCACGAAGTGAGTTTTTTGTCATTCCCTTATGGTCTGTAAAATTTATGACTGGCGTAGAATACATATAAACAAAATGAAAGACCAAATCGTTTGCATCAAACAACTTTTCGTTTGTTGAATAGTAATTTTTTTTTTACTTCAGTTTCGTTTGCAGAAAAGTCTTAAATTTGTTTCGGTGAAACAATTAATGCGAACAAATTAATACAAAAAAAAAAAGTTCAGCGTAACGCCGCCGCCCGGTGAGTGAACTTGTGGTTTCTCCCTTTTGAACAAAGGCTGACGAACTAGATAACTTTCGTGTTGCATATAATGCTTATGAACAAGACAAACATAGAGTCAATTAGTAAGCACATTTATTTCCTGCAGTCATTTATTATAAATAAATTGTGTATTTAGTTCTTTGCAACAAACTACTTTCTGGAGAAATTCTCCGCAAACTATTCATTCGTTTGCTACAAATAGAATAGAATTTTCTAGTAAACGAAAAGGTGTTTAGATATGGGAAGCATTTTAATTTGCCGCAATCAACTCAAAAAAATGAGATAAAAACGTTTGGGTGTTTTGCATTATGTTTGCTGTAATAGAATTACAATTTGAGGGTTAAATGTAATACACTTGCTACGAATGAAAAACTATTGCGGGGATTCTATTAGCTTTCCAAGCACTCTTTCATGCAGGTACTCTTCGTAAATAGGGAAGTAAGAATGTCTAATTACAGTCCCCTTAGCATTTCAAAAATGAAAAAAATAAAGAAAGAAAGTTGGTCTAAAACCAACTTCTCAACCCGAACCCAAAAAGGTTCTGTTGATCAGGCATTGCAAGAAAATTCAAACAAAAAAATAGTTTTGGTTTTCTTCTGAACTTCTCATTTTTCAAACATTGAAAAGTGTTGTTAATGATCAGATCTTCAATTTTCTGTCCCAATTTAATGAAATACAAATAACAAAAAGCTATATAAATTGAGTATAAACAATAACAAAGTTCAAGGCAAAATATTTTGCAAAACAATTCAATCATTGCAAACATCTTTATACTAAATCGATCTAATTTATCATATTTGTATAAACAAAACAAAGTATACACGCGACCTGCTTCTTCATTTCTTCGAACCATAAAAATATCAAACAGAAATTAGCTCAAGTTTCAAGCTATGTATATGACACTAAAGTGTCAATAAAAATGCAAAAACAAAGACATGACATTAATTATTATTATTTTAGTAGACGATAATAGCCTTAGCTGTCACTTTGGGCGTTAGCCTTGTGTGTTGACAAATTAATAAAACAAAAAGATACAATAAATCAATTTTAGAAAAACAATGGCTTGAGTTTGTATTAATTTTTATATTTTCATTAACATAAATAATATGTAATTTTAAACAGAAAGAGAGTTTTTCTTCAAACGAAGTAATAATAAATTAAAAACCTCTCTTTTTTTCACTTTCATTTAACGTTTTTTTTTTTTTTTGCATTGCAAAGTGTTAATTCAATCAATCAAAAGTCACGTAAAGTTGTTGCTTCCTTATTTTTTTGCAGACAATTCATTTACTTTTCTACTTCCATGTCAAATGATAATGCACACAATTGTTTAAGAAAAAAAATAAAAATTACATCCTTAAGTTTGCCATACCGTTGCCAGAAATGTTACAATTTTTGTGGATTCTTATAAAAATTCTTAATAGCCTTAAAACCGAAAATTCGAAAAATTCTCTCTCCAAAAATATTGTGTAAATTTTTATACGATTTAACAACTTTTTGAGTTCTTTACTGGCCAATTGAATGTTTGCACATTGTTGGTTTTTGCAAAATTGCAACAGCATCCCTTAGTTAGATTATTTGTGTTACCCTTTACCGACGCTTTGGCACAATTTTACTGAATATTTCAATACCTTGGAACATAAAGATTCAAAAACTGTATGTCCGGACCCCTGTGGAATTCAAGCAAACTTTTACAAATATCAATTTTCTTCATAAAAAAATATGGTAAGAAGAGATACAAAAACGATTTTTTTGGGCTGCATAAGGACATGACATAAAATGAGATGAAAAACAATGCTCCGTTTTGGAAAGTTTTTGACGCCACCCACAATAAAAGACCCAGTGAAAACGAACCGCAACTAACTTGGGATGCAAAACTGACGGTAACAAATTGTTGTGGGAAACGAACTAAGGACCTTCGGTAATAGACCATCGCACTAACATCACACCAACGGATCCAACGCAGCCTTAAAATGCTAATCAGGATCACAAAAAGGATGTTAGTAAGCTATAAAATTTGTAACGAACGGTTTCACTTGCAATGAAAACAAAGAAATTAAGAACGTTGTGCAACAAGTTCCAAATCACATCAAGAACACAGGTCAACAAAATTTAATTTTTGTGTTGCTGCCCAAACTTTGACAAACGTTTCTACAGGTTTTCGACGTATTAAACTAGAATCCAAAGTCAGAATTTTCAAATTGGCTCTAGTTTTGCGATAGTCCCGTTATAAAATCACAAGAAAAGTATTTTTCAATATTATGAAAGCGATGTTTTCACGTGAGGTAACATCTTTAAGCAAACATTGAAACGAATTTATGAAAAAAACTGTTTTTTATTTTTTTATTCAGTTTAAATCATTTCAATACCTTTTTTCTCCTCTGAAAAACCTAAAGTTGAAATTTTTGTATTTTTCTTTTTATACTGGTAAACAAAACAATACTTTTGCAAAAGTTTTCGACGTACTTCACTCAAGTCTGATGTCAGAATGTTTCCATTTTAAAACATTTCCGTTAGAAAATCACAAAAAAACTCCTTATTACAGTTTTTGAATCAATTTTTTGACTTGAGGCGAAAAAGGTTTCTGTGTGATTTTCTAACTGGAAAATTTGTAAAATAAAAACTGATAGGAACATTCTGATATTATATTCGAGTTGAACACATTGAAAACTTAAAGAAAAGTATAGTTTTGTTTCGGCAACAAAAAAACTTAAATTACCAGTATAAAATGAAAAATACAATAATTTCAACTTAAAATTTCTCGAAGAAGAAAAGAGGTATTGAAATTATTTAAACCGAATAAAATAGAAAGAAAACCAGTTCTTTCATAAATCTATTTCAAAAATATTGAAAAATTATTTTCTTCTGATTTTGTAATGGGAATACCTCAAAAACTAGAGCCAATTTGAAAATGCTTACTTCAGACTCGAGTTCAGCACGTCATAAACCTTAAGAAACCGTTATCAATGTTTGGGAATCAAAGAACCTTGTTGACCAGTGTAATTGTTACTAAAAACTAATCCTTCATGGTAAAATTTACCAAAAAATTTCGCGTTGTTTTGCATTTTTTACCATGTTGCGTCAGGAAATTTTGTTGGCAAACCTCATATTCGAATTCAGTAACCCAAAAACATAAAGGATGACAAAATTAAGACTACCCCAATACTTTCCTGGTAAAAACACAATTTAACTGGATTATAAAGCTTCTGAGCTAAATTTTTTAAAAATAAATAATTTTATAAGAAAAATTTTAAAAAAATCGTAAAATTCATTACTAAAATGAATTAAACAATTTCTTAAATTGTTTTGAGCTCAAAATTAAGTATGCCATTTGTTTTTGTTGAGAAGGGTACATTTTTAGAAAAAAAAAAAATGAAAATCGTTGGAACCGTTTTAAAAAAAATATTTTTTATATATATAAATTCTCAATCAATGTTTAAACAAATAATTAGTATGTCATTTTCGTCATAAGTGGTCATCAAAAACAAAAATTTCGAAAAAAAACCATTTACCCTTTTTCGAAAGAATGATTTTTGAAAAAAAAAATGTTGAAACTTTTTTAAAAATCTAAACAAATTATTTTTGACAATTTTATAACAAATTAATTTGAATTTTTTTCAGAAGTACGACCTTAATGGTTGTAGTGCACAGAAAAATTATAATCAAAATAGTTAGAGTCGTTTTTGAAAAAAAAAAATTTACCTATATGATGTATTTTTTCGAGTCTTTACTATACTCTAGTACTTGCGGACCAGTTTTGCATATTTTTAAACGATTCCTAAACTTGCCCTACACACACATAACGTAAGTAAAATCAACTTATTACTTAAAATACCATTGAAATCTAATTTTTGAGGTGAATTGTGTCTGTTTATATGGCCCTGGTTGCCTTGAGCTAATAAGTCCTTAGAGCTAGTGCGTATGATCGAGGTAATCGTCCAAGGTGCAGCATCGTTCAAAAATGAGTCTTTACTTTCTTTCCCTGTTTTGAAGATTTTTATGTTTTTCTTAGTTTGCTTCATCGCTGGCGATGCGGTTTTAATAGAATTATGTCAATTCCGTTGTTTGATTAGTAACCCACTGTGCCTAATCTGGTAATAGAGAGCCGGTTATATATCGATGAGGAGCTGCGTTGTGTTGTGTTGTATTAGGTATGCTCCTTAAACAACTACTGACCCGTTGTTATTTTCTTTGAGATATTACATAATAATCCAGCAAGTCTATACTTCATCTGCATGGAAAGATTATGGTTAGCACAGCGAGACGATAGTGACGAAGTCAACGTTGACGATGACTAAACTTGCATCACGGAGAAATGTCTATGGTTTAGCCAAAAGACGAGAAGAAAAGTCTGCCAAACAAGCTGCACACATTGTATACGAGTACATACTCCGATAGAAGCGAATTATGTAAAATATTAAACTACGATTCGTTTTCATGATTGTATAGAAGGATTGTAACTTCGTTAATCCAGCGATAGTAAGTTGTGGTTGAAAATTTGAATTTCCACAAGCTTTTTATACTCTTGTTTCGATTTCAACTATACACAAGATGTGATAGCGAATCTTTGATATTTTCGGTAGTTTTTTTGGTGGAAGAAAGTCAAGATAAAATTTAAATAAATATGTCAAACTATTTCTTGGGACACTGAAAAGAAATTTCCTGATTTGGACAGGATATGCGTATTTTTTTTTTTTCTTGTGTTGTTTTCATTAGTATAAAGTTATACGATGTGATGGCTAAATTGTAGCCAATAGAGAAATCAAGAAATTCAATTTAAGAGTAATTGGTTTGAGGTAATGAAGCCGCAACAAAGTCTTTTCTATCCGGTTAGTATGTAACTTAAGACATATTATTATTGTTAGGTGTTTGAAGTTTTTTTTTCGCGGAATTGTAAAAAGTGGTTGGTAAAGAATCCTTTCTATAATGGACATTTTTTTTTATTTCCTTACAAGATAAGTGAAGATAACAGATAATTGATTTTGACCACCGAAAATCGTACTTTCATGCCACACAAAACTATGGAAGGATTTAGGTAACTTGAGTAAAATCAAGATTCAAATAAGCACATCAAAATATTGAAGAAAAGAGTATTTGTTTTACAGACAAAACAACATTGTTGTAAAATACGCTAAAAAATTGATGGTTTATTGAAGAGAATAAATTTAATAATTCCGTTTCCAAAAATGTTTTACATAAAAGTCTAAGTAATTTCTTGTAAGTGTGATTATTTTGTCATATTGTGTTTGGGTCACAAGCAGTTTTAGTTAAACTGTCACTTGCATTTTTTTTATTAAATTTAAAAAAAAAAGTCTGAAGTTTAGAATAATGAGTTTTAAATCATAAAAATTCGATAATTTGTTAGCATAGTCTTCTAAAGTTGTATATTACAAATACTATGCACACAAAAATTTGCTATTTAGGTGGGGCATTAGTACTTAAAATTTTTTTCTGGACTTATGGCTCGATGGGGTGGGACTCAAGTCCCAAATTCAATTTGGGACTTATGATACACTATGGTGGGACAGTAGTCCTGAAAAAAAATTCGAGAACAATGTCCCGAAAACTTATGTGCCAGCGCCGACAAAATTAAAGGCAGGCAGTGCATTTTTAACAATGAGATTATACATGAGGGACATTTGTGTACCCGTTACTCAAAGAAAATTCACAGTTTTTAAAGCAAAATAACACTTGTTCGTGCATTGCAAAAAGTGTTTCGCACTACCTTCAAGTCACCTAATTTCACATTCTTAATTGATTATCTTTTTTTTACTTGTTCTATAGGGCAAGTATTGGTTTCGTGTCAAAAAAAAATTGAGGTTTTAATCAAAACCAACATTACGATGATGGAGAAGTCCGAAAAAGTGGTTTTCGTTATGCCGTCCGTCGGTCTGTGCGTCTGTGCTTCCATCTGTATACTTCTCCACTGCCCAAACGCGTGGACGGATTTTCTTCAAATTTGGTACAGATGATTTTAACGTAATTTCGAAAGTTTTTTTTGTTTTCGAATATCTCAGCTAAACGAGTACCTCCCATACAACATTTTTGAGTTTTTCGAATTTTATCGAAAATGGTTCTAACGATTTTGATTAAACTTTTTGATATGATTTCTTCAATAACGATGAATTTTTAGAAAACGACTCCATAGATTTTTTTCAAAAAAACTTCTAAAAATTTATCGTTATTAAAGAAATCATATCAAAAAGTTTAATCAAAATCGTTAGAGCCGTTTTCGATAAAATTCGAAAAACTCAAAAATGTTGTATGGGAGGTACTCGTTCTAAGCAAAAACAGAAAAAAAAACAACTTTCGAAATTACATAAAAATCATCTGTACCAAATTTGAAGAATATCCGTCCATGCGTTTGGTCAGTGGAGAAGTATACAGATGGACACACAGACGCACAGACCGACGGACGGCATAACGAAAACCACTTTTGCGGACTTCTCCATCATCGTAATGTTGGTTTTGATTAAGACCTCAATTTTTTTTTGACACGAAACCAATACTTGCCATATAGAGCAAGTAAAAAATTTGGTATGCCATTTTGAAGATGGCTAATATTTATCAACATCTAAAAATAAAATTTTGAAAAAACACAAATCATTGACCCAATATGGAAAAAAAATTATTTTTTCAAAAAAAAAAAAATCCAAAAAGTGTTCCCATTCTAAAAAAATATTTATCTTTGCTTATTTGTGCATATCTCTTAATACCTTCACACATCAGATGACCAAAAGTTAAAATTTTCAAGCTAAGTTAATACATAAAATAGCTTTGCACTACATGAGCAAGTTCGTGCGATCCAGTCGTGCATTTTATTTTCTTTAGCCCACATATTTTTATCAAGGACTCATTTTGTTAAGTGTCAGAAAAAAAATAGCATCGCCAAACACTTTATGGGAGCTCAAAAGTCCATACACCTCGATATCCCAGTGATAAGGAGACTAGAGGCTAGACTAAATCAAAGTGTGCCAAGAACACTTCTTGTAGCAATTGGAGCCTTTTGAGACACCACCAACTCCCAAATCATTCTAATTTTGACCAATACTTGAATCCAAATTGAAAACAAACAATTTACTTAAGATCCTTTTCATTGAAAAATTTCACATTGTTCGGAATTTTTGAATTATTTCCTAGGGAAAAGAAGTTTCAGAACAAGATTTTTCTTTAAGTGATGTTTATTAATCCTCATCCAGAAACTGGTGGTTAAATTGAAACAAACGTTACAAATTTTTATTTTTTGTCCAGCTTTCCGCAAATTTTGGCTGGTGTCTTAATTAATTTTATTATATTTTTTTTTATTTTTGTTACAAGTTGAGCTTGAATTCTTAAGAAGAAACATTTGTACACTTTTTGGTCAGATAAAAACAACAACAGAGCATTTCTGTTCGTAATATTTCTTTTTAATGTGCAATAATCCCTTAAAAAAAGAATTTTAATTAAAAAAATAAAACTTAAGAAAATATACAATAAAAAACCAGCCCCATACTTGACTTAAGTGCATCTGTTTTGTAGAGGAAGATGAAACTATCATAGCTTCTACAATATTTAAAAATCCATATCTTGTACAATATTCTACAAACAAAGTTCTCAATGATAGCGTTCGAAAGAGTAATAATACAAGAAAATACAAAAACCACTTAACAGCGATTTCCGGTTATACGATGAATATCAGCGTTAGTGAGTTAATGGAGCTCCTTTTCCTGTAAGATTAGCAAGATCCTCTAGAGGAGGGACATCCCCTTCAACTAATTCAGCTAACTAAAACAATCGAAACAGACACATACACCAACTAACTGAACTAAAGTAATAACAAATTGTAAAGTTTAGTACAACTAGACTTGGTCCGGCGAGTAGCCCTTTAAACCTTTACCCAAAAGCCAATGCTCTATAGGGCGTCTGTTGTACTAAACGTTAACGTTTCTATATCTTTTGTAAATAAAAGACCTTTGTCGTTTAGCTTTTCAAATCGAAGTGAATCTTAATTATTTTTATTCAATATTTATATACAATTATTGCTATATCCAACCATACTTCGATATTCGATGACATTCCATCGGATTTCCCGTACTATGCTTCATCAGCACAATGTATCCCAGGTGTCTCAAACTATATCGCTTATGCTGCATTATCAAACAATAGCTAACAATAAGTCAGCGACCCTTATGCACTGAAGGTGTCATATGAGTATTTTATTATGACACATATAGCTCATATAAGTGATATAGCTTGTGCACTAAGTGTGCCAACGGAAATACATTATGATGATGGGAACTAGAGTGTAGGGTATCGAAGTTGGTTGGATATGATTGCTGCATTATCAAACAATAGCTAACAATAAGTCAGCGACCCTTATGCACTGAAGGTGTCATATGAGTATTTTATTATGACACATATAGCTCATATAAGTGATATAGCTTGTGCACTAAGTGTGCCAACGGAAATACATTATGATGATGGGAACTAGAGTGTAGGGTATCGAAGTTGGTTGGATATGATTTTTTAATTAATTAGGTGATCGCTGGTGCGATCCCTTCACACCACCCTTCCTGGGAGAAAAAGGAGAAATCAAGACATGGTATGATTTCTTCTTTTTTTTTTACAATAGTTTGTATATTAATTTGAGATTATGTGGACACAATATATTATAGTATTAAATCAATAAGTATAGTTTAGTATTTGCTTTCATTAAGAATCTCTTACAAATTTATTATAGGTACGTTCTAGGTAGTAAAAATAATAATAGTGTTTTTGATTTGCGTTAAAACTAATTTATCTAGATAGTAAATTATATTATTATTATTATTTTTTTTTTTTTTATGTCTATATGGCCCTTAGTCTATACTTGCAAGTTAATGTTTAAATGATAACTATTTATAACAAAAGTAAACGAATTAAAAATTAAACAGTATTCACTTTACACTAGTGTCATATTTTTAATAAATTTTTAGTTAACATTATTTATATTAAGGTTAAATATATATAAAATGGTTTTAACCTATTTTTATGAACTGTTACTTTTTTGTTTTCATATTTAATATCGCAGTTCACACCATTTTGAGACAATACCTCGTATGGTCCTATATAGATTGGATCTAGTTTCCCTCTATTTTCATTTCTAAGTAAAACTAAACTTCCTATTTCAAAATTTGTATATTTCGTTCGTTCATCTACATCATATCTACTTTTTCTTCTCATTTTCTTGCCTATCAGAGTTTCTTGTGCATCTTTATGAGCGATTTGTAATTTATGTTTTAAGTCAATCACGTAATCGTCATAATTGTATACAGGGTCTACCTGTTTGAGCAGATTTGACGGTAAATTACACTGTTTTCCAAAAATTAGTTCGAAAGGTGTATAGCCAGTCTCTGAGTGTACTGATGTGTTATAACAGAAAACGTAATATGGTAGCCATGTGCTCCAATCGGTATGTTTTTCTGAAACGTAACTTCTCAGATATGCTCCTAAAACTTTATGAGAATTTTCTAAGGCTCCTATGCTCTCATGATGATATGCTGTGGATTGTAACTGTTCTATTTTTAATAACTTACATACTCTTTGGAAAACCTGATTTAAAAATTCAGTTCCCTGGTCGGAAGCTATCGTATTTGGTACTCCATATCTTAAAATAAAACCTTCAACTAGAGCTTTTGCTACTGTGTTTGCTTCTTTGTTTGAAATGGGTACTGCTTCGCTGAATTTAGTTAGTTCGTCTTGTATAGTTAAGATGTATTTAAATCCGTCTTCAGATTCTTCTAAGGGTCCTACTAGGTCTAAAAATAGTTTGTCAAAACCTGATTCGGCTGTCGATGTGATAGTCATTGGCTGTTTCTTTGGCTGGATGTGTTTGTTTCGTTGACAAATAGGACAATGCTTTACGAATGTCGTCACATCGTTCTGCATACCTGTCCAAAAATATTTTTTCTTTATATTTTGTATCATGCGGTTTATTCCTGCATGTCCGCTGGTTGGAAGTATGTGATAATCATTTAGTATTAATTTCTTCTTACAAGGATCAGTTATTTCAATATTTTTATCTATAATGTGCACTTTAATATTACTTTCTTTAAATAGTTCTCCTAATATCTTTTTTAAATCATTAATATTGCTCTCTTTGCGGCCGCTTGTGAGCTTCTTTATTTCATTTTTAGTAATATATATCTTTTTAATCAAATTCGATCCGCAGAGTTTTTGCACATCCCTCGACAATATTTTGCCAAATGCTGCCGATTGGGTTGTAGTGCTGTCCTTGGATATCTTTAGGAGTAAACAATTCTCTTCTGGGATATATGCCAAAACTTTGTTTGGACCAATAATAATATCCACATCCTTGAAATTAACTAAATCTTCCTTGAAATTGTCAACAATCTTCAGCTCTATAACTTTAAGTCCATTTTCTGGTAATTTTAGCAGTTCAGTTATACGTTGTTCTCTTGTTTTCATGTTTCCTACCTTATCTTCTTCAGATTCTTGATTTTCTTTATTTGTCTTTGCTTGTGCTCTTGTTACAACACAGATACATAACTGTCTTAGATCCTCTGAGTCTATTTTTATACGACTTAATGCATCAGCTGTACAATTATTTTTACCAGGAGAATATTCTACGTAAAAATTATATTCTTCTAATAGAAGGCGAAATTTAGTCAATCTACTAGAAGGTTCTTTTAGTGAGAACAAGTACACTAATGGTCTGTGGTCTGTCAAAATTTTAAATTTTCTACCGAATAGATATGGTCGATAATGCTTAACAGACCACACTATTGCAAGTAATTCTTTCTCAATAGTACTATAATTTTTCTCGGACTTATTAAGAGTTTTGCTTGCGTAAGCAATTGGTCTATCATCAAAATTAGACAAAACAGCTCCAAGAGCGAAACCTGATGCATCTGTACGTAAAACAAATTCTTCATTAAAGTTTGGGAATTGTAAAATTTTAGGACTAGTTAGAATATCTTTAAGTAACTCAAATGATTTTTCACAGTCTTTGTTGAAATTGAATTCGACATCTTTCTTTAGTAATCGGTTTAGTGGAATTGAAATGGTGGCAAAATTTTGGATAAATTTACGATAGTAGTTAGCAAATGCAACGAATCTTCTAACTTCATCAGCGTTAGTGGGTGTTGGGTAATTTTTCATTGCTGCAGATTTAGTGGGATCAGGTAGTATACCTTTGTCAGATATAACGTGGCCTAGGTATAAGACTTCCTTTCGCAAGAAAGAGCATTTTCCTGGGTGTATTTTCAGATTTACTTCTCTGAGACGTTCAAACACGTCGATCAAGTTTTTATTGTGGTCCATTAAGTTTTTACCAAAAACTATAAGGTCATCAAGATAGACAAAACATCGTGAATATGTTAGTCCTGACATCGCTATCGACATCATTCTTGAAAATTTACTGGGTGATATCTTTAGACCCATGGGTAGTCGTTTTAATTGGTAGTGACCTTCTTCTGTTGAGAACGCCGTTATGGGTCTGCTATTCTCATCCAATTCCATTTGGTAGTACCCCTGGCTTAAATCTATACATGAAAAATAGGTTGCTCCTCCTACCATATCATAGATATCTGTTATATTGGGTAGAGGAAACTTATCATCTTCGATTCGGTCATTCACGTGACGATAGTCGATCACCATACGAAATTTTTGGAGACCGGTAACAGGGTCTTTCTTTTTAGGTACTATGAGTATTGGAGAGTTCCAAGGGGAGATGGATGGTTCAATAATGTCGTCTGCTAGCATCTTCCGTATTTCTTCCTTTATGTCTTTCTTCTGCGTGTGTGGGAGACGGTATGGTTTTGTATATTTTGGTGATGCATCCCCTTTAAGCGAGATATCTGCTTTGCCGATATGAGTATATGTAAGTTTGTCACCATCTACATGAAAGATGTCTTGGTATTTTGTACATATTGCTTTGATTTCTGATTTTTCTTCGTTGTTCAGTGTATCAAAATTAATTTCATTTAATATTTTGTTTACTCTTGAGTTAATTGATTTATCTATTTGATTGTAACGTAAAATATAATGTTCTGAAGTGGGTGAGGATAATGGTTCCGCCCATTTGAGCGTTACTGCTGTATCACGTGCATTCAAAATTTTTATTGGTATTTTCCTGTTTACGGCAGTAGATAGTGATCCTGCCATAAAAACATCTTCGCATAATTGTTGCGGGTAAAATACTCGAGCGTCTGTGTGTTTTGTGTTTATCCAATAGGTTGCTTCGCACCTCGGGGCTATTAGGATAGTGTTTATATTTTCTTGAGAATGTATGGGAAGGTGAATATCTTTACTTTCTACTTTGATTTTTAGCAAAAATTGCTCTAAATCAATTATGCCATTGAATTCTAACAGAAAATTTGCTCCAATGATGCCTTCAAATGGAACTGGAAAATCATTTGGTACCACGTGAAATTCATATGGTATGATTTGTTCTCCAAATAATAAATTAATATAACATGTTCCTTTAGTCTGAAGATTACCTGATATGCCTGAGATATTGGTTTGGTTTTCTGTGAAAATATGTATCGTATTACTGAATGTACCTTCCTTTACTACACAAATTGAAGCTCCCGTGTCGAGCAAAAATTTTTTGTTTTGTACGTCGCCGTTAAGTTTTATATCTACGTAAATGCCGTTTGATATTCCAGCAGTGCAAATGGCTTTTGACACTTGTGGAGTTACTGGTTCCCCCCCGATGGGTCGGCTTCCCCTTCGGTGGGTTGCTCGTTTCCCATAGATAATATCCTGTCATTATAAGACTGATTACCTCTGCCATTATTTCTATTTTGTTGCCTTTGATTTCGGTTTTGTTGATTGTTTGTCCTGTTAAAATTGTTAGATCTTTGTCTGTTGTCGTTGTTGTTGTACTGAGTGTAACCGTTTGATGTTTGCGGTACAGACCTTTGCCTATTGTTATTTCCTAACCTATGGTTCTGGTCAATTCTATTTTGGAAGTTCCGATCGTTTTGATAAGAATAATTTCCTTGATTATTTCGTTGTTGGTTAACGTTATTCTGTCTGTATCTATTGTTATATTGAGGTGGGTTGTTTGGTTTATATCTATTGTTGTTCATATATCTTACAGAGTCTCTAGTAGTAGTAGAACTTTGGTCTAACTCTAATAAATGTTGGATTGCGTCTTTTAGTTTTGTGTGTCGTGCACTATCAAGTACTATTTTCAGTCTGTCGTTCACTCCCTTTTTAAGGAATGCTAAACCACGTCTTTCGTTTGCTACGGTAAGAGTATCTCTTGTTGTTTCACCATGGTAAGCGACTTCTAACTCTGTCATTTTCGTTATAAGCGTCTCAATGTCTGTTATGAATTCTCTTATAGGTCGGTTTCCCTGATATGTCTTACTTAATTTTGTTTGTATTGTCTCTATCGTCTCTTTCGGTCCACATTTTTCTATCAACGCTTTTTTAAATGTTGGGAAATTTTCTGGTTTCTGACTACCAAATTCTGTAAGGGCTTTTCCTTGAATTTTACATTTTAACAAAAACTTAATAAGTGTGGGTTTTGAACTTTCGTTGAGGGTATCATGATAAAACTCGACGCTATTAATAAAGTCTCTAATGTGTTCTGCTCTTTTGCCATCCTCATCACAGTTGAGGGTAGGCAATTTCTGTGCTATACTAAAATTGAATGCTTCACCCATCTCTTCGGTGTTCAATACTAACGTCAAGGCTATTTTTGACTATTTCTATAGATTTCTCTTTAAATTTCTTAGCTTCCACTACACAAGTTGATAAAACTTCGGTTTCCTGTTCTGACAAGGTATCTTGGTCGAATTTACCAAATGACTTACAGAATGCAGTGTATAGACAGTCTATTTCTAATAATTTCCTATTAACACTATCTTGTTTTCGTTTTCGATTGGGTGATTTCTTAAGATTTTCATAGACATTTTTGAGAGCTAACACATCTTCCCTTAATTCTTGGAAACTCATTCGGAAAGGAAAAAGAAAAAAACAAGACCCAATCAGTTACCAAAATATGAATCAAATACAAAAATATGAATTATAACAAAAAAAAAGTTTTTTCTGTTTTTTTTTTATTAAAATAGGGAGATTTTTTATTTTATACTGAAATTCTTCTTGCTACATTGTTATGTTTGACTATTTCTTTTTTTACTGTATTATTAAATTTTTTTTTTTGATTGTCTTATGGACATATTTAAAAACAAAAATTATAACAATTATAATTAGAATGGTCATGAAATCAATGCCATACTCAAACTTATCATTGGATTTATTCATTTGAGGTCCGTTGTTGTTGACCACAACTTCCTCTATTTTAGATTGGCCTTTCCCCATAGTGGTTCAATTTGAGTTTCAATTTTTAGTTTTTGTTTAATAAGGTAAATTTCATTAATTTTTTTTTTTTTTAAGTGGATTTTTTTTATTTCTCGTGCTGTTTTGATCATTTTCGAAAATAAACTGTGGAACTCCTGTTCCTCGATTTTCTTTTTATTTATTTTTTTTTTGTCTGGTAGATCGGATTGTTTTTTTTACGTTTTTTATTTGCCTCAAATACTTTTGTTTGAGGTCCTTGGATTGGCCGGGTATATTGGCCAACCTGTGCAGTTCGATTATGTGCTTCTTTAACTTCACCTTCTCGCCTCCTCGGGCCTTTGGTGCTGGTTGTATGGAAATCTTCTCCGACGAATGCTTCGGGTGATTTCGTTTCCTATATTCTTCAATGGAAATAGGTTGTGGCCCTTCTTTGATCGGATCTGCTGCTGGTGGGGTCTCAGTTAACCTTATCAAAGCCTGAGCTTGTTCGATCAGGTTTGCTGCCAGGGCCAGTCGGATTTTTTCGGACATCTAAGTAAGTTTCCAAAGTGAGTTGTTAAGTACTCCTGGCAAGATCGCCATGTAAAGTTTAGTACAACTAGACTTGGTCCGGCGAGTAGCCCTTTAAACCTTTACCCAAAAGCCAATGCTCTATAGGGCGTCTGTTGTACTAAACGTTAACGTTTCTATATCTTTTGTAAATAAAAGACCTTTGTCGTTTAGCTTTTCAAATCGAAGTGAATCTTAATTATTTTTATTCAATATTTATATACAATTATTGCTATATCCAACCATACTTCGATATTCGATGACATTCCATCGGATTTCCCGTACTATGCTTCATCAGCACAATGTATCCCAGGTGTCTCAAACTATATCGCTTATGCTGCATTATCAAACAATAGCTAACAATAAGTCAGCGACCCTTATGCACTGAAGGTGTCATATGAGTATTTTATTATGACACATATAGCTCATATAAGTGATATAGCTTGTGCACTAAGTGTGCCAACGGAAATACATTATGATGATGGGAACTAGAGTGTAGGGTATCGAAGTTGGTTGGATATGATTTTTTAATTAATTAGGTGATCGCTGGTGCGATCCCTTCACAAAATTTATGACATTTTTACGATTTTGCTGTTCGTATCTCTGAATTGCGATGGAAATTCAAACAACAATTAAATGGTTAAATTAAATCTATTTAATTTTATTAAAAGAAGTCAAAGTTGATTGCTTGAAATATAAAACAATAATGAAAAACTAAATAAGAAAATTTATGACAAGCTACAATTTGTTTAGTGAAAATAATCAATGTTGATGTGAACAATTTTTATAAGGTAGAAATATTCAAAGTGTGTGTTTTTTATTGAAAACGCCACACCACCCTCCACTTAGACATGTTCGTCCCGAACATGGGGTCTTCTTTCATTCCCATATGACGCTAGCCTCTCAAGGTGAACAACTTTCATTTTATTTCGCCGATTGCCGCATTTTTGTATTCTATACACCACATCGTTGATTCTTTTGATGACTTTATAAGGACCTTCCCAGTGTGTTTGAAGTTTTGGAGAAAGTCCTTTTTTCCGTTGTGGGTTGTATAATAACACTATATTTCCTTCCTGAAAACCATCTGAATTTGCTCTAATGTCATATCTGGCTTTCATTTTATCGCTGACAAGTTGCGTTCGGTTCCTTACCGAATGATGAATCAAATCCAAAGTTTTTCTGGTCTTATCAGCATAGGTATCACTGTCGAGTTTTAGTGGTTCACACACTCCAAACTTCAGGTCAGCCGGAAGTCTTAGATCCGTACCAAAAATCACATTGGCTGGTGTTTTGGATGTCGTATCATGAACTGCAGATCGGTACGCCATTAAAAACATCGGTATGTGTTCATCCCAGTCTTTTTGGTTTATGCTGACTACTTTTTTTAAATGCTCTTCAAGTGTTCGGTTGAATCTTTCAACCATACCATCCGACTGAGGGTGCAAAGGGGTTGTCCTTGTTTTTCTGATTAAAAGTACTTCACACAACTCTTTAAACACCACAGATTCAAAATTTCGTCCTTGGTCTGAGTGTAACTCCATAGGAACCCCAAAACGAGAAACCCAATTCTTGACAAATGCATCCGCAATAGTCCTCGCTTCTTGATTAGGGATAGGGTAGACCTCGGGCCATTTACTAAAGTAGTCGATGACAACCATTACATACTTATTCCCAGCATTACTCATAGGAAATGGTCCAGCAACATCCATTGCAATTCGTTCAAACGGAGCTCCAACAACGTATTGATGCATCCTACCACGACTTTTAGATTTAGGACCCTTTGAAGTTGTACATTGATCACAGTTTTGAATAAAGTCAGCGATTGATTGTTGACAGCCGACCCAATAGAATCGGTGTTTGACTTTTTCTAATGTTTTTGTGATTCCCAAGTGTCCACCACTCATTCCACTATGGTACTCGGCAAGAATCGCATGGATTTTATTTTTTGGAACCACAATTAACCTACGTGTTGATCTTCCATCTGTAGTCTCCCAAACACGCTGAAGAAATCCATTATGAATTTCCAAACTCTGCCATTGAGCCCAAAGAGCTTTCGTAATGGGACTTTCACCAGAAATTTCTTCCCAAGATGGTCTGACACCTCTCTGCTTGAAATCAATAATTTTGAACAAATCTGGATCATTCTGTTGGTCTGCAAAAATCTGCTCTGGGGTCCAATCATCCTCCGGAAGAACAGTAAGCAATCGGATATCTATGATGTTCTCTTTTGTTTCAGCTTTTGAACAATGTTTACATTCTAGACCACAAGGTCGTCTGGATAGTGCATCTGCGTTTGCATGTAGTCCTCCCTTACGATGTTCTATGGTAAAATCATAGCTCTGCAATCTTTCTATCCATCTAGCAAGCTGACCCTCTGGATTTTTAAATTGAAATAACCATTTCAACGCAGCGTGATCGGTTCTTAACTGGAACTGTTGGCCATACAAATATTTGTGGAAGTTCTTTACGGACTCTAGGACTCCTAAAAGCTCTCTTCTTGTGACACAATAGTTTCTCTCAGCTTTTCCCAGGATCTTACTGTAATAGGCAATCACTCTTTCTTCACCATTTATAACTTGAGATAAAACGCCTCCGATACCTCGATCACTCGCATCAGTATCCAATATGAACTTTTCACCAATGACAGGATAAGACAGAATTGGTGCACTACACAGCAGATCCTTGAGCTGATTGAAGGATTGTTCTTGCAATTCAGTCCATTGAAACCTTTGATTTTTCTTGGTTAAATCATGCAAACTACTGGCAATGTTGGCAAATCCAGGAACAAACCTTCTATAGTAGGTACACAGTCCAAGGAAACTTCGTAGCTCATGAATGTTTTGGGGTCTTGGCCATTTTCTTACTGCTGAGATTTTGTCATCATCTGTGTGCACACCTTCTGTTGATACTACATGTCCCAAGTATACCACTTCTTTCTTGAACAATGAACACTTCTTTGAACTGAGCTTAAGACCAGCGCTTTTAAGCCTTTGAAATACTTCATCTAAGTTCCTCAAGTGATCATCGAAATCTTTTCCCATCACTATGATGTCATCAAGATAGACCAGGCACGTTTTCCAATGAAGCCCTTTCAAAACACGTTCCATTAGTCGCTCAAATGTAGCTGGAGCGTTACATAAGCCGAATGGCATAACAATGAACTGCCACAAACCATCACCAACGCTGAATGCAGTCTTTTCTCGATCATCTTTGTCCATTTCGACTTGCCAATAACCACTCTGAAGGTCCAATGTTGAAAACCACTTTGCACCAGACAAAGTATCAAGAGTGTCATCAATTCTTGGCAAAGGATAACTATCTTTCTTGGTGACGTCATTTAACTTTCGATAGTCAATGCAAAATCGAGTGGTCCCGTCTTTCTTTTGAACTAAGACCACCGGTGAACTCCATGGACTAGTTGATGGTTCAATCACGTTGTTCTTTTGCATATCTTCTACAAGTTTCTCGACTTCGTGTAGTTTAGCTAGAGGTAGTCTTCTTGGGGCTTGTCGAATAGGTTTTGATTCTCCGGTGTTGATCTGATGTTGAGCAATTGTTGTTCTGCCATTTTTGTCATCTTGAGTAAAGAATAGGTCACAATTTTTCTTCAAAAACTTCATTGCTTTATTTTTTTCTTCAAGTGTCAAATCCTTGGTCCAAACTTGTGCTAAGTTCTTCAATTGCTCTTGAAACCTAGTACCATTTAAATGTTTGCTCTCTTCTGGTTCATTTTCGCAATTGACAATCATTGAAACTTCTTCACAAAGGGCCACAACAACACCTCGTTCAAAATTCTGTGGAGAGCTCGACAAATTAAGAACTCGAATTGGAATTTGTCCGTGTTTATTTTGACTTACAAGGGTTCTTCCAATTATGATTTTCTTGACTGAACGTTCTTCAACTGCTTCCACCATCCACACCTTGTTGCATACAAATTCGTGGTTAAGCTTCGCCCACACTATTGCTTCAGAATTAGCTGGAACTTTTTGTCTTGTTGTTATGACAGCTTGTACCTTCGGATAACTTTGGTTGCTTAAGTTCAATGGCATCTCAGCGGAACCATACTTCAAAACTCGCTGTTGGAGGTCAATCGTAATGCCATTAGCTAACATAAAGTCAACACCCAATATTAATTCGTCTACGATACCAGCCACCAGAAAATCGTGCTCAACTGTCATGGTACCAATCTTGATTTGTTTCGTAACCTTCCCCAAAACTGCTGCATCCTCCCCAGTAGCTGTTCTAAGCCGAATTCCAGCAAGTGGCTGCACATCTTTTATGAGATCATTTCTTATAATTGAATGCGAAGCGCCAGTGTCCAGGGTCACTGAATATGTCTTCGAATCGATAGTCCCCAAAACTGTAAGGCTGGTACTGCTGCGTGATATTTGTGAAATTATAGGGCCATCATGATTTGGAGTCAGCGTATGCCCTTCAGAACTGACTCCATTTAGTTTTTCGAAGCATTTTCCCAAGTCTTATTTCTTTGTAGATTCTCTGGTGTTCTCGAACGTCTTCGATCACGACATTCACGTGCCATGTGTCCCTTCTTACCACAATTAAAGCAACTCCCCATAAAAGATTTTCGATTACTTGCTTCCGTTTGAAGTTCCGATTTGACTGCAGCTTTTACGGCTTGAACAACAGCTTCAGTCAAAACGTCACTTTCAACTTCAAGTTTGTGGATCTTTGACTTGAATCCACACATGTTAGATGCAGTTTCATGTGTCATTGCTATGGACACAGTCTCAGTGAATGTTGCCTTCGGCATTGTAATTGTGGCACGTTTGGTATCTTGGTCACGAATACCATCGATGAAGGCTTCTATCTTGCATTTTTCAATGAACTCACATGATGAATCAGAGTATGCCGAATATGCTAGTCGTTCAATGTCCGCAGCGTAATCTTGAAGGACTTCGCCAGCTCTCTGTTGTCGGTTCTTTAATTCCATTCTGTGTATTTGCTTCTTGTGGTCACTTCCATATTTTCTATGAAGTACACTCATTATTATTTTATAATTGTTAAAATCACCTCTTGGAATAGTCTTCAGGACATCAGCTGCACCATCTTTTAGACCCACAATTAAAGCTGCTGCACCATCGCGTTCATTCCAATTATTCATGGACATTGCAGTCTCAAATTGAAGTTTAAACACGTCAAAGGAGGTTGTGCCATCAAAAATAGGTGGCTTGATCTTTGTTGACTTCATGACATATTCTGAAGACCCATTTAACTGCAACTCACTAAAACGACCCTCTAGTCTTTCTAAATTGCAATTGAATTTGTCCTCGATGCTTTTCATTTTTTGGCTCATCTGGTTTTCTAAGACATCAACTTGTTCCTGAAGTTTAGTTACCCTTCCTTTTAGATTTTCAGAAATGTCTGTAAGTTTTTCTTCGGATGTATTTTGTTTTTCTAGCATTAAAGATGACATCTGGATGGATCGCTCAACAGCCGCAAATAACTTGTCCATCCTGCTATCTTGGGGCAAGTCTTCATCGTCTTTTGATGCATCTCCAATTACATCATACTCGAATTCATGTTGAACCAAGTCCACATTCTGATCTTCTAAAGCTCTTCGAAGTCTCTGTTGCAGCTCAGTTTTAGAACCGCTTGTCGCAAGTTTAAGAAGCGACAATTCTTTTTTTAACTGCTCAACTTTTAGTTGATTGAATTTAACCATTGTTCCTTTTTTTTCCGTCGCAATCCCACTTCTGACACCAGTTGTTACGATTTTGCTGTTCGTATCTCTGAATTGCGATGGAAATTCAAACAACAATTAAATGGTTAAATTAAATCTATTTAATTTTATTAAAAGAAGTCAAAGTTGATTGCTTGAAATATAAAACAATAATGAAAAACTAAATAAGAAAATTTATGACAAGCTACAATTTGTTTAGTGAAAATAATCAATGTTGATGTGAACAATTTTTATAAGGTAGAAATATTCAAAGTGTGTGTTTTTTATTGAAAACGCCACAGAATTATACATTTTTGTCTTAACATCGTAAAATTAATGACAGTGATTTCATCATTTATTGAAAAAAAAAAAAAAAACTCAAATAAATAACATTTTTTTACAACAACATTAATTTCATTTTCTCAACTCTTTGAGTAGGTAATTATTGCAAACATATAGTAGATTCCAAATTTTAATCGGTTTAACCTAGAAAATTGTAAAACACTTACAACTATGTATACCACTAAAAATAATAATAACCCTCTATTGCTAATATACAAGAGTTATAGGGAATAAAAGGTAGCCTTACCACTAATGTGGCGGCTTTTACGCAATAACACAAACACTCAAATCAAATGCGAGACTGATATTTGCTGCGCTATGCTACTTGCTTGTGCACTTTATCAGCATTAAAAATATGGGTACGAGCATAGGCCCGTGATGTGCGGTGCGGCGGTTACAACATTTTCAAAGAATTACCGATTCCTTGCACCAAAAGGCCCTACTTCGGCCCAACTCACCTCATTCATTTAATTTTTCAAATATTAATTTGTGCTCCAGTGCACATGACTGATTGCCTTTACAATGTTTTAATTTACGTCTAAGGTATTTTTTTTTTATAGTCGAGTCAGTAGCTTCAAAACCACTCAGCTAGTATTACCAAATTTCATTATTTCTTTTTTTTTTTTTCTATTTATTTTGAGGTAGGTAAGTTAAGAGTACAAAAATACAACAGCAAACATGTTGTCTAGTTGTCTGCTGTTCAACATCATAAACTTTGTATTAATTTGCTTTGAACATCATGTTGCATTAATTATCATTATTTCTTCCAAATATTTCAAACCCATCAGCAATCCTCTAATATGAGGAGTATGTAGGTATGACGTCGTTGTCTTTGGGGGGTTATTAACCCAGAAGTGTGCCCAAACAAGGTGTTGAATTGTTGAATTTAATTAAAATATCAACAATTTGTTGCACACCAGGTGTTTTGTTTTTTCTTTCTTGCTGATTCAGAGAAGAAGTGAAAAAATGAAGAAGATATCGACATTTTTTGTTGTTAATTCCTCCCACGTTTCTTCGCTTGACATGGAAAAGTGTCAATCAAGTTGTGTTAAGACAGAGGCCATAATGCAAACAAAAAAAAACCAACAACAACCGGCCAATATAATATCGTAGATTAAAGCAAAAGGAAAAAAAAAAAGTGGAAGACATTAATAAAAATCACTACCGCAGTAGCTCAAGGCTGTTGGAGTTTGGTGGCTTGATTCGAATTGTCGATTTTCTTTGATAAATTTCTGTATTTTTTTTTTTTTTGTTTTTTTCGATGAAGAACTCATCGAATGCAGGCCTCAGCATCAATTTCATACATCAAGACCTCGCTCGTTAGGGCTTTTGTTTGTTCCGAAATCAATGTCAAAATTGAATCTATTGTATTTTGTTAATTTTTTAAATTTTTGTATGGTTAGAAGGGGGCTGAAAAGATATGCCCATTATATCAAGCATAAAACAACTTACAAGATTAAAAACTACTTTTTGATAGATTCCATTAGTTTTCGAATTAAAGAGCAGCTCTAGCTCTCAGACAGTTGTTGGTGATTTATGAATAAGCCAGCTGTAACTGCAATTATTGCCTTTTTGAACTTTACCATTTGGGTTGATAATTTTCGTCTTGTGTCTGATATTAAAATGATGATGAAATTCTACCAATGTAGTAACCCTGACTTTAACAAGTCGATTATTTTGTGGAGAACATTAATGTAGACACATAATTTTGATCTTGATCTTAGGAGTCAAGAGCTATAAAATTTATTACAACAAACTCAAACCCATGGAAAACATTGCCTCTAAGAAAAAAAAAATCGCTGAGAGCTGTATGAAAATTTTCTTATGAAGTTCTTTGAAAAAATCCTACTTTAGAAGAACATCAATAAGGCTGATTCATTTCCAATGCTAAAAAGAACACCGCTGACGTTTAGCTGTTGGGTCAACTGACACTCTGACAAATCGTTTCTCTTCTCACGAACTGATGTATCTGCTTTTTTTAATATCTTACAGGAAAGCAGTTTTTAGTTTTATGTACCTCTTTTATAGATGTTTTATCTGTGTTTTTCTACAGTCTATGGTCTTCCAGCAAATTTAAGAGTATAGACTTTTTACTTTAACAATTGATAGTTTCATAGAAGGAACCGCATATTTGGATATCTGTACTTCTGTGGTCAGGGGTCTAAAAGGATATATGTGATTTCAGACAAAGAACTGTGACAATACGCATAATGACGAAAAATTTTCAAGCAATCAAGACTAGGTACTGCAGAAGAGATACCAAGATTTACGGAACCTTAACCGATATTTTTTTTTTTTACTTTTTGACTCCCGAAAAGTCAAAACAGAGGCCTACAGAAAAAAAAAACCACAAGAAATCAAGAGATGCAGGTATGTTTATGCAGAAAACAAATTTAATCGATGAGTGAAAAAATCAAATAAGATTGCAAAAGTAGAAAGAGTATAATACAAATGTTTAATACAGAAATACAGGACAAATGTTTAAATTGAATTTTTACCAGGTGCTAAATGTTGGTTAAGATTATTCTACCAGTGAACAGCCACAGAAAGTATTCAAAAGCCACCATTTTAACAAAAACAATTATAAGTCAATTTGGTTTAAAAGGTCATTTTGAACTTGATTCTAGCCAAAAATTAGGAGAAAGCACGCTACTTATATTACTAACGAGTGTTCATTATATAGGAGGGGGGGTCTATTTACCCTCGATTAGGTGATACTAAAAAACTTCTTAAACAGAAAAAAATCCTAAAAAATTAACGGTAATATTTAAAACTTCATTTTTAGCTTTTTTCAAAGCTTTAATTTTACTAAATAATTTTAATGTCATAAAAAAAGATTTAGCCAATCGTTTTTGCAAAAATAGTTTTCAAACTAAAAATTTTGATAAAAAATTGCAAATGTTCCTGATTAATGTGATTTTGTTTGCCAAACCAATTGTTTTATTTAATTTTTTTTTTTTTGTTTTTATGACTATGTCGTTTTGTTTTTTTTTCAGTTTTTTGAAAAAAGAATCCGAAGAATGCGTTGCGGCGGGGTTTTCACTTATTTCAACCATATTTTCTTTAGAAGAAATGGTAAGGTAGTTCCTCGCAGTGATAATATAGTTCACCCTCATATAAGCTTTTTATGCGAATGCGAACCCTTCACATCACGCTGACTTCCTGGAAGTAAAGTATTGCAAATTCTTTAATAGGCATGAATATAATGTAGATATGAGCATAGTCTGTTTTTTTTTTGAACCGGACAGCGAAGTTTTAAACCTATTTTCAAAAAAAACACTATTTAGTTTTTTTTATTATTTTTTAAAACATAAAACATAGTTTCCTGATGAGGAAAACCTAAACCCAAAGCTTACAGACCTCTTGTTAACTAATCAGGCAATTAGCTTAAAATATTTTCAACTCTTAAAAAACATTTTTCAGGGTAGTTTTGAGGGTTATTGTATCGATTTTAACAATAAGCCAATTTTTAAAAATTTAAAAAACTATCAATTTAAATTTGTGTTGATAAAAAAAAAGTGTTTTTTTTCATGAACACACAATGTCCTAGTCCACTGATGTTGGAAAAAATTCATTCTTAAGCAAAAGGTAAACTAAAATATTCAAAATAACGTGCGGAGGGTTGTTTTGTTGTTGCTGTATAAAAAAGGAGAAAGCATTTTTACCTTAAGTGACCAACTTGTCAAACACTCTAGAGCAAAATTTAGTATTAAACAAACTAAAGGTTCAAGCTAATATGTTCTATTAAAAAACTTCTACCGACATTATGGTTTCTAAATGTAAGTAACATTTTCAAAAGTCCCTCTTATTCAAGTATGAAAATGCTCACCTTGTACTTGGATTAGAATCTGCAATACAATAAGAACTGTTCATTATTCAAATGTTCGTTTAAATTTTTCTTTATGTAGGCATAAAGCCTACAGCCCACAAATATGCATTTAGTTCTCAGGCTTCAAAGATATTTCTAGAACTTCTATAAATGTTGTTTTATATTTATATAGCTGCGTTCATAACAATAAAACCCTGATATAAATTTTACACAACAAACTTTAACATATCGGCTTTTCTTTGGTAATGCAATGCTTCTTTAACCTTGCTTACCAACAAATCAGTCCATTAGTTCAATATTCTCATTTGAAAATCGACAAAAAAAAATAAGAAAAACACCTAAACAAAAACGCATCATAGTATTGCAATTCAATATTAAATTTTCATCTCGGTATATGTTAATGTAAGTACACAACATCATAATTTCAATTAAACTCAATACAAATGACCTACTTCTGTTTCGAGTAAGCAAATTATAGAAAGAAAAAAAAATACAAAAAATTATTATTAACAATCAAATAAATCGTCACAATCGGCACTTACTCTTTTCATCTTCATGCCAATTATTACAATGTCACCCAACAACTGCCAGAGATCACCATAAAGTGACATACCTACAACATTTTTGTGTCCAGTTATCGCATCAAAACAGGCAATTAATAACTCTTCGGGTATACAATCTGAATGTGGACTGCAACATTTCATCGAACAATCGATAACACAAGGAAATTAAAAGCACATAACATATTAAAACAATTGCAATCTATGACATAATCGATTGGCTGATGTGTTGTATGTATGTTAACTTTTTTTGTTGTTGTTTGATACCACACTCTGCTCTGAGGCAATTACAATGAATTTTTTCGTGTCCAGGAAGAAAAGTTAAAGAAAGAAAAAAAAAATATATACAAAATAGAGTGTTAACATGGAATTTATAAGTGGTAGTGTTTTTTTTTTTGTCTGTGCAATGGATTTGGTTGTTAGTTCTGATAAATCCAAATTTTTACGATTTATCGACCCAACGAACCAAACGACCTAAATATTTTCAATTTCTATCAAAAAAAAAATTAGTTCAACAAAAAAAAATGCATTAAATTCTAAGATCATAAGAAAACAAAAGACAAAAGATATGAATAACAAAACTCTACTCTTTCTCACTTTCGATCTCAATCGATTGCAATATGCGATCTTCTCTGCGCGCAAAAGAAGCGTGCATTTGAATTTGGAGGTCTCTATAAGCTTATATTTTTCCATCGTGTCGTCGTTATGTGCATCATCATCAACATCATAGAGACTTCTATACAGCTCCAGTCTATGCTCAGATTATAATATTGTTGTTGTTTATGGTATAATTCCATCAAAAACATGGAGGGGTAACTTGCATTAGAGTTAGAGTATACCATACACTCTTATCTCTGTATACTCTTTGACTAGTTTTGCGCAAAACTCCCCAACTTCAAACCAAAACCGAAACGCAAACGATTTAACTATAAAAGTGCTTCCAGATACTGGGTTAGGTATCATTAACCTGTTTACTTTTCAACTATTCACAGCTATTCGCAGTGTGTTCAAACGACGAAACTTGGGAGAAGTAATTTATTTTTATTTTTTGTAATTTATAATCGAGTTCGTTGCTCAACTCTTTTGTTTTGTTTGAATTTATAGCAAAAAAATAAACATAGATTATACAAATTTTTTTTGTTGGTGAAATAATATCCCGGATTCGAAGTTGGGTAGTGGATTACAATATTGAAAATGAAACTGCTGGTAAGTAAAGTGTTTATTATGAAGAAGAAGGAAAGTGTTTTGTTTGTTAATTTTTCAATCGAAAGTGGATTACAACGAAAAAAGAAGTAAAAGAAATGTACCAACCAGTGTTTGTTCAGGTGTAAATGTTAAATGCATTCAATTGGCACTAACTGAGATTTTATTCAGTGAAACTAATTCAAAGTGTGTTTTGTAAATGAATTGAATTCAACAAAAAACAAGAGTGAAATGTTATGTTTTCTGAGAAAGTCATTGAACTTGTCTCTTTTGTTTTTTTTTTTTTGGTAAAAGTCCTGCAGTTTAACGAAGTTCAAGTAAAGGACCAAAAAGAAATGTTGCAAGACTTCTTTCATGAGATAAATTGAATATCATAACATAATCGTATTTTAGTTAAAAGAAATGTACAAATACAAAAACACTTGTCTTAAGCCCAACAAGTTCACTGGCATATTTTGAACAATTAACACATTTTCCGTTAAAACAAAAAAAAAATTCCAGAGTTATAAAATACGAGTCAAGACCAAAAAGAGTAGTAAAGCTTTTGATGATTATCAAAAACCCAATTAGTTCCGATTGAAATAAACTTTCATGATTTGTATTTGTAAGAACTCAGATATGTTGTTAAACGTCAAACAAGTTTGTTGAAACATCAAATATTTGAACTTAGTTTTAATATTTTTGTCAATTTCTTACGACCAACCTTTCAATGCCAAGTTAAATTAGTATAACCTAACTCTGCAACTTAATGTCAGCCCATTTAACTCATGAAGCAAAAAGGCACAAAAAAAATGTACAAAATCATACACATCTATTGCGATGATTCATCGTTGCGTTACCGATTTTGGAGCATTAACCTGAGTTAAAATGTAATTTCATATAAACAACTGATCCTTAAATATATTAAAAACTTGAAAAATTGAAAAATTCTTCATTTCAAAATAAACTTGTGGGTTATTCTCAGTATGTTTTGCTTAAACATGTAAATGCACTTTAGACTTGTTATAAAACTTAAAAGTAAGAAAACATATTTGTCATTTTTACTAAAACTATAATTGTTAAAGAATTGAACAAGTGTTAATAATGTTGTGACAGTTTAACTTTCGAATTATTGACGAAAAACTTGTAACAAAACTTAATTTTCATAAGAACTTGTTATGTAATAAAATAGGATTCAAATTTTGTGAAAAACTATCAAGGAGCTATAATATTTTGTTACCTAAACTTGTCACTGATGTAACAACTTGTTATTACCATCAACAAGTTAATTGAACAATTTTTGAATTTTCTAATTTTTGTGTGAACGAAATTTGGATTCATAGAGTTATGACATTACAACATCTATGGAATTACAACTTGTTTTAAAACACAACAAATGATTGACAAAACATAACAAGTTAAGGTGAACAATATTTTCCCTTTTTTTTCCAAAACCTATCGCGTGGCTTGATGTGATAGAAAAATTTTAAGACCTTGCTAGCAGTTTTTGCTAGTTATTTTTGACTAACTAGTTTATTTTTGTAAATCAAATCGAACTAAAAGTCAATGTTCTTCGACTTACAATTTGCAGCTTTAAAACAATTCAAAATATTCATAGACAGGCCAACCTTATTTATTATTGCAATTTTTAGTCAAATTTAGTAAGAAATCATTTGTGGATATAAACTTTTCCTTATCACTTGAAGTTGTAGAAAAGTTTAACAAGTTAATTGATAATTATGAATGTCGTCGAAAATAAGATACAACTTACAAAAAATTAACTACGAAAATTTGGTGGATGATTTTGAACTTGTTAAAAATCATAACAAGTGTTTTTTGAATTTTTTTTTGTTTGCCCAAGATCTTGTTGTGTTGCCTGAACTTGTAAAACAGTAGAAGAACTCCAACATTTCTAACAAGTTTTTCGATACTCTAGGGCCTATAACAACAAGACTTGTTAAACAAGCAGTTTTTTTTTTAATCTTCGCTTGTTAAAAAAGCGTTAGTTATTTTTTCCATTCAAATACTAAACCTTTACAAGTGCCTGTAATTATTTGTTTACACTTTTTTTCTTTATAACTCTTTAATTCTCTTTTTTTTCTCTTAACATTCTCTCTCTCAAAAAAAAATACAACAACAATAAAATAGAAAACAGCATGTCTCCTAGCCTTAGTGCTAACCTTCGCCTATGCCGAAGAAGAAAAACAACCCGTTGAAGAACAAAAAGCTGAAGAAGAATCATCCAAAGCCGAAGCATCAGCCACATCGGATGACACATCAAAGCCTAAACGTGGAATTCATGGATTTGGTGACTACCATCATCATCACTATCCATCCTACCACGAAGAAAAGACTCTAACAATTCACAAAAATGTCCATGTTCCAGTGCCAGTGTACAAACATGTTCCAGTTGCAGTTGAGAAACATGTTCCAGTGCCCTACAAAGTTAAAGTACCAAAGCCATATCCAGTTATCAAACATGTTCCCTATGAAGTTAAGGAAATCGTAAAAGTACCCTATGATGTTCCAGCTCCATATCCAGTTGAGAAGAAAGTACCAGTTGCCGTACATGTTCCCTATGACAATCCTGTTCCAGTGAAGGTCTATGTGCCAGCTCCATATCCAGTCGAGAAGAAAGTCCATGTACCAGTGAAGGTTCATGTGCCAGCACCATATCCAGTTGAAAAGAAGGTACATTATCCAGTAAAGGTACATGTTCCAGTGGACAAGCCATATCCAGTTGAGAAGATCGTACACTACCCCGTCAAAGTTCATTTCGATAAGCCAGTCCCATACAATGTTGACAAACCAGTCCCATATCACGTTGAGAAGCCAGTTCCAGTGCCAGTTATCAAGAAGATACCAGTTCCTGTTCATGTTAAGGTAGATCGTCCAGTCGCAGTACATGTTGACAAGCCAGTTCCATATGAAGTTAAGGTTCATGTCCCAGCCCCTTACCCAGTGATCAAGGAGGTCCCAGTTAAAATCGAAAAACACGTCCCCTACCCAGTCAAGGTTGCTGTTGAGAAACCCTATCCCGTTCATATTGAGAAACATGTGCCAGAATACCATGAGAAGCATATTAGCTACAAAGAACCAGAGTTCTATCACAAACATCATGAACACCATGAACCTGAGGAACACCATCAGAGCTATGAGCATCATGAACAACATGAAGAACATGAACATCATGAACATCACGAACATCATGAACATGATTTCTAGAAGAAAACAGAGATGAGGCTTAAAAGCTAAAACGAAGGATTAGCAGAAGGCAAGAAAAAAAAGATGCAAACTAGGAGAAGATGAAAGTATTCCAAAAAAACAAAAAACCAACACACTCAATTCATAACTATGTATTATTTTTAATGTATAAATGTCTATGTTGCATCTGCGTTGTGCTAATAATGCAGGTGCAAAAAGACTTGATCTGATATAATTTTTAAGTCAACAACACACACAAGATAAAAAACTATACGTTATAAGAGATTTTTATTTTATTTTTATTTCTTATTATTATTTTTTTTATAATATTTGTCATGTTGTGATCTTTTTTTTTAATTTTTATTTTTCCACTTCAACGAATTTAAAATAGTATTGAAAGAAAATATGTAAACAAGGAAAAACGAAAATCAAACTAAAAAACAAAAAAAAAACTAAACGAACCAAAAGATGAATAAATAAAAAAAAATAAAAAATTTTATTTAAAAAACAAAAAATTTTTCAAAATATATTTTTAATCACGAGATTTGAAAAAAAAATTGCAGAAATGCACCATAACTGGTAAGTACCTTTGAGTAAAAAAAACATCAAATGAAATAAATGATTCACTTTAGAATTTTTTAAAAAAAATAAAAATTAGGGTTTTTAAAGGTTTTCTGAAACCAAAAAAATAATACCGAATTGTAGTGAGTAGCATACATATGTATAAAAGTTTTGCAGCTAAGAAAATAGATAAAATTTAAAAAAAATTGGAATTAAATATTGGTATTCCTAACATTTTTGGAAAGTTTTTGTATGAAAAGTACAAGAATGTTTTATTCAAAATGGCCGAATTTAAAATTAAATCAAAATTTAGATTGTCTTTAATTTTTGGCGTTTACAGATTTCAAATATCTTGATTCTAACAAAAGTTATCGTTTTTTTTATATTTCCAACGCCAAATCGCTGAAACCGACAACAACAGCGCACGCACATAAAAATGTCTCGAAAACGTGTTTTCTATACATTTCATGGTGTTTTACGATGAAATCGACTAATTCTGAAAAAAAAACTGTTGTGCCAATTGCTATACTTATCCTTTACACTACGTGTACGGAAAATTAATTAATTAGGAAGAGTTATACAAGAGTTCCAATGTAAACCATTTTGAAACTTAGCATTCTTATGTGAAACTAAAATTAATACCCCTCAGTAACTGTTTTGTAACTTTTTAGTAACTCAAATGTAACCTTTAAGTGGAAAGTTGCTCAAATCTTAATGGTTATTTTTGTGTGTAACATTTTTCAAGATCTTTTAGAATTGCAAAATTTCATTTACGTAAAAATCTTTGGACCGTTTTTGTAACAGAAGAGTGAGGCAAAGGTTACGTAAGGGTTCGGAATTCAAAAATGATAACATTTGCTCATGTTTACGGTATAAATGTTACCTAATTTACGTTGAAGCTATAAATTTGATTGCACATTCTTAGCAATTAGAGAGGTAATTTAGGTATAGAATAGTTTTAACCTTGATTCCATTATTGTCATGTCACAGGACTTAGATAAAAGCAGTAAAACTGCAATTATTTTGTTTTTTTCTTTTCAATATTTTTCCATTTATTATGCAAACTTCGCTATTTATTTTATTTTTAGTAACTTTTCATAACACTGTGTGACGAAAATAGAGTACAAAATAAACGCGGGCGAAGACCTATCACGTTTTGTAGAACTTGTTGCACTGATCCACTTAAGTAGGATCTGATTAAATTTACAGAACTGGATGAAAAAAAAACAGAACGGAGAAGTCTACGGAATCAAAGGCTTTGGAAAAGTCTAGTAAACCTTAGAATGAGATTTTGTTTTCATCCATCGACTGTCGCAGATTTTCTGTTACATTAATGAGTGGGGGGAATACAGCTGTGCTTTTTACAGAAGCCAGATTCTTGTGGGGTTAGTAAATTTGCATTCCTAAGATGTACATTTAATTGTTTTTGTACTATCCTTTCAAAAGACTTTTGAAAAGAACGGCTATGTGGCATGTTTTGGGATGGGAAGAACTTTTGCAAGTTTCCATTGAGTAGGATATATACCATTGAGTAGGATATCTACTAATTTTTAATCAGTAAAATCAGCTCTACAAAATGTGATAGGTCTCCGCCAGCGTATGTTTTTAGTGTCATACAGTGTAATTATGGCTAAGGGTACCATTTGGTGAAGGAATATAATTTTACAAAAGTGAAATAGTGGTTAGTACATTTTTTTTTCTAAGAAAAAAACTTCTATTACTTTCAGAAACCAGAAATATCGTGATACAACTTTCAAAAATAGCAAACAGTCTTAATTCTACTACTTTCTAGTGATAAAACTTTACTACAATTTTTGAAAAAAAAATAAAATCTACTCCCTACTACGCACCATCATCAAAATATCGAAATCTACTAAATTTTAAATATCTCTTTTTAATTTCATAAAATAATATGCCCAATCTACTTCTTTTTGTTCTACTTCAATATGTGTAGGTACTGTATTTAACCCCAAAATGTAAATAACGAAAAAAATAAATTAATAAATTAATAAATAATACACTATGATTTTTTTCCGGAAGTGGTAACGCTGCTACTTTTTCCAAACAAAATGTAATAATATATGGTAAAATGAGCAAAATTTGACCAAAGATAAAACAAATTTTCTAAATGTGTTTATTTATTATTTAATAATAAATTAATTATTTTTTATTTATTTAGAACGCATTTTTTATTTTTTTGTCAATCGTACCTACTGATATTTTTTGCACTATTTGTATAATTTTATTTTTGTCATTTTACTTGAAATTAATGATAAAATCGTCACTATTTTGTCATTAATGAAGAAAAATATAAAGTTCCATATCTTAAATTCGATTTTTAATCAGGATGCCATTTTCTAAAAACAAATTTTGTGTTGTAGAGAAGAAAATTTAAAATAATACTAAATTTTTGATTAAAGCTCTGGTTTTAAGTCATTTTTATTTTTATTTTTTTTTCAACTACACTAGTCTACAAAAAATAAAATGTTTACACTCTAAGTGCCGTCATATTTTTCGTACGGTTTTATCCCGTAGAACTCAAAAATGTTGGGTCTTCTTAAGCGGTTTTTCTCCAAAAATATCTTTAAACCATAGTAGTGAATATATAATGTAAATTTTTTATTTAAGAACTAAAGATATTGTTTTACTATTTTTCAAGAGTAAAATAATTTTTTTTTCAATTTCAGACAAAATTATGAACTATTCAGTAAAATCTTTACAAAGTAGCTATTTCTAAATTGTTTTTTTTTTTTTAATTTTCTTTTATAATTATTTTTGCAAAATTTTAAAAACTAAAATTTCGATAGGAAATTAAATTTCCTACAAAAAGTTACTTTAGGTAAATTTTCAGATTCAGCTTAGTTTTCCTGTACTATACAAAATAAAGAAAAGTTACTAAGAAAGACGAACTAAACTATATTCACAAAAATGGTAGTAACTTAAAAACCTATCCATAGTTTTTTTGAAAGAATACCTTATTTTCCTCGGCAGAGATAAAACTGTAAGAAAAAAATATTGACGCTAACTTTGTAGTTTCTAAATTAATTTTTTACTTGAGTAAGACTAACTTTGTGTTGTTAATTATGCAAATTATGCTTTTTTTAAAGTATTTTAACACACTGCGCCTAATCTTCTTCTTCTTATGCACAGAAAATCAAATGAAATTTGTTACAAATTTTATCAGCATTCAGGTGTTGTTTTTTTTTTTCTTCAGATTCGTTAATTATTACTTAAGATATGGACCGAATACTAAAGATACTTTGGAAAAAAACCCCAAAAAACTTTAAAAAATTCTCTCAAGGCATGGGGTTACCACGCTTTAAATTTTAATTTTTGGTGTTTTGTGTTAATTACCTGACGCACCTATATGGCAAGCATTTCTCTATTAAAGAATATTGAATATAAAAAATTGGAATTACGGGATTTTTAGAAATTCGTAGTTTCAGTAGGGTAGATTGGGGTGATCTTAGAAAAACTTCGAAATCCTATTTTTTTACAGAAAAGTGATAGCGACTTTATAATTGATATTGGAATCGATAGATTTTTTAAATACATGAAAATTACTCGAAAGCTAACACACACAAAATGAGTTAATTTATGTAGCAAATATTAACTTTCATATCCTTTTATTCAAAGATTGTTCCTACAAATGCAACTAATACGAATACCTAAGCTCAATAGTTGACAGATTGGTTAAGTACGAGTAATAAAAAAAGGAATTTATCTATCTCCGACAGTAATTGACCACTTGCTATCATTTCCGCCACACATGCAGTCGTAATTATCAAATTTAACACAAAAAAATTGAATCATTTGACAATATGTCAAAAATTCAAAATAAAATTACATACCCCAGTCTTTTATACAAATAGTTTGCTTAGTCAGAGTCACTAATGTTTTAACCTACAATTTTACTAAAAACAAACACACACAAGTGTAAATACAAGAGTAATAAGTAGTTGTTGTTGTTGGTTATGTAATAATCATAATAATATCGGTTAGCAGCGCACGTCCTACATATACATGAAGTGTTTTTTTTTTATTTGCACATCATTATAAATGAGAGGTGTAAGGAGATGGGGAGGGGGAGGGTATGGCCAGTGGACAAATCTGCAGCTGCAATACTAAACAAATGCGAATCTTCTATGAAGGTGCTTCGTCTTTGTCGTGGTCGTTGTCTTCGGTCGTAGCCCAAGACCACGAAACACGATGATGTCTGGAGTTTAGATAATCACAGAAAATAACATGTTGTCCACAACCATTGCTGCCGCCGTATACTTTGAAGCTGTTACTGCTGCACAACAGGAAGTTTTTATAATTTTTTTTTTCTTTTACACTCTTTGGCTCCAGCTGTGATGGAGGCTGTTTTATCGCGAGGATCTTTTGCGGGGAATACCTTGATGATTTTTCCTTCAAAACTTGTTGAAATGAAACTGAATGATGCAAGTAGAAATACCAGGCTAAACAAACGGTTAGGATTGTGTAATCGGATAGTTAACTTGAAATAATGGTTTTTTATAGAGACTTTAGGCTCCAAATTTGGTAGTTACTGATTGGTTGAGAGATATTCAAATAGAAACCAAGGCAATGGGACTTATGGGACAAGTAGTTATTCAAAAAGTAAAGCCAATTATAATTGAAAGTGTATCCCAATTTTTTCCCTGAGATGTGCATATGAAAAAGGTGTTTTTAATTGACAGTAATTGGGTTTCAAAAATTTGTATTGAATACTTCACTAAAAATTATATCAAATGAGTAAACAAAGTAAATAAGTTGACAAAACACTTCGTTAAGAAATCTGCATATTTTGCCAAATATTGTAATACGCATTTCTGAAATAAAAACGTTACTAGTTTTAAACTTCTGAAATAGTCGCTGATATTTTTTCTTCATCTTCAAGATGTAATATTTTTCACTGTCAGTAATATTATATACAAATTTCATAAATTATTCAGTTTATGATTTTTTTTACATCTTAAGTTTGATGTAACTTAACGATTAAAGCTTATCAAATTATCAGTAATTCATATACATACGAACGTTTCACGCGATTTTAAATAAGATTATAAAAATTTAAATATGAAAAGACTTGATTGACTATAAATATAATCAATGACAAAGATTATAATTAAGGGGTACTCACTTAATGTAGGGAATATTTGCTGGTATATGATATTTAGCTCCCGGGTCAAAGTCTTTTTCTGATCGTAGTCTTGGTGGTTTAATTCCTCCATATCTTTCTCTAAACAAAAAAAAACACACAAGATAAAAGTTAGTTTTTAATGAATTTATTACAATTTTTTTTTTTACACTACAATATTCTCACTCCTTGACATTTTGTAAATTTTTGACGTTTTTATCTACAATCTTTATCTTAAATATTAAAATCAATGTTTGTTTGAAGTCTATGGACTCGAAAACCGTCGTCCGTCAGTCAGATACAACCTAAATTTATGAAATTAATGGAAGTAAACTATTAGAAAAGGTTACTGCGTTAGAAAATTTGCAATATGTAGTACTGATTGTCAAGTTGCATGCAATTTTTGATATAATTTCGAATTCTTAGAGTTAGGTTTACCGAAAAATTAAATAAAAATATAACGGATAGAATTTTTTCGGTAATGGTTGAAAGAGTAACACGGAAAAAATTTAATGCTGCAGAAGAAATCGTGGAATACCGTGGAGTACAACAGAAAATAAACGTTGATAATACATCGGAAATAGTGTGGCAAGTCATAAAAAAGCATTTAGTACTGCGGCAAGCGTAAAATACCGCGAAACAAAATTGAAGTACAGTGAAAAGGCCCGGGATATAGCGAAAAAAGACCTCGAGGATAAAAGGGCGGAACACTGGCAAAAGATAGTGGAATACCACGAAATCATGGAAAAAGCACTTAATACCGCTGTAAAAGGTTATGAAAGAAGGGCTTAGTACCTACCCACGACAGAAATGTAGAAAAAAACGTTAAAATTCGCGAAAGAATGGGTGAGAAATCAAGAAATACTTGGGACCGCTTTAAGACAGTAAAAAAAAAAACGAAGAATACTGGGGGACAATAGCGGAATACATACCAAAAACTAAAAAAAATGGCACCACAAGCATTTAAGGATTCAAAGTGACTGCAGTATTTTTTTTTTTGGAAAAACGGTTCAATTTTACGCCAGTTGTAGAACGCCAAAAATTCAGACGACACTTTTTTAGAGCAACTTTGGCTTTGGGCAAACCTTCATTATAACGGTAAATAAAAAAAACTTAAATGGTGCCAGGATACATATCGATTGCCGTATTTAGTAGTTAAATTGTCTGCAAAGTTTAGGGTCATGGAAAATAAAATGAAAAATCATGCAAAAGCGATCATAATACCACTGTAAAAAGCTTAAAGTACTGCGGAAAAAAAAGGAATAAAACAACTTGGAAAATTGTGGAATAAAGCGTGAAAAGTTGTGGTAAACTATGCGAAAACAGCGGACTACAGCGATTGAAAAGCGCGAATAAACTTGGAAAAAAAGGCCGTATAATAATAAAGTTTGCAGTTTATTACATAAAATAGCATGGGATGTCAAGAAAAATCACTTTGTACAGCGAAAGAAAGCATAAATACAGTGGAAAAAAGCAAAAAAAAAGTCACGGAGAAAAGCGAGAAAAGTCGACCAATAAATTCGAAAATATACGAAATATCGCGGACTGTTGCGGACTGTCGATCGGGGTAAACAGAGTGGAACACTGATGGTTAAAGATCGTGGAGTACAACGAAAAGTAGAATAAGCTGAGAAGTCATAAAAAAGTGCATTGTTGCACGGAAAAAAGGGAATATGAAAACATGGTAAGAGGTCGTTTATAGCGATCAGGAAAAAATATTAATCAACTTTTACAGCGGTAAAAGCGTAAAATAACGCGGAAAAAGCGAAGAAATGTGAAAAGTAGCGGAAAAAGTTGAGGAAAAGTTTGCTTAACACTTCGAACTACGGCGGTAAAATGCCCGTAATACCACTGTAGGGCTTGGTATACCTACTAGTGAAAAATCGCAGCCTTTTGGTACAAAAACGTGAAAGTACCTACCATACGGAGCTATTAAAAAAGTTAAACAAAATATTTGGCATATAGCTGACTATGGAACAGAGGTGAAAAGTGCAAAAAACACTGGTGAAATATCGCAGAATACGGCTGGCGTAAAATAGTGAAAAGTCCAATTTTGTGAATTTTGGCTTCTGTTTTCATATTCTGAAAGTCAGAAACATTGATTTCTATAAAATGGCAATAGGTTTTCGGATTGCGTTCGTATTCGTAGCGGAATGCGGAACTCGTCAATTGGAACTATACTAAAAGGGAATCTGCTTTAAAATAAATTTTTAAACATTATATTTTACCAATCTAACTAATCTTTAAGACATTTTCAAAAAATTCCTCATTTAACTTTGAAACTCACCTCAAATCCCAAAAATGACAATTCATTGTTGCCTTGTTTGTCCTTCCGCTATACAAATCAAATCGCCAATTATCCAAAGCCAATGCAAATGGCAAAAAAGCCACTTTATCCAATGCCATTGTAAACAAATAATTGATATCATACGAATAATCATCAACTGATCTTTGAATTAATCCAATAGTTTGTAAATGTTTCAAAGTTGACACCGATAAAGTTATTGCATCTCCAACAGCTTGATGAAAAGCTTAAAATTTAAACCAAAATTTATCATAATCTTAATGATGAAATATTTCCTCAAATAATCTCACCTGGATTAGCACCATTTCGAAAAACCTTTGGCTGATGCCGATAAGCTAAAAAATAATGAATATGTGCCATTTCATGATGAACACTTATCAAACTTTTCTGATCGATATTTGCACACATTTTAATGCGATAATCATGTCGATTACAAAAATCCCACGCCGATGGTTCACATAGAACAACACGATCAAATGGTTGCTGAAATATCGACTTCGTATAGAATTCTGGACCCAAGGCTGTAAAATTGATTGATGTGAAAAATTCCTCAGCTGTTTGATACATGCCAGCTGGAGTGTAACCAAGTTCGTTCATTCTTGATGTCACATCAATTATTGTTCGTCCAGGGTAGGGAATGATGATATCCAATATATTTGTCCAGGACTGTCCGAACATATTGCCAAGAATATGCTCAGGAATTGGTGCATCACGACTTATTTTCTCTGGACCGTAATATTCGCGTAGTTTACGTCGAACGTACGCATGAAGTAATTCGTAAAATGGACGAATTTCTTCCCAAACTTGTTCGAGATCATCGTGAAAGCTTCCAGATTCAAAGTTCATATACCAAAATTGGCCACCATCAGTCATATCTGGTTGGAAAGAAGAGAAATGAAGAATTATTTGGGAGATTGTAGAACTTTTCTAGACTTACTATTAACCATTGCAACTTCATTCATAACATCGATCAGTTGCTTATAACTATCCCGCATTTCTCGACCAGCTTTTCTATGATATTCCGTCCAGGTGTATTCCAACTCACCCCAGTCTCGACTTTCAGCCATGATGTCCCTTAGATTTGGATAATACCTCAAGCCACATTGAAAAGGCTGCTGGTAGGCACATATTGTGGCTTCATTGTAGAGAACCAGCATTTCGTTAATCAAACGATTGTACTAGAAGATCAAATGTTATTGACGGGAATGACATTTAAAACAATTCGCCCTTACTCTATCCAACTGGTCAAAGGGCAGACTATTGGGCCCTGCTTCAGACAACAATTGTAATTGTCTAAAAAGCTTTCGATCAAAAATCAAATCACGATCGATTCTTTTCGAATGTTCTGCTACTTGCCGTTGATATTCTGCATATCTTTGTTGAGCAAGGAGCTGTAAAAATACAACAACAAAAAATAGTTTAACCACAGAAAATTCCTTGAATCACAAATCTAGTTCAATGTGAGGCCCTTGAAACCGGCACAACATAAACGCCTCTCTGACCGCATTTCATCAATCTTAACCACATGGTGACACGTAAATTCGTAGGAGTTGTATGGAAGGTAGAGGTACATGGATTGGATAAATACCCTATACACACTGATTAGATCACTTTGCGGAAAATTAAATAAAATAACTGGGAAATTTTCTCATACAACATGATCGTGATCGTGTAACTTGTTCGCACGCGATGAATGTCAAGACAGAGATAATTTTGTTTTTTGTATTTTTTTTTTTCATACACAAGATCCTCTAACTTACCGCTTGGTTTTGAGTAAAATCATTAACATTTGTCTCAAAATTCCATTGAGCTGCAACATTTTCTGTACATTCCTGTGATCCTTGATGATCGGTTTCAACTATAAAATTTCGAAGTTTTTCCATTTCGATTTGTGATCGACGTTCTTGTTCGAAACGATAACGATCTTCATTGATGCGATCATTATTATTTGTATTATATCGATCAGTTGAATTATATCGATTGGTTTGGTAGCGATCATCTTGGTAGCCATTGTTGGGATTCCTGTTTATTGGATACCGATCGTCCTGGTAGCCATCATTGGGATTCCTATTTGTTGGATACTGATCATTGGGATTGTAGGGTCTTCGTGTGGTAAATCGATCCTGATCAGGGTTTCGATTAAGGTACTCCCGATCACGACTAGGTTCATCGCGGCTATATGGAGAGTCTGAGGATCGGTTAAAATACATGTTAGGGTAGTTTAATCCATATCTCTGGCGATCGTCATAGGGTTGCCCATTCTAGAATTAAAAATTATATAAATATTAAAGATCTATAAAATGTCCCTAACTCACCCTAAAATCATCTCCACGATCATCACTATTCTCATCCGAATAGGGTGGACCAAAACGATCACTTCGATTGGCATCATCATAATTTAGAGAATTTCCAACTTTGTTAGGAGTGTAGCTGTTAAAAACTATATCTGGTCTAGTCAAGGGTGTGGTTAATGGTGGTAGATCTAACTGGGGATAAGCTCTTGACACCACAACTTCCATTACTACCAAAACCCACGCGAATATTTTTGCAGACATATTTTTTTATTTGATTTTTCTTTTTTCTGGAAGATCAAGATCACTGGCACAAGATCGAGGATCAAAAGAAAAAAATGTCCAAAGTGGAATATGTTGAATTTCCACTTCAAAACTTTAACACGACTTATTCACGACTGGAAAGTAAGAAGCTGAAAAAAAACAATGGCTTCAGATAACTTCAGAATAAGTTATTGTCACGATTGACTTTAGTGGGGGGTTGGCTTTATGATGACGAAGACGACGACGACGGCACTATCGGCATGCAGTGTGAACCTATGTGTAGTTTTTTTTTTTTGTTTTTGTTTTTTGTTTTAGCATATAACATGTGAAATTATTATCACAACAATATATTATATGCGGGTAGGTATATTAGACAGAGGTAATAACCTCAATTTTTCTCAACTTAGCTGTAAATGTATGAATAGTTTAAGCTTAGTAGTTATTTTTATATAAGAGATATAAAAAAGTTCTCATAATGAGAAAGTTCAATTTTTGATAGCATGGAAATAAATTATGAAAAAAATAGACCTCCACTAGATGGATTGAATTTAAACTTATTGCACTTACAGACAAAAAAAACAGACTGTACAGCCCTGACAAAAAAATTAGTTAGAATACAGCTACAGTACAAAAAGAAAATAACAAGAAAAAAAAAGTTTGAACCTCAGCTCTTTTGTTTTCATTCGATAATTTTGATTTTACTTTAAAGGTGCTTGGTTTTTCTGTTAGTTTCTCGCAAACTTGATTCAAAACTTCTTAAAACTATATAAATTTTTATATACATTGAAAATTATCCACGAATAATCCATAGAATTACCTAGAAAAACGAAAATTTTAATCTACCAAATCTGTCTGATATATTAAATTTAACGAAATTAAATTTAAATGTCATTTTTAATTTACTTGGAAGTTACTAGGAATAATATTAGCCTAAAAAATTGCTTACAAACATTTATCCTTATTTTATATCAGCATTTCTTATATCCCAACAAAAGAAAAAAGTTCGAACGTCAGTTCTTTTGTTTTAAACTGACATTAAGATTTGCAATGCATTTGTTTCAAGAAATTATTAGGACACAATTGAAAAGGAATACTGATCATGTTTGGTGTAAGGTATAAGCTTATTTTAGGAGCAAGTGAATATTAGTAAACTTGTTTTCATTGCATATTTAAAGGGGTTGGAAAATAAATAATACAAACTTCCATTCAACTTTAAGTAAAGTTAACAAATGAAAAACATTTAGTATTATCACTTCTTTTTGCAACAAACACATATCTTATTTATGTTTATTAATTTACACTGCATATATACATGTAACTGATGATTATTTTATTTACAGTTATTTGAAGATTTATGCACGCATTGAAAGGCCGAATAATTGGGAAATAAATAGTAAACTATGACGTTTTTATAATAAATCTAATGGTTGAATATAAACTCCTAGCTTCCAATGATGATATGAATTTGTATGTGTTATTAGATAGATTGATAAGATACAACAAAAATAATTAACTTCAAAGTACAATGTTTGCATTGTTATGAAACGAATTTTTCTCAGAGTGATTCATGTCCAATTTTGCTAATATAGGATGCATTATAAATTTATTATCTGATGTTCAATAAAAAAAAAAAATAATTCTATAAACTCACATGAGCTTAAAATATTAAATAAATTAGAATTAGAGTTCAATTTAGATTTAAAAGCATTGGATCTTGCTATATGGAAGCACTTTTAGATGATTTGTAATTTTTCTTAGCATAAATATTAATTATATTGCCGAATATGTATCTTATATATTTAAGCTCAAGACAATCAAACAAAAACTAGGACAGACAGATGTTTGTAAAAAATTCCACTAATCCACTACCCAAACGCGAGAATCAATTTTTTTCTGAATTTTGTACAGATGCTTTTGTTTTTGAATATCTCGTCTTAAACGGGTACCTCCCATATAACGCTTTTGAGTTCTTCGTTTCTACTCGAAAACAAATTTGATTAATTTTTTTTAAATGTAACGTACAAAGTGATTACAATTAAACTACATTTTTAGTCAAAAATGTAAAACCCTTCTTTGAGAGTCAATCTCGTTCACGCAACTTCGGTGCTCCGAACATATACTAGAAATGTTGAATTAACAGTCAGGAGTCTGTTGACATAGAGAACTGCCTGGCAATTTCGTTGCTTCAGTGGAACTGATCCCTAAAAAGGGAACTACAATAAACAGTTTAATGGGACTATAAACAGCAAAAAAGTTGCATATGCAGGATTTACCCCAAAAATGCGACTGTTAATCCTGAAAACCCCGGGACCTAACCATCTTTAGTAGTATACTACTGTTAATTTAAAGAATTTTTGACTAAGGTGAGTATTACGTGCAAAAAGGAAAGCCCATGAGATCAAATGATCCATTTCATCTTCGAATTTATATCCCAGGAATTATTTCACGAAGCATAAGAAAATAATGTTTCCTGATGATGTTGCATTAGTCCAGTGATCCAACAACATCTTATCTGATGGAAACCAAAAGGCCATATTGAAAATGAATTATTTTGTTAATTGAAAGACAGTGGACCAAGGATTTTAAAATGAAAATTTTATAAAATGGATTTCGTGATTAGTTTTTTCACAACGAATATTCGAAGGAATTTTCAGTTAACTCAGGTGTTCCTCAAGGCAACCATTTGGGCTCTACATTATTTGCATTATTCATAAATGACTTAGTTTCGATCGTAAAAAAAACTCTCTGTTTTAATTTATGCTGATGTCACTAAACTTTATAAAAGAATCAGATCTCTTACTGATGTTTACTTTTTCAGGACGATCTTATAAAATTTAGGGATTGGTGCAGTAAAAGAAAGTAAAAGAAGAAAAAAACCATTCATACATAATTACTGATTGATGATTGATTCATGTCTTCTGAATAAGTTTTCTGTGTTCTCTGATAATTTTAGATGCTAAATTAATTTTTAATGATCATTTAAATCACATTATAAAGAAAGCTAGCAAAATCTTAGTCTCCTTACGTTCTGAAGCTTGTATTTGTTTCGTTTGTGAGGCGTGTTTGGTACAATGGATGAAGGTCAAAAAAACCGTTTTTTTGTCCCTAACTCCAAGTTTTTTCATACCGTTTTGTAATCAGTGCAATCAGCTCTACAAAACGTGATAGGTCTCCGCACGAGTATATTTTTTTACCCTGTTTTTGTCACAAAGTGTTATCATTTCCCGGAGAAGTTACATGACATCGGAGCAAGTCAGCCAGTCAGGTTGACAATCATTTTTCATTCTTTCTTAAAACAAAAATTCATGTGATATAATTCGAATTTGAATTACTTTTGCGTTCAGAAGGCTATTGAGCTTCTGCTTCCATTTCAGATGACTTGTAGATATAATCAAAATGTTGTTCCGTTAAGAGAAGTGTGCTCAGTTAGGGTTCCGCGGCCAATAAAAATTTGGTGTAGACGACATGTTCTTCTTCAACACAGACCTCCACTAGATGGATTGAATTTAAACTTATTGCACTTACAGACAAAAAAACAGACTGTACAGCGCTGACAAAAAAAAAATAGCAAACATAAAGCTACAGTACCAAACGGAGATACCAAGAAAAAAAAAAGTTTGAACCTCAGCTCTTTCATTTTCATTTGATAATTTTGATTTCACTTTAAGGATGCTTGGTTTTTTTGTTCGTTCCTCGCAAACTTGAATCAAAACTTCTTAAAACTAATTAAACCCCTGGTGTAGACGACATGTTCTCCTTCAACACTCCGATCAGTCCTTCTCAATATTTCAACTAATTTTAAGATCTACAATGTCATTCAATATTTTCGATCTTCTTCTCTTTTTACGTTAATTCTAGTCTGCTTTTTGTGATGGGTGGGTTGAAAAGCTGCACTTTATATCCTAAAATGTTTCAGCGTAGCAAGTGACTGTTCTGCTAATTTGGTCTTATAATTCATCTGTACTCCATTATTTCATCACCTGTCTTAGATTTTTCATTGCAAAAAAAAATGGTTAGAGATTTTAAAATTTCTTAGAAAAAAAATTAAGTCTTTGTTTCAATTAAAATTCGACTACAATGTATTTATTTAATTGTATTTTATTTTCTTATTAGAATTTGTTCTTAATGAATAAATAAAATTATTAAACTAAAATACCCTAAATAAATGTACATTGTTTAAAAATTACAACTAATGAAGGTAGTAGTTTTAATAGTTTGGTTCATTGCTTATATTTCATCAAATGCATTCTGTAAATAAAAACAAAAAACAGAAAAACAAAAATATTTTAATATTTTATTATACAAATTTATTATTACAAATAATAACTTACGACTTGATTCAATCCAGCCAATATCTTCATTATTAGCTTGATTAATTGACTGTAACCAACCGTAAAGTGGTTTGAAGAATTCTAAAAATCCAGAAACATCCAATTGACTATCACCTGTTAGCGTGTAAAGCACCTCCTTCCATGATTTTGAGGATCCCAATGACATTGCATTTCTAAAAAAAAAAAAGAGGGGATGCTTTTTACCAATACTTCTAGAAAATAAATATTGGACTCCTAAAAAATCGACAGTAAATTTTATAAATCTCAAATTGATTGCGATCAATAAACGAAAAATGCTTTGGATTCTTCAAAAACTTATTTGGGAATCGGGTTAAAATCTGACAAATAATATAACTCTGAAGATAAGGCATAGTTAATTTGGTCCTAATTTCTAGAACCACTTCTTTTTTGAGGAAATCTGATATTACATCCTAAGGGCGGAATTCATACTCGTTACTCAAGTTAATATATTTTTCTACTCCTGTAAATTGAGAAAATTTTTGAACATTTGCCCAACCAAAGTCCGTATTCAAATACAAAATCAAGGCTACTGAGGTAATCCTCAGGTAAATGCTTAAGAATTCCCTCAAAAGCTCGATTATGAATAGCTCAAGTGACCAAAATTTCCTCAAGCGTATATTGAGAAAAATCTTGACTACATCATGTTGACAAAGACTCAAGTTCAGCAGACTTCGAGTGCAGCACCAATATTGTGTTGGTCACAGGCTGTATAGTGAATGCTACCTTACTCTCAAAAGTGTGGAATGTAAAGATGCTCGCGACAATGGAAGCAAAATGCTTCACTTAGAGAGTAATTTAATACTAGCAAGTTCGATCATCGTAGAACTAAATGAGGAACGATTTCTAAGCATTTGGTAATAAAAAATCTTCAATCTGTAAAACTGAACTATTCATTATTTTATCCAGTAAAACCTCCTAAAAACGATAGGAAATCAAGCGTTGAGCTGCCGCTTATCAAAACTGTGCCCAATAGCTGGAATTCATGGTAACCTCCGGTTTCCCAGTTTTGGATTAAATGTTATCAGTCACTATTATACACTATTACGTCCTGACGAAATTCTCTTTTTGAAGGGAACCAACATTTTTTTGCAGGCAGGTACCGAATGGATAGCTGATAAATAGGCATGAAATATTCAATCAAATTGACCATTTTACGATCAATTTCCTTTTTAGAAGTAGTCAGGAACAGAAGAGGATCACCATGAGGTTGGAAGCTTTCGTTAGACTATGCACAGCTTAATACTGATAGACTTGACTATTTGTCACTGCACCAACAACTAAGGCACCACCTTTCTAACTAGCAGCACAGACTCTACTTCCATCGAAGACCAATGCTCAGATGACATAAAATGTTTTGATATACGGTGCTGAGAAAATAGTCAGCCACTCACAGAGAAGAAACAGTATACTTCGTTTTCCGAAGAAACTTGAGAAATGGTCGATGAAAAAATACAGATTAGAGCTTCTATTTGAGCATTTGGACGATGTTAGAATTTTATCACAGCCTCCAAAGTGATAAGCGTAATTACCTCAACGCACTTCAGAAACAACAAGACGGTAGAGGGTAGAGGGTATTCTCAAAGAGGTTAATCAAGCAGCACTGACGAAATTGAAAGCTGCTTGTAAAAGAATCCACTCCTAGTAAGAGCTAGGGACTCCGAATGCTTCTCCAACAGGAGAAAAAGAAAGTGATCGCCAAGTTTCCACGTAGCGTGAAAACTGGAAAAGAAATGAGTGTTCTGGAACTTTTAACAACCAAACGACTCATGTTTATTTGATCATAGAATCATGGATCCTTATCAAGTGACAAGATGAAACGAACTAACTCATCTGTTCAAGACAATAATTTAGGACATCCATGGTAGAAAAAGTAGAAAACTCTCTATTGATATCCAAGGTATTCCTTGGAAGTTATATCACTTGCGAAACTGAAGATGACTACAAGGGCCGTATTGGGAAATTAAAGGCTGGGTTTGGAATGCTGTCCAAAATATCGAGAAACAATTTTTTCAAATTAAAGAACAGGAAACGTCCATTCCCCTCTAATTTACAATTTGTCATTGTTGGGCAGTAGGCCGTGTACAGTTATAGAAGGAATGGGGGGGGGCTATAATAGCATTTAGCTTTTCGAGACAAGCAGGGCTCTTGGAGGTTTTGTCAATTCCTCGAAAGAGGCAGTATCCCATAAAGAAAAATCTAGGTGGCATAGACTGATAATCGAACCCAGACCTCCGGCGTTATAGTCCATCGCAATAACCATTACGCCAATGGGTACTACTAAACTAGAAAAACGGACTCTCCTAGCGCTACTGAGGTCCTCTATATTGTATTCAGGGTCGCACCAAACCAGATCACTAGAAGACTTACTTACTTTGCTTGAATTCTAAAGATCTTCTTCACTAAAGCTTAGGGATTTCTTAAGATCGACTATGACTTCTTAAACTACAAGCACTACGCAAGTTGACCCAGCAATTAGATATACCTATCATACTTACAATATCAATGGTCCAATTTCTGTCTGTCCCGAAAGATCACACAAATCCAATGGATAGTCAGGATCATCTCTGCGATATTGACCAGTTTTCTCACATAGTCGTTTGTAAATTTGAAATTGAAAAATGATACTCATAATTGGACTGAAAAATTAAATCATATCAAATAAAGATCAAAAACAAAACTCATAAAGATCATTTACCTTGAATAATTGTCATCAACTTCAAGTAATAATTTGGATGGAGCATCAAATTGGTCACGACTTCGCTGAACTGGAGGTTTTGCCCCAGTGAATTTTTCAGTTAGCTCCCAAAATGCACAATTGTCTAAATTTTGAATACGATCATCCAAAACATCAACACGATATTTATCCAGGACGTAAAAGATTGGAATAAGAAAGACATTCCGAAGACCCTTTGAAATATTGTAATAGATTAATATAATTGTAAGAAATTCAAGCTTTTCAAAGTCTATCAAAGCTTACAAGCAAATAAAGACGATTTATTCTTCCTTCATATGAACCAAAGTTTGAACCTGCAAGTCCAGTTTTCGCCAAGAATCTTGGTGAGGTTGCTGAGAGAGTCAAGGCCTTACCAATTGCTTCACCAAAATTTGGTACTGGTTCTTCTTGGAATAAAGTGGGAAGAGTTTGATAGGATTTGAAATAGTAATAGTCTGAAAGGGCTTCAAACATATTCATGTAACGTTCCTCATCGGCCATTGGACAATAGGACAATTTAATTTGATCAGAACTGTAATATTTCCAAGTTTTTGACCAACAAGTCATTAAACGTTCATCGACTTCGAATTTTGGTCTAGCATTTTGGACCCAGAATGATCTATGAAATAAAAAGTAGATGAACAGTTTTTTTTCGAAAAACTATGAAGGGGGTCTTCAAACTATACTTACTGTGGAATTGGTGGCATTCCAATTGATGTATAGAATTTAGCAACTGTTTCAGTCAATCCATAAGGCGTTGTTATACCATTGGCTATTAGTCCAGCTGTAATGTTTGGAAGACCAACTGATGGATAAGGCAAATCAATTGTCCAATCTCCATTCATGTCCCGATATGCATTTCCAATGAATTTTTCAGCCAAATGTTGGGGGTATGGCTCATTGTATCCAATTAATTCTGGTCCATATCTAAGTCTCAAGGCCGATCTGACAAAAGCATGGAATTGTAGGAATAGTGGTCGTAAGATCAACATGACCTTATCTAAGGTGGCTATGATTTCTCCAGATTCACCTTCGATATCGCGAAGCCAAAAGTCAGAAGGTCTCGTAAAACCTGGGAAAAAAATCAGTGAAATTGAAAAAGAAAATTTAATAATGCGTTAAAAGTATAAGAAGGGAGAGAAAGAACTTAATTAAGAAGCAAATGGAAGAAATGAAGATCGAGATAAGGAAGGAAAAGGTTGAGAAATAGATTTGACTAGAAAATTCGAAGAAAATTGAATAAAAGAAGTAAGGAAGGGGGAGAACCGAATTGAAGATATAAAGCAATAGAATAAGAGGAGCAAATAAGAACAAAAAGAAAAATTTTGTATAAGATTACGAAGAAATAGAATAATGAAGAAAGGCATGGAAGAAAAAGAGAAGAGTCAAGAGAAATAATAAGAGAAGAATAGGAAGAAAACCAATAAAAAGCTTAAAAAGCTTTTCTTGAAGAAGAACAAGACAAAAAGAAAAGGAAACAACAGTAAAATAAAAAAAATGAAGCAGAGCAATGGAGGAGTAAAAGAAGAACAAATAGAATAATTATAAATGAGGACGAAGAAATAGAAGGATGAACATTGGTATGAAAGAGAAGAAGAAGAATCAAAAGAAAGAAAAAAGAAGAATTGGAAAAAAAACAATGATGTGAATAAGACAGAAATGAAGACGGACAAGAAAAAAAGAAGATGAAAAAAAATAGAATGGAAAGAGGAAGAGGGAGGATAAGGATACAAAGATCAACAAGAAAAATGAAGAGTAAAAGAAGAACATAATAAAGCAAAATGAAATGAAGAAAAAATTGTAAATAAGGCAAGTAAAAGAAAATGAAAAATTGAAGAACAGAAAACATCAAGGCTTTTTTCATGAGACTAAGAATACGTGACGGCTTCTATTATGTACTTCAGAATTTAGAAATATGTGATTGCGCAAACACGTTTCCGCAAAAAGGCCACATATGGTCAAACATTGGAATTGGGTAGGCGGTTTACTACTTCCAACGAACTTCCAACAGATGTTGTGAAAGATTTCTCTAGATGCAATCAACCAATCGAGGACAAAGTAAACATTAGAACCATCCAAGAAATGCCATGAGATGTAGAGGGCATACGCATTAAGGCCAGTTCAAAGAAAAACATAACCATCAACCAAGGGGTCATTACACAATCATATCAAGAAAACGTATTTATTTTGCCCGAGTCACGTCATCAAGATTATCCTTGGCTTCTTCAACGCCTAGATTTTAAAAAGGGATATATTTGGTTTGAAAGTTAGAAGACCAAGCCTACCCGGCAAAGCTTACGGAAACAAACAAAGGATGATCCACTTTTTGGTGCGACGGAACGTCATAGTACAGCAATATTTTTATGAGTCAACTTAGCGGTCGCGACATAAATGAACTGTCAACATTATTGATAATTTTACCAGGAAGGCCCTCCTTATGGAAACTCAATTATAACGAAAATGCTGTACGGGCTAGAGTCACTGTAAATTGCCACTGAGCTCAAGGGGACTTACAGTGATGTTACCTGTGGCCTCAATTCTGTAAGTCCAAAGATTGAGAGACGTAAAACGAATGAACATTAACGTAACAGTCTTGAGAGTCTTCACTTTCAAAACAAAGCAGGTAAGGTTCTTATATAGGATTGTGCGCAAGAAAAGCGAATGACCTCAACCAAATTGGTCTGTGTAACTAGAAGCATAATACTACTTGGGGAAGCAAGGTCAACCTAAGATTCTAAGTGGCTTAGTAAGGAAAGAAATTTAGAAGATTATCAAGAGAAAGAATTAGAAAAAATGAATAAAATTAATAAGAAATAGTGTACTTCTCTCAAACTTACCATTTAAAGCAGCAGTTTTCTTATAAAGTTTAACAAATTTCTCAAACGAATACTTGCTCTTCGAACCCGTCTTTTCGCGCCACTCTAACCAATAGTACTTCAACTCTTCAACATTTGTTGAATCTTGAATAATCTCTTGAACTTCTGGAATCAGTCTCAATGTACAATTATTTGGATCTTCAAACGAACACAATCCAACATTTTTATAAATTTCACTCATATTTCCAACAATATCATGAATTTGCATTTGATCACTATCATCCAGAGCATCATAACCAGGATTGGGAATTTGATTCAACTGTCTTTGCAGATGAGGATTTGTTACTTTCACTCGCTTAAGCTTAGAAACTTGATTGGCAACTTTGCTAATGTAGTCCATTGTTGCAAAAATTGGATCTTCAATACTTTCTGGAAGTTCTTTAGGATCAGTAACTTCTTCCCGCCAACTGTATTCTTGTTGATTATTGTAAAGAACAGCTAGACGTTCATTGACTTCTTTAAGGAATTTATCTGCCACAGCATTTGGATCGTTGGAATTTTGTTGGGATGTCGAAATGACGAGAATCTGTCCGAAGAAGAAGAAGAAGAAGAAGGGACTTACAATTGTACCAAAAGAGTGCAAGTTGGTAAATACTTACAGCAAATATTAATATTCTCAGGGAATTCATTTTGGATAGAGTTGATTTATCATAAAAAGCTCATAGAATCTGAAAAAGAAGAAACAATATTGTAATAAAATTGGAATTCAGTTCAAGTTCCTACAAGAAAATAAAAATAAAAAATTGCAATACAAAACGAGTGTTAATTGGTCATACGAGTAAGTAATTGCCGGCACCTGATGTTGCATGTTAAACAAACGAAATCACTTCATCAGAACCAAAATGAACAGAGAAGCAAAAAAAAAAAAAAATAAGCAATTGTTTTATAACCTCTAACCGTTTAAATTGTTCGAAGCATTTATCTGAAGGAGATCTTGGCCAACAAGTTAATACAATATGACGAGAGTACCTAGTGAGTTAATATTTTTGCAAAATCATACCTTTAACAGTCTGAAAGGTTGTGTTGTAGTTTTAAATGCAAAGCTTGTCTTCTAAGTATTGGAATGACAGATATTGAAGAGATATTTCAAATTCTCAAAGTTAGAAGAGAGATCTTGGAAGAAGCTGAGGATCGGTAAAGAACCAAAGCTCAAAGTGAGCAGGAAGATCTCGGAAAAAAATAGCGATCAGAAGAAATGAGCTGGGAGATCTCACTAGGATCTTGGTTTGGAAAAGACTCTTACACAAAAGTTAGACGGGAAACCTCGTAAACAGCTGTTGCTCAGGAGTACCCTTCACTTAAAGTTAGTAGAGAGATCTCGGAAGGAACTGGCTTCTGGGAAAAGGACTTAATCTCAAAATGAGCTGGGAGATATCGTAAGGAGCTAGTCATTGGAGAAAATATTAATCTCCCATTGAGCAGGGATATCTTGGAACGATGTGATCGAATAAAGACCCTACTCTCAATGTGAACAGAGAGATAATGGAAGGAGCTGGGGATCGGAAGAAGTCTTAATCCTAAAGCTAAAGAGATCATGTAAGGTGCTGGCGATCTGAAAAGATCTCAAAGTAAGCAGATATCGAAAGGGTCTAGTGATTGCAAAAAAACCCTACTCTCAAAGTGATCGAACAAGACAATAATCTGAAAATTGATCAGGGAGATCTTGGAAGGAGCTTGTTATTGGAATTGGAAAACGCCCTAATATTAATGTTAGAAGACAGTACTTGGAAAGATCTTGTGATAAAAAAGGCCATAATCTCAAAATGAGTTGAGTAGGATCATGGATCGGAAAATAATCCTAATCTAAAAATTAGCAGAGGAATCTCGGAAACAGATGATGATCAGGAATAGCCTTACACCCAATGTGAGTAAAGAGATCGCGGAGGAAGCTAACGATCAGAAGTGGCCCTAATCTCAAAATGAACTGGAAGATCGGAAAAAATATTGATCAGACAGTGAGCAGGGAGACTTTTGAAAGATCTAGCGATCGGAAAAGGCCCTAATCATAAAGTGAGAAGAAGCCTAATCTCAATGTTAGAAAGGAGATATCGAAATGAGCTGCCGATCGGCAAAAACCAAAATTTTATACTGAGCTGGGAGATCTCGAAAGGAGATGGCGATCAAGTGAGAAGGAGACGTGGGAAGAAGCTGCGGTATTCGGAAAAAGGCCTCAACTCAAAGTGAAGAGTTACTTTTGGAAGGATATTGAAATCGGAAAAGACACTTATCTGTGATCGAAAACAAACAAACTTCTCAAACTAAGCTAGAAGATCTTGAAAACAGCTAGCAATCGGAAAATCAGTCCGTTACGTGAATAGGTAGATCGTACAAAGAGGTGATCATGGAAGGCCCTTATCTCAAAGGGAGCAGGAAGATCTCGGAAGGAACATGTGATTGATTCGCCAAGTCAACAGAGAGAACTCAGCTTCTAACTCTGAACCTAGCTCAGGGGGAGCAAAAAACTATGGAAAACTTTAGTGCGTAATGTAAAATGTAACTATTAATTAAGTTCCACCTACCCACACTGAGTTGCTTAACAACTTTGTACCTAAACTTTCTACTAAAAAGTAAGTTAGCAAGTTTCGTTTTCGTTTGAGATTTAATCATCAGTTTCGACTGATATTTAGTATATTCGGATAAGATATAAACACGTTTCTGTTGAACCTTACATTAAAAGTTGAAATTTACAATTTTCGGCACAGCTTTCTGTTGAAAATTACCATATTTGGCTGAACAGTTATTACTGTTATAGTTTAAGCTGATATTTCCCAGTTTCGAATGAGATTTACCAGTTTCAGCTGAGATTTTTTTAGTTTTTGGTGATATCTCACGATCATTGGCTGCGATCTACCAATTAAGCCCAGATTCGGAATAACCCATACCAAAAAAGTATTAGCAGTTTCGGCTCAGATGTACCGCAGTTTTGTCTGCATTTTATTAGTTTCGTCTGAAGTTTACAGTTTATCAGTTTCAGGCTATGATTTACCAATTTTGGTTGTAATCTATCAGTTTTGGTTAAAGATGTTAACAATTTCGGCTCAGATTTACCAAATTTGCTGGAGTTTTATCAGTCTCAGAATAGATTTACCAGTTTCGGATCAGATTTATCATTTTCAGTTTGAATCTACCAGCTTTGGCTGAGATTAAAAGATATTTAAACAGTAGTTCAGCTGAGATTAACAAACTTTGACTTAGATCGTTCAGTTGCTATTGAAATTAACCAGTTGCAGCTGAGATGTTCTGACTTTTCAGCTGAAATTTTCAATCTTTGACTGAGATTTACCAATTTCGTCTAAAAATTACCAGTTTCGGTTCATTGCAGTACAAGAAAAATATAAGGTTGGATCTTTTGAAAGTACTAAGGAAGCGATTCTAAACTATGCCAACAAACTTTAAAAACAAAGTAAATCACAAAAATTTACTAAAAAATAATGTAATTTTACCTTCCTGAACTATAAAATCATGTCTAAATTGACTTTAAACCATAGAAATTTCATTATTATTTTGATTGCTCTGTTTGATGTCATTTATGCAGCTCATGCAAGTCAAGATTCATTCATTCCTATACCAAACCACAACCTAACTACCTCCACTCCATGTAATTATTCTAAGATTAACCAGTTATACCCGAGTCCAGGTTAAGGCCAGTTAAACAAACAAAACTATTTTAAGATTCAACTCAAATAACAACTCAAGTCACTCTGATTACTGTTTGACTGCAGAGTTACTGTAGATAGTTTAATATAATATTGCCTAAAGGTGTATCATTTAAAAGATTTTATTCATTAAAAGTTATGTATTTCTTTTTCTGTTTTTTTTTTTTTTTTTTGAAAGACTCTAGTTAATTTGTTAATTCACTTTGTCATTAATAGAAGAGGTATGGGAATTTGTAATATTCATTAATGATGGGTATTAAAATTTTAATATATTTCAAATTAATACCTAATCGAATATTGTATGCGTGTTATTTGTTTTTCTTGTTTTATTAAGATAATCAAACAAAATATTTTGCATTTTTGTTTTCTTGTTTTGAAACAAGATACACAGGTCTTTCAGGATAATTTACTACTTGTATTCTAATTTTTTAATTGTTAATAAAATCAAAATATTATTATGAAAGCATGTTGATTTTGAAAATAAAAACTAAAAAGCGTATGACGGTGTCGAACCAGACTTCGATGTTCTTCATTGTCTTTTGCATAATTTAATAGTGTAGATAGAATATTCGTTTATAAATAATAATTGGTCAGGGCCGTACTAAAGACGTTGCTGCATTATACGGTACGTCGAAGACTAGTGCCTACTGCATATGAACTTTTAGGTTTTTCATTTTTTTAACTATTTGTCGGTAAGGTAGGTCTTTTAAATGTAACTTGAACGGCGCTAATTAGAAAGAATATAAAGATAGGAAAAACCTTAGCTGGCACATTGTATCTCAATCCAATTGTTATACTATCATATTAAATTCCCACGGGTGGTATCCAATCAAAGCTGGGAGTGGAGGATGAAAATAAACAGCTGCGCAGAATAAGGCACAAGCTCACACTAGGGTGAAGTGAAAAACTGTATTTTCATATTTTTTGACATACAAAAGCAGATGTGGCACCCATTCTGCCTTTTTATATCAAAAAATAAGAGAAAATTAGACACTGAAAAATGGAGAAAAAAATTAAGAACGATCAAAAAACTGGAAACTGATTTGTTTAGAAACATTAACGGTTTTCGAAACCACAGCAGTTTTTTTTGAAAGTGCAAAAAATATCGGTATTTTTCACCTTCCGTTAATGATTGATTTTTGTTTTTCACAAATGTTGCAGTTAAAGAATATTCGATAATGTTGCAAAATAAAATTTAAAAAATTGTGAAAAACAAAAATCAACTATGGACGGAAGGTGAAAAAAAAACTGGATCAAAGAAGGAATTTTATGGCACTTTCAAAAAAACTGCAGTGATTTAAAAACTGTTAATGTTTCGAAACAAAAAAGTTGCCAAATTTTGTTAGGTCATGCCCAGGGCCTAAGCCATTTTCAGTCTGAACCATAACTTTTGGGAGATCCTCTAGTAGCGAAATTCGAGTAAAATGGGTAAAAACATTGTTTTTCTATTACAGAATGACCTCAGTTTTGAGAGAAATTTGGTTCATGAATACATATTTTGGTAATATAAATCTATAATGTTGAGTGATATACATAAAAAGAAATAAAAAAAATAATCAGCTGCCATTTAAATCTCCAAGACCTTTTGAAAAATTTCAAGTGACTTGTGAACCCTCTAGAACTTTTTTGGTCGTTCTGAAATAATAATCAAGCGGATTGAAACGAAGTTGAAAAAAATAGTTTCAAAGTCCACAGGAGCACTTCGGTCCTGCCCAAAGGATGCACTTGGCGTAATTTTCAGCTTTTACCTTTTGACTTACACATACAATTCTTATAGTATCCTGCATCGAAATAAAAATAAAACTTTCAATTTATTAATAAACTTCAGGAAAAAAGACCCGCTTAAATTAATATAATGTACATAAAGTGACGAGCTAAAAGTGGTTAAATGTTTTCACTTTTTTGAAAAAGTTGATAAAATTACGTGTTGTTAACGGGTAGGAAATCGTTTTTATTTTATTAATTTTGTGTGTTTAACAATCGTTTCGTTTCTTCAATAAAATTTAAACAAAGTGTTTCATTATACCGAAATAAAAAAACATTTGATTGGTTTCGGGATTTGTTCAATTTTGCAAAAACGGGCCAAATTGGACAAGTCCCGAAACCAATCAAATGTTTTTTTATTTTGTCCACAACGATTTGTTTTTTATCACTTGTAAACAATGCCTTGACATACTACTTAATAAATTGTGAAGAAAAAGTTTTTTTTTTAACCCCAAAGCCCATTAGCGTTTGATTTATGTTTTATTCGTATTGCCCTCACCATTGCTTTAAAATTCCAAAGAAATTCTCAATCAGATTGAGGTCAGAGGCTTGTGTTGACTATGCTGCAGTCTAAAATTTCCGTCGCATTTCTTGACAATTTTAAAGGGTTTTCTGAGGTATTAATCTACCCTGTAATATTTGCGCTCTCTCATAACTTAATGAAATTCGCCTGCAGTCAGAGTGAGAGGTAAACGTCCTATATTCTCTGTGTACTGACAATTTTTGATAGCCATTAACTTTTCAAATTTCTTTAACCAAATTTAACTGATAATAATTATCACGATAATTATAATTTATCATTCATTTTTATTCGCAGTAGGTATATTCTTTTTTATTTAGTTTCGGAAAAAAAAAATCTCTGATATGACAATTCGAAGACGCTGATTACTATTATCAACCGATCCAATTTAAAGTTGTATTAGCTATGCTCTAATGTTAAAAGAAAGTGAAAACTTTTTTTTATAAAAAGACAATTATTATTATTAAACATCCATGCAAAGTTGCTCACATATGAAAGTTGACTAAATTAGGCAACATATATTTGCAAGTCGTTTTAATTGAATACAAATTTTCTAAACCCGATTTTGATAATTTGTGGTTGGGATCAATTAACACTTTTGAATCGATCTGTGACTGTCTTCTTCTTGTGTTTTATTTATAAGTTTATGGTCACAATTTATTAGTTAGCTATAAATTTAATAAAACTTGCTTGGAGCTTTAGAAAATTTTCAACTTCAATCTAAATTTAATTTTTTTCATAAGATTGTTTACAATTTCGAGTTTTACTAACATTCTAAGAGCCGAAAGGAAATTTTTGGAATTATCGCGTTTTTCAACCCCCCAAAAACTGTGGAATTCCGCAAATGAAACCTGTCAAACTTTCGAATTTGAAATCAGGGCATGCATTGCATAATATATAAAACTGCATACTCAGAATTTAATTATCACTTTTTCTGTCGGATCTCGGTTTATAAAATTTAAAGAAAAAAACTTTAAACCTATCAGGTGCATCAATAACAATGTTGAAGAAGAATTAATTCAAAACTGGAAAAACAACATACGAAATTAAATCGAAAATCACGTTTAGTAGACCAAAACCAAAATTTAAACCTTGAGTAAAAGATCTCAATGCTTCTAATTTACATTATCAAAGTTACAAGATTGATTTAATTATTTGATTGGTAAATTAAGGCAGTCAAAATAAAGTATGCGCTATTGGCTCAAGTTCAAATAATGTAGAAAAGCACTAATTTTTAAACATTGCTTAACAATTTTAGCCAATTTTTTCTTCAGGGGACTTTGTAACAACCCATTTTCATAGAAAAGTTATCAAGTAAATGACGCACTTCTAATTATTATCGAGTTTGAAACATATTTAGCAGACAAACATTTAATTTTGATAAACCTTTAGTTCAGGGCAATTAGCCAAAAAAAGAGGTAAAAACTACAGTTTTAGTAACAGATTATACTTAATTTGAGTTACCATTGGATCACCAACCGTATTCACAAGACTGTCTTGGCTAACCATTTCAGAATACTCAATACTCAATTACAGCTGAAAAATCCAACGCTTTATCGTTGATTTTATAAATCAAAATGTTTTTTTTTTTTTTTTGAAACAATACAATTCACATCACATTACAACTTTATATTATAATTATGTGCTTTTTTTTAAATCATTTCATCAGTATACACTCTACCAGTGCTATCGTTAAAAAAATCCAACATTTTATCATTCATTAAAAAGCGTTTTTTTTTTTATTTTTATTTCACCTTAATTACCGGTAAGTCGTCAACAATTACTTCAACTACGGAAATAACTTAATACCAAAAGCTCTTCACTCAAATTAACGAATAGAATAGATTTGAATAGATTTTAAAATTCAATTATACATACAAAAACTTTATTAATGAACAATAAAAAAAAAAAAAAAAATAGTAAACAAAACAAGGAAACAATTAAAGATACAAAAATTATCGACATGCTTATTCAATTAAAAGGCATTTTAAAATAATCTTGTAGTCTCAAGTAAATCATTGAAAATCATAAAAGAGATAACTACTGATTCATTAACATAACTATACTCAAATAAAAAAAAAAAAAACTTATAATAAATTCATCTTTTTTTGACTTATTCACCTCACTTGAATGAAGAAACAATTTTATGCAACATAAAGTATCTTTCATTTTGTACCATGACAAAAAAAATTCCACAAGATGACACATTTTTTCATGCATCATCCGTATAAAATCAAAATAACTCAAAGCTGACACTGACACATCATATAAATGAATACAACTTTCGGATAACTTTCCATTTCCCAAAAGATAAAAATCATTTAAAATCAAAAAAAAAACAAATTAATCTTATTTGCATACCTGATGCATGCAACATTTTGTTGTTAATGTTTTCAACTTTGAGTGACATTACGTGTCGAAATCACACACAACTTGTAAGTTTGTTAACAAAATTAATCAAAAATGTTAATTTTCTCTAAAACAAAAAATATTAAATAAAACAAAAAAAATGCAATCAACATGCCCTTGACCAGTAAAAAATTTAAAAAAAAAAAACACAAATAGTCACAAAAAAGATATCTTTGATTATTTATGATTATTTTTTTTGTTTGAATTTTACCTTTAAATATTACGGCGCAGCACAAACAACACTGATATTACTTTAAACGATGACAGCAGCAACCTTGCTTTGACTTATTATCACAACACGATGTTACACTATTTTATCATCCAAGTTGCAGAATCATCTTTGAGATGAAATTCTCAAATAAAAAAAAAACGTGAAATTTTATATTTCCACTCAAAACACTATAATTGTGAGATTCACTCAAACTCAAAAACATATGAACCAAAAAAAAAATCACTCAAAACTTCTAAGCAGATGAAGATGAGTGTCAAATTTTATATTTGACTCAATATTTCACTCAAAAAACAATTAAATTGAGTTGAACTCAATGTATAATGATGATAAAGTTCAAGGATAAACTCAGTCAAGATCACTCAAACCGGAATACATCTAATCATGTTTATTTTTATGTGGACCAAATTTTTATATTTTTTTTTTTTTTTTTTTTGTACTAATTTATCTAATCGTAACGCGAATTCATTAAAGATTCAAGGTCTTTTTAGCCCTGTTGAGCTGGTTTCATTAATATTTTTTTCTATTTTATCGATGAAAAAAATACTCAAATTCTTATAAAACGTATTAGACCGAGTCTAAATTAACAAAAAAAAAAAACAAGTTCTCCAAACACAACTTTTACTTCCACAAATTTATAGACACACAAACACCGAAAAAAAAAACACACGAAACATTCAATTAGCGACTAATAAGCAACAACAGCGAGTTCTTTGATTCAAAATGAAGAGGGAAAGTTATAATTGAATTTGGCCAAGAGCCGGTAAAAGCTCAAATCTCACTCACGTCTTTCACATATATGCAATTTTGACTGTCTTTAGTGGTGTCTTTAAAATATACTTTCGAATATTTTCAGATTGTATATCAGAAAAGATTGTCGCCCCCTTCTAAATAATAATCTTCAAGGCAAATGTTGTGCGGAAGTCTGTTTGAAAATATAAATTCTGTTACCAAACGCGCGAGTGGTTTAACGAAGACTGAGGAGGTCTTACTTACCAACCAACTTGTGATGACTTTGCTACCATTTACCATCAGGTTGTAACTAACTACTTGGTTGGTAGCCAAAGCTGACAAGTTTTTTTTTTTACGCTTTAAGTCGGTATATTGAAGTAGGTATAGATATTGAAGTTATTTTGTCTTGAATCTTGGGTCTCAATCTGGAACACACAAGATACTTGAGTTTGGGTTACTTTATGAGTCCGTAGACTGTTGTTTCCATTCATTTCAATACAGTCGTCGTCGGTCGTCATGGTGCATTGAGTATAGTAACACTCGATCTAAAATGCTTTCAGGTAGTTTAACTGCAATAATAAAATAATTGTGTGCGCCCCATTATGGTGCAATGGCACACTTTAGGCTTCTTGCATTGGAGCTCTACTATAGGAGTATTAAAAGTGTTGTATATGTAGATTCCGTTGAGGGGCACTTTATGATTAGTGGTGAAAATCTAAATAAAAATTCATAGAAAGCTGTTGGTAGCTACAACTATTAAGTGGTTGCCACTATAATGATTGTGGGGGTCCATATTCATATGAGTATATAAATTTGATGAGTTAATTGTGTGTGCATTGTTGTAGAAAGTGTAAATTTAAGCGTGCCTAAGTCATGGTGTTAATTTTGACACGACACTACCGTAATTGGTGTTTGTTGTTTCACTTTTTAATGCATTACAATCACAACATATCCATTAGAGAAGTTCATTCAACTTGAACTTGTGTATAAGTTCGTCGGGTTTTATTTTTTTTTTCTGTATTAAATATTTTTGTTGTTTTTTTTTTTGGGAGAAAACTTCGGAAATTTACTTTGTTGCTTCTTGTAATTTTTTTTTTTAAATGCAAATGATACCTACAAAGTTAATGGAATAATGATGATGATGATGATGGAGATCTTAATTGGGGCAAATTTAATACAGATTGAGGAGAAGATGATGAGTTGGAGACTTATTTCTATGGTTTGTGGTAGATGATGTGTGGTTATAGTTGAGGTAAGTTGGTAGGTAAATGTATTGTATTTCAGTTTTTTTTTTTTATTTGTAGATACTTTGATTTATTCACACGGTTATCATCTTTGTTGATTTATTTTTTTATTTTTTTATTGGTTAAGTCTTGATTTTAGGGCTTAAATGAAGATAGAAAATCGGGGGGGGGGGAGTTGGAAGTGGTGAAAACAATAACTTAGGGGTATTGAACTCATCTGATTCATTTCGGATGCCTGAATCCATGACAATTAATGAAAAGAAGGACAAAACGAATTTCTCGTTCAATTAAATTATATAAACCAATGGATTTGATTCTTTTCAAAAGTTCCTGTTTAAAGGTATCATAAAGAAATAGAGGAATTAAAATGTTATTGGAAAAGATTCTACTTGATTTCATTTACATATTTCCTATTTACTTTTTCGAATTTCGCTAATTTCTAGTCTAGTTCTAGAAACTTTAAATATTTTCTAGAGCGGTATAAACGTATAATGTATTCTAGCTAGTGAGTTTTTTGTTTTTAAATATTTAAAAATAATTAGACATATTGAGCGTTGGCATAGAAAAAGGTTAAAAATATAAAAACAAATACTTTTATATTCCTTATTTTCCTAGCAAAATTGATAATTTTTTAAATCTTATTGCTTAAAACGCTTGTAACTGAAAAATTACTCAACGGATTTTCAAGTTTTTTGTCTTTAAATATTGCTATTAAAATACCAAAATACATACAGTTGTCTTAAATAATTGATTAATGAAAATAAGTGAGTAAATAAGCTGAAAACAATTCTTCGTTCAATTAAAAATATTAAAGACACGATCTTATGAAAATCGCAAACATGAAAAAAATTGATGCAAGAGTTTAAGATGGTAAGAAGATCTACAAATTCTCAAAAACCTCAAAAATATTTGAAAAATTGCCAACTACGATTTTTATTTATTTTTATCTTTTACAGAAATTGTTTGATTTTGATAAAACTTGTTTATTTTCAGCAAAATATAATTTTTTGTATGTTTTGATGAAATTAATTTATTTAAAAAAATAACCTAATTTTCAAACAATGCACGACTTTGCGCACTTGCTCATTTAGTTCCTATATTTAGTTTTTAAAAACTAATAATTTTATACGAAAAATCTTAAAAAAAAAGTGTCAAATAAAAGTTTAAAAAGAACAATGACACAGGCTTCTTCTTAAATCGTTTTGAGCTCGAAGTTAAGTACGCCATTTGATTTGATCAAAAATTTAAATCGTTGAAGCCGTTTTTCAAAAAAAATATATGGTTAATATATATACAAATTTTTACTATACCTAAAACAAAATACCCGAAATTAAAGCACTTCTGGGTTGCAAGCAAATAACAAAACATTATTTCATGGACACACCAACAGAAATAATACTAAAGGCTTTAGAGAGTGCAAGATCCGTAAAATATACAAAATGTATCAAATATGAGTTGTAAACAAACTTAAAACAACAAACAAAAAAGCATTTTAGAAGCTCATAAGACAACATTATTTACGCAGCTGAAGTAATATTAACAATCTTCTATTAAAATTGTTGAGATATTTGACAGTCGAAACGCTCTGCTCATAGTCGCGTATAGAATTTCATAAACTTATTAGCGTACGTTATCTCGAAGTAGAATGAAGTTACTTTTTCTACTTTTAGGAATTATCGAGGTAAAATAAATTAAAAGTGATTTCCAATTTCGAACAATCACTACGTTTGAATTTGTAATATTTAGCTCCACAATGCCGCAAACGTTACTCAGCCAAACTCTGAAGAAGAAGCAGCTAAATATCTTAAAATTATCAACGATGATCTGAATAAACAGATGAATCTCAATGCTGAAGCTAATTGGGCCTTCGCTTCAAACATAACTGATTCAAACGAACGAAATAAAAATGAAGTTTCTGCTAAAACAGCCAAGTTTTTGAAAGAAATTGCTGAAGAAATAAAAAAGTACGACTCAGAAACCTTTCGTGACTCTGATTTAAAGAGACAATTTAAGATTTTAGCAAAACTTGACTATGCTGTACTCCCAGCTAAAGACTATGACGAACTTATGTCTGCTTTATCGAAGATGGATTCAAATTATGCCAAAGTAAAAATTTGCAGCTACACAAATAGAACGAACTGTGAATTACAATTGGAACCAGAACTAACGGAAATTTTATCAAAAAGTCGAGATCCTGAAGAATTGGCGTATTATTGGAAGATGTGGTATGACAAGGCTGGAACACCAACTAGAAAAAGCTTTGAAAAATATATAGAACTCAATACGAAGTCTGCTAAAATGAACAGTAAGTAAGATTGTCTCCTTTAAGAAAATACCTGTCGACAGATTTTGAGATAATTTTCTTATAAGATTTCACATCTGGAGCTGAAGTTTGGTTGGATGCTTACGAGGATAAAACTATAGAGCAACAGTTAGAAGACATTTATTCAGAAATCCGTCCACTTTATGAGCAGATTCATGGTTATGTCCGCTGGCGTTTGCAACAGTTCTACGGAAACAAAGTTGTTTCTGAGAAGGGCCCCATTCCGATGCATTTGTTAGGTAATATGTGGGGCCAGACCTGGAATGAGATTGCCAGCATAATTTCACCTTTCCCTGATAAGCCTCAGATCGATGTAACTGATGAAATGATTCGTCAGGGATATGACGCTACAAAAATGTTCAAATTAGCTGATGAATTCTTCCAGTCACTGAATCTTAAGAACCTTCCAAAGTACGTATTGTTTTAAACCCTTTGATTTCAATTGTTCTAGAATATGTTGTTTTCAGAGAGTTTTGGGAGAAAAGCATAATTGAAAAGCCAACTGATGGTCGTGATTTGGTTTGCCATGCCAGTTCTTGGGATTTTTTTCGAACGAACGATGTTCGCATTAAACAATGTACTCGAGTTACTCAAGAAGATTTGACCACCATTCATCACGAACAAGGACATATACAATATTTTCTGCAATATCAACATCTTCCTAGTGTATATAGAACTGGTGCAAATCCAGGCTTTCATGAAGCTGTTGGTGATGTCTTGGCCCAATCGTTTTCGACCCCCAAACATTTGGAGAAAATTGGTCTTCTCAAGGACTACAAGATGGATGAAGAAGCTCGTTTGAATAAGCTGTTCTTGACAGCTTTGGATAAGATTGTGTTTTTGCCATTTGCTTTAACAATAGACAAATATCGATGGTCACTGTTCCGAGGAGAGGTTGATAGCATAAAATGGAATTGTGCCTTCTGGAAATTAAGGGAAGAATACTCTGGTATTGAGCCTCCAATTGTTAGGACTGAAAAGGATTTTGATGCTCCTGCAAAGTATCATGTTGCTGCTGATGTTGAATATCTGAGGTGAATGATGTACACCTTGTTTATAAGTTGTACTCTCTAATTTATGATCTCTATCAATAGATATTTTGTGTCCTCTGTCATTCAATTCCAAATCTACAAATCAGCTTGTATTAAATCTGGTCAATATGATCCGAAGAATCCTGAACTGCCTTTGGATAATTGTGATTTCTATGGAAGTGCCGAAGTAGGAAAGGCTTTTGAGTGAGTTTTTTTTAAGAAGTCTAAGATTTCTGAGCTACCTTAGTTTTTATGTCATTATTTTCAGAGCTATGTTATCAATGGGTGCTTCAAAGCCATGGCCTGATGCAATGGAAGCATTTACTGGAGAACGAATTATGAGTGGAAAAGCTGTAGCAGAGTATTTTGAGCCATTGAGAGTTTGGCTGGAAGCAGAGAATATTAAGAATAACGTCTACATTGGTTGGACTCAGTCTAATAGTAAGTGTGAAAGTTGAGGTTCCTGTATTAATAAGACTTTGTTACATTGTTTTTTTTTTTTTTTTTTTTTCTAGAATGCCAGTCTTATTAAAGCAGTGAGTGAAAAGATTTTCACTCAAAAAAATTTTATTTTTTTACATACATGAGTTCTAGTTTTATTTTTAAGAAATGTCCACTTCTGATAAAATATTGATAATATAGAATTGCAAGCGCTTCTGTATTTTCCGTTAGGAGAGCTAAACAAACTTTTAATAGACCCCCTTTTCCGCCAAAGTAAAGCCTGGCCCCGGAAGTTTTTCGAAATTATTTCACTACATGTATTCGAAGTAGTTAAAGACCTCGAAGCAGTATCAGTTTCTGATGAAATCCAGCTTTGAGAGAAAGATTTTTCGAGTGATATTTAGTGTGGTATTTAGATAAATCCACGAACTCTACGGGCCTTACAGTGATATTGATCTTGTTGAGATGACTGGGTAACGTGGAGCTTATGGATACCAATGCACCAGCCTGACGAGCCCTCACATCCAACCCTGATGGAAGATCAAAATCAAATGATAGAGGACCCCAACAATTTGTTGTGGGTAACTGCTAATAACTATCTTGGGACCGGGCTAGGTTGTAAAAGTTTGTAAGTTGGGGTTCATATCCTACCTGGATTGTAAGCGCTTTCTTAATTAAGTAAGCATGTGAGTATTCTTCAAGACACTAACCCAACAAAAATAAAACTCAAGCTTTAAAGTAAAACACAATAAAATTTTATTGATTTACTGGACAAATTCATTACTTTCTCAAGACGATTGACATTCTGAAAAAAATACTCAAAGTTAAACATTTTGCATTTAATTCCAACTTTCCCACTTACTATCAGATTTACTCCAACCAATGTGCACGTTATTTTTATTATTCTCTGCTTCCAGCCAAACTCTTAATGGCTCAAAATATTCAGCTATAGCTTTTCCACTCATTATTCTTTCTCCAGTAAATGCTTCCATTGCATCAGGCCATGGCTTCGAAGCACCCATTGATAACATAGCTCTGAAACACAAACATCAAATTGAGTTCAAAAAAAAAACTCAAAAGATTTCTAAAAAAAACTCACTCAAAAGCCTTGCCAGCTTCAGCACTTCCATAGAAATCACAATTATCCAAAGGCAGTTCAGGATTTTTCGGGTCATATTGGCCAGCTTTCATACAAGCTGATTTGTAAAATTGGAATTGAATGACAAAGGACACAAAATATCTATTGAAAGAGATCGTAAAATTAGAGAGTACAACTTATAAACAAAGTGTACATCATTCACCTCAGATATTCAACATCAGCAGCAACATGATACTTTGCAGGAGCATCAAAATCCTTTTCAGTCCTAACAATTGGAGGTTCAATACCAGAGTATTTTTCCCTTAACTTCCAGAAGGCACAGTTCCAATGTGCACTGTTAATCTCTCCCCGGAACAAAGCCCAACGATATTTATTCATCGTTAAGGCAAATGGCAAAAACACAATTTTGTTCAAAGCTGTCAGGAATAACTTATTCAATCGAGCTTCTTCATCCATTTTGTAATTTTTTAATAGACCAATTTTCTCCAAGTGTTTTGGTGTTGAAAATGATAAAGCCAAGACATCACCAACAGCTTCATGAAAACCTGGATTTGCACCACGACGGTATACATTAGGAAGATGCTGATATTGCATATAGTACTGGATGTGCCCTTGTTCATGATGAATTGCAGCCAAATCCTGTTGAGTAACTTGAGTACATTGCTTGATGCGAACATCGTTGTTTAATAAAAAATCCCAAGCACTGGCATGGCAAATCAAATCACGGCCATCACTTGGCTTTTCAATTATGCTTTTCTCCCAAAATTCTCTGAAATCAAAATACTCTCAAGAATTTTCAACAACAAGGAGTTAAAATATTCCTTACTTTGGTAGTTTTCTTAGATTTAGTGACTGGAAGAATTCATTAGATAATTTATGCATTTTCTTAGCGTCATAACCCTGACTAACCATTTCATCAGTTACATCGATCTGAGGCTTATCAGGGAAAGGTGAAATAATGCTGGCAATCTCATTCCAGGTCTGGCCCCAAATATTACCTAACAAATGCATCGGAATGGGGCCCTTCTCAGAAACAACTTTGTTTCCGTAGAACTGTTGCAAACGCCAGCGGACATAACCATGAATCTGCTCATAAAGTGGACGGATTTCTGAATAAATGTCTTCTAACTGTTGCTCTATAGTTTTATCCTCGTAAGCATCCAACCAAACTTCAGCTCCAGATGTGAAATCTTTTAAGAAAATCATCTCAAAATATCTCTACTAATTTCTAAAAGATGACAATCCTACTTACTGTTCAATTTAGCAGACTTCGTATTGAGTTCTATATATTTTTCAAAGCTTTTTCTAGTTGGTGTTCCAGCCTTGTCATACCACATCTTCCAATAATACGCCAATTCTGCAGGATCTCGACTTTTTGATAAAATTTCCGTCAGTTCTGGTTCCAATTGTAATTCACAGTTCGTTCTATTTGTGTAGCTGCAAATTTTTACTTTGGCGTAATTTGAATCCATCTTCGATAAAGCAGACATAAGTTCGTCATAGTCTTTAGCTGGCAGTACAGCATAGTCAAGTTTTTTTGCTAATTTCTTAAACTGTCTCCTTAAATCAGAGTCACGAAAGCTTTTTGAGTCGTACTTTTTTATTTCTTCAGCAATTTCTTTAATATACTTGGCGGTTTCGGCGAAAACTTCATTTTTATTTCGTTCATTTGCATCGGTTATGTTTGAAGCGAAGGCCCAATAAGCTTCAGCATTGAGATTCATGTGTTTATTCAGATCATCGTTGAGGATTTTAAGGTATTTAGCTGCTCCTTCTTCAGAGTTCGGTTGAGAAATATTTTCAGCATTGTAAAACTAAATATTTATTAAAAATGAAATTGTTAAAGGTCTTAAAATTGCAAATAGATTTAAGTATTACTCGCGACAATGAATTGACATTTACCATTCTTAACATCCTCATTTCTGTTTCATTTTTACCGTCATCAATTCTATGAGGAACTTGTTGAAATTGGAGTATTGATTTTAAAGAGTGTGAATTAGCGATATTACTGATTGCTATAAGAAGAAGAAGAATGATAAGTAACTTCATTGTATTACAAAGTTAAGAACGCGAATGAATTTAAAAACTAATAGGAGACTACGAGCATAAGTTTTCTACTTTCCACATACATAATTTAGACATTTCAGTAGAATATTGCAAATATTCCTTCAGTTGTATAAATACCATGGTCTTGTTGATATTAGAGACTGAATAATGATTACATAAACAATTTTAGAACTTGTAAAATACTTTATTTGTAGATATAAGATTATTTGGAAAATATTTAATACACTGAATGGATAAATAATGGATTTACCAATTGCTTAAGTGTTATTTCAGCTGGTTTGTTCATTAATTAATAATTCGTTATTTGCTTTTAACTAGTAGATTTTCAAAATGTTGTTATACTAGGTCATTATATCTGTCTAATTTCAGAACTTAGTACTGGAGAAATATAGTTTTAATAATTCAATTAGGGGGGGGTGGGAGTTGGGGAATCAATAGAAGTTTAGGTAGGGGCAAAGCGTTGATATCATCAAAATTAATAAATCAAAAAATATAAAAAACAACCTGATAAAAAGAAAGTTCAAAAATTAAAAACAACACAACAAACAAGTCTGACAAGAAACAGGGTTTAAGAGTGATACTATCATTGCCTTAAAAATATATTTATGAAACGATATCGATAGAAGCTTTGGTTACTCCACAGAGTTTCCAGAATCATCAAACCCAAAATAAAAAAAAAAAATAAATTACATTGGTAATACCAAACTTTTGCGTACCGTTGTTTTTTGGGGACCCCTTAATGGAAGGGGTAATAATATTCATCTACCAGGCATCTGGTAATTACACTCTACTGAATCAATATCGGTTAAGCATTCACATGTACAGTGTACAAACACACCATTAGTTTTTTGCGGGGGAATTTTTGTTTGCCGTTAACAAACCCAGTTTATTTTTTGGGGCCTCTAAATGGAAGAAGACAAGGAAAATTGTCTGCCTAACTTATAATACTTAGTCACTAAAATAATATGTTTTTGGCATGTACTACATACCCTAACCCTATTTATTGGTTTAGGGCTCCTAGGATCTCTGTACAGATGGAAGCATAGGCGAACAGACGAACAGACGCACAGACCGTCGTCGCGACGAAGCACGGCCTGCATGACGAAAACCACTTTTTTGGAATTCTAAATCAGTGTAATGTTGGTTGATGAACACCTCGAAATTTTTTTTTGACAAGAAACAAATACTTGCTAGTACCTTAAATCTACAGAGGTCAGTGGGCCAGTGGTGGGTTACTGGGTAAAATTTGAGTTTTTTGTGAGTGATTCTGTGAAACAATAGATCATTAGTCAGGGGTCGTTGATCCCCTCGTTAGATCCACCCTTGAATCACTGACTACCACTTTTTAATCCGATGTGAACAAATATGTTGTTTTGAAAATCAAACAGTTAAAATTTCTTACTAACTAGTTCTTCTATCTATCTAAGATAATAATAGGTTGTGCAAACAAAATGTTCATTTAACCTTTCTAAAGCTTAAAAAATTCTTTGAAATAATTTTTTACCATTATTTACTTTTCAATAAAAAGATTAGTTCCTTTGTTTTTATTTGTATACATGATTTTGTTTTGAAACACAAATTTTACTGATTTCAAAAGTTTCTCAATTCTCTAAAAAGATCGGCATTCTGTAATGAAAAACCAAAGGTTAGGAAGGTCTCATCTGCACCTCCACTCTTACACTTACTATTAGATTTGTCCCAGCCAATATGAACTTTGTTCTTTATATTTTCTGCCTCAAGCCAAACTCTTAATGGCTCAAAGTATTCAGCTATAGCTTTTCCAGTCATTTTTCGTTCTCCAGTAAATGCTTCCATTGCATCAGGCCATGGCTTAGAAGCACCCATTGATAACATAGCTCTGAAAAGCATATACAACAAATTGAGCACAAAAAAACTCAAAAGATTTCTAAAAAAACTCACTCATAAGCCTTGCCAGCTTCAGCACTTCCATAGAAATCACAATTATCTAAAGGCAATTCAGGATTTTTGGGATCATATTGACCAGCTTTGACACAAGCTGATTTATAGAATTGGAATTGAATGATAAAGGACACAAGGTACCTGTTGATTGATATCGAAGAATAAAGTATAGGTACTTTAAAAAAATTCTACCATCTACCTTAGATACTCAACATCAGCAGACACATGATACTTGGCAGGTGCATCAAAATCCTTCTCGGTCCTTACCATTGGTGGTTCAATACCAGAGTATTCTTCCCTTAACTTCCAGAAGGCACAATTCCAATCTGTGCTCTTGACCTGTCCCCGGAACAGTGCCCAACGATATTTGTCCATTGTGAAAGCAAATGGCAAAAACACAATCTTATCCAAAGCTGTCAAGAACAGCTTATTCAAACGAGCTTCTTCGTCCATCTTGTAGTCCTTGAGCAGACCAATTTTCTCCAAGTGCTTGGGGGTCGAAAATGATAGGGCCAAGACATCACCAACAGCTTCATGGAAGCCTGGATTTGCACCAGCACGATACACATGAGGAAGATGCTGATATTGCAGATAGTACTGGATGTGCCCCTGTTCATGATGCACCGTAGCCAATTGATCTTGAGTGACTCGAGTACATTGCTTGATACGAACATCATCGATACGGAAAAAGTCCCAAGCACTGGCATGGCAAATCAGATCACGGCCATCAGTTGGTTTTTCAATAATGCTCTTCTCCCAAAATGCTCTGCAAACAAGTTTATCAATATCTTTCGAAAAGAAGCTCCTAAAACATTACTAACTTTGTAAGTTTCTTTAAATTCAGTGACTGGAAGAATTCATCAGCTAATTCAAACATTTTCTTAGAGTCATATCCCTGACGAACCATTTCATCAGTGACATCAATCGAAGGTTTCTCAGGGAATGGTGCAACAATTTCGGCAATATTACCCCACTTCTGAGCCCACATATTACCCAACAAATGCATCGGAATCGGTCCCTTCTCTGAAACAACTTTGTCTCCATAAACTTGACGCAAACGCCAACGAACATAACCATGAATTTGCTCATAAAGTGGACGAATTTCGGAGTAGATGTCTTCTAACTGTTGCTCCATGGTTTCATCCTCATACTCATCCAACCAAAGCTCAGCTCCAGATGTGAAATCTTTGAAGAAAATCATGTGAATTTTTTTTTCTTTCTAAAAGAAGACTCTCTACTCACTGTTCAATTTAGCAGCTTTCGTATTAAGCTCTACATATCTGTCAAAGCTTTTTCTAGTTGGTGTTCCAGCCTTGTCATACCACATCTTCCAATAATATGCCAATTCTTCTGGATCCCGACTTGTTGCAAGAATTTCTGTCAGTTCTGGTTCCAACTGCAGTTCACAGTTCATTCTATCAGTGTAGCTGCAAACTCTTACCTTGGCGTAATTTGAATCCATCATCGACAAAGTTGATAAAAGTTCATCGTAATCTTCTTCTGACAAAGCAGCATAACCCAACTTTCCCAATTTTTTGAATTGTCTCTTCAAATCAGGATCTCGGAAGTTTTGCCAATCGTATTCTTTCAAGTCTTCAGCAATTTGCTTCATGAATTTGGCCGTATTGGCAGAAACTTCATTTTTGACTCGTTCATTTGCATCAGTAATGTTTGAAGTGTAGGCCCAATTAGCTTCAGTATCAAGATTGACCTGCTTATTCAGTTCTGCATTGAGATTTTGAAGATATTTAGCTGCTTCCTCTTCAGAATGTTGCCGATAAACGTGTTTGCCATGGCACAACTGTAAAGAATCAAATAATTTTCAAGAAGCTTATTAGATCACTCAACAAAAGTTTTAACTTTACCCCAATGGCTGCCAAAAGCAGAAAAATTAGCTTCATTTGCTTTTTAAGATAAAAAATATAATTACAAAGTTAAAAAAACTGTCAATCCAACTAATTGATATTTAAGTATCTCACTGGCAAGTCTTAAACATTAGCAGGCGGTATTTAAGAAGATTTGTTCTACTCTTTGACACAGTTTTTTTCTTATCAAAAGAAAGATTATCAACTTATCAGCTTTTCTGTATGAGTTTAGTTAAGTGTTGTAAAGATTATAGTTTTCTTATTATCGGTCGATTGTAAAAGTTTAAGTTACTTACCTGTGAATGATTCGATATTGAATCTTATCGATTTGGTCCCCATAAAATGTCTTAAGTAATCATACTCAAGCTTCTGTGCCGATAAGTAGTAAAGGAATTCTTGCTGTCTAAGAATGCATTGTGTATTTTTTGATAATTTAATGATTCCAGACATTCAAACAGGTTTCTGTTTATTAACTGTCTGAGAAAACACTTAAGATTCCGGAAGATAAGATGACTTAGTGAAAAATCTTCAATTCGAAGAATTTCTCTCCGTCAGCTAATCACTTGTGAAAAGTAAATACAAATATGGTCCTAGGACACTACCTTGTGGAACATTTATATTATATCTTTAAACAATGTTGACCTCATTGAGTTGAACTCAATTAAAGATTTCAAGATTTTATCGACCCTATGGATGGATGTCCATGTTCAGGCACTAACTGGGATGGCATGTCAGAACCTAACCTAAGTCAACTCGGATCTAACTCAAGAAGATAATTCGGGTCTTATCCCGAGTTCCGGGACTGGAATTACTTCCAAATAATGACAGATGAACAAGAATAAGTACTTTTGTAGGTTCGCATTCATTTAATTGTTGTGGAGAAAGTGATGGCAAAGTAAGTAAGACATGAAATGGCCGGCCAGGTTGTAGGCGTAGGAACGAGTTTTCTGGTAAAACCTTTTCCTTTTACCTCACGAACGGATTAATATAGTGGAAGACTGCTGCAAGAGGTTAAACCAAAAAAGCTCACTGAATTTAATTTACGGATACTTGACATTATTGTTGGCTAATACTTGTTTGGTATGGCTGGCACACATGGGGAACGGATGAACACTGACTCTTTGGTCTCCATCAGCCTGTAAAATCTTCAAGGAAAAGACAGAGGCTACGAAATATAGAAGAAGACCTTATTTCTGATGGAACGACCAGCTTGAAAGTCATTTTCAACAACTTGCGGTGCAAAATTAAAGACGGATGAATAGATATCGAACTGACTCAAAAAATTATTGAATGTGACCATGACACACTCAGTGGAAATAAATTTGTATAAAGTTTGTTCATGAATAAAAAAGATAGCGAACTAGAACTTAAACAAATTTAATGTCTAAAACTTGAGAATACAAACCAGTTAAATGCCTATGAAATGAATAAAACGGTCATTAATCAAAGAAATCAAAAGGAAATAACACTTCAGTGAAAACAACTTACGGTTGTCAGATCGATAGGACCAGTTGAGTGGTTTATCTATAATCCATCGACTGATGTCTAAAATAATCACTAAAAAACACAATTTTCAAAAGCTTTATCGGCTTAAATGATAAGGCACCAGTATTTTTATACACCTTGAGTATATTAAATGTAGTTTCTACAATCTTTGATTTAATGACTTTCATACTTGAAAGTAAGGTAGTTCAGTTTGCAGTCAATATAAATTTTTAAATTCAATCGTGTGCTTCACTTCGTTGAACAATGAAGTTGCTTCTTCTACTCGTAGGAGCTTTCGTGGTAAAATTCAAAACCCATTTAGTAATTTTTAATAGTTTTATTTTTTCTTTTTTTTTATACTTTTTAAGCTCTGCCAGGGCAAAATCGTTTGTCGGAAACATTCTGAAGAAGCAGCAGCTAAATATCTTCAAAATCTCAACACTGAACTGAATAAGCAAGTTAACCTCAATACTGAAGCTGATTGGGCCTACACTTCAAACATTACTGATGCAAATGAAAAAGTGAAAAATGAAGTGTCCGCTGATACAGCCAAGTTTAAGAAACAAATCGCTGAAGACTTGAAGGAATACGACTGGCAAAACTTCCGTGATCCTGATTTGAAGAGACAATTTAAAATGTTGGGAAAATTGGGCTATGCTGCATTGCCTGAGAAAGACTACGATGAACTTTTGTCGACTTTGTCAATGATGGATTCAAATTACGCCAAGGTCAGAGTTTGCAGCTACGTCGATAGAATGAACTGTGAAATGCAATTGGAACCAGAACTGACTGAAATTTTTACAACAAGTCGAGATCCTGAAGAATTGGAATATTATTGGAAGATGTGGTATGACAAGGCTGGAACACCAACTAGGAAAAGCTTTGACAGATATGTAGAGCTTAATACGAAAGCTGCTAAATTGAATAGTGAGTAGAGAGTCTTCTTTTAGAAAGAATAAAAATATTTCAGATGATGTTCTTCAAAGATTTCACATCTGGAGCTGAGCTTTGGTTGGATGAGTATGAGGATGAAACCATGGAGCAACAGTTAGAAGACATCTATTCCGAAATTCGTCCACTTTATGAGCAAATTCATGGTTATGTTCGTTGGCGTTTGCGTCAAGTTTATGGAGACAAAGTTGTTTCAGAGAAGGGACCGATTCCGATGCATTTATTGGGAAATATGTGGGCGCAAACCTGGGGTGAGATTGCCAGCATTATTTCACCTTTCCCCGATAAGCCCTTGATTGATGTCACTGAAGAAATGGTTCGTCAAGGATATGATTCTAAAAAAATGTTCCAATTAGCTGATGAATTCTTCCAATCATTAAATTTAAAGAAACTACCCGAGTAAGTTTAGTTTTAAGCCGTCTTTTTGTCTTCATTATTGATAACCATATTTCCAGAGCATTTTGGCTGAAGAGTATTATCGAGAAACCATCTGATGGCCGTGATCTGATTTGCCATGCTAGTGCTTGGGACTTTTTCCGTATCGATGATGTTCGTATCAAGCAATGCACTCGAGTCACTCAAGATCAATTGGCAACGGTGCATCATGAACAAGGGCACATCCAGTACTTCCTGCAGTATCAGCATCTTCCTAATGCTTATCGCACTGGGGCCAATCCAGGCTTCCATGAAGCTGTTGGAGATGTCTTGGCTCTATCGTTTTCGACCCCCAAACACTTGGAGAAAATCGGTCTTCTTAAGGATTACAAAATGGATGAAGAAACTCGTTTGAATAAGCTGTTCTTGACAGCTTTGGATAAGATTGTGTTTTTGCCATTTGCCTTCACAATGGACAAATATCGTTGGGCACTGTTCCGGGGACAGGTCAAGAGCACAGATTGGAATTGTGCCTTCTGGAAGTTAAGGGAAGAATATTCTGGTATTGAACCTGCAATGGTAAGGACCGAGAAGGATTTTGATGCACCTGCCAAGTATCATGTTTCTGCTGATGTTGAGTATCTAAGGTAGATGGTAGAATTTTTTTAAAGTACCTATATTTTATTCTTCGATATCAATCAACAGGTACCTTGTGTCCTTTATCATTCAATTCCAATTTTATAAATCAGCTTGTGTCAAAGCTGGTCAATATGATCCCAAAAATCCTGAATTGCCTTTAGATAATTGTGATTTCTATGGAAGTGCTGCGGCTGGCAAGGCTTTTGAGTGAGTTTTTTCTTAGAAATCTTTTGAGTTTTTTTTTTTTTACTCAATTTGTTGTGTATGCTTTTCAGAGCTATGTTATCAATGGGTGCTTCTAAGCCATGGCCTGATGCAATGGAAGCATTTACTGGAGAACGAAAAATGACTGGAAAAGCTATAGCTGAATATTTTGAACCATTAAGAGTTTGGCTTGAGGCAGAAAATATAAAGAACAAAGTACACATTGGCTGGAGCAAATCTAATAGTAAGTGTAAGAATTGAGATGCAGATGAGACATTCATAACCTTTGGTTTTTCATTACAGAATGCCGATCTAATTAGTGAAATGAGAAAGAAATTTTTGAAATCAATAAAATGTGTTTTTTATCGAAATAAATTGAGTTTAATTTTTGTATTATTACTTCTTAAGAGTTTTTCGCTTAGTTGATATACTTACTGTATAGTAAGTAACTCACTAAAATTTGGGTCAGTCAATCAAAGAAGTTGTATTATTTATTGCTAGACAGAGCTATTTACATTCTTTTTGACATTTTTTGGCTAAGTTCATACAAAAATAGCGAAGCGATCATATAAAATGAACCTCAAGCCAATGCTACCTCTCGGCTCCTGATCGTCTCACACGCGGCTGTCTTGCTCACAGGTCTCCTGCGCAGCTCTCAAAATTGGTGCACTAATGTACCAACAATGTTTTAATTTTTTTTTTCTCTAAATTCATACAACTTGAGCGAAATATCATTATAAAATTGGCTACATGCCTGAAAAAAGAATTAACATAACATAATTTGTTTTTAGTATTGACAACTTATATTTACTAGTTCCTATAGAGTTCTTTGACAAGTTCATATCAAATAAGATTGCCTGCAGACCAATAAAATAAAGTTTTATGATTTGTTACTGCTTAGTTGTGACATTTTTTAGTGTTGTTTTTGTAGTTATTTTATGTATTTTTAGGTTTTTTCGCTAAGCTCATGCCAACTGAGTGAAAAATCCCCATAAAATTCACTCCAGGCCTGTTAAAGTCAGTACTATTATTATTAGTTACTAATTAGTTGTTTCCATTTTGATTTTTTAATTCCCTTATATGATTCGCTCAGTATGTATGAACTAAACGCAAACACAATATTTGTTTTTGCGATATAAGAACCATTAAGAACTCAAAACCTTGAGTTAAATACTTAATAAAACAATTAAATTAAGAGACAAAACTATTGTTGTTTCCCTTAAAAATTATATTTATTTGTCTATTAATTTTTGAAATCTTCTTTTTTTTCTTAAATTAAATAAAAATAAATTAAATCTAGTAATGTCATTATTTTGTATCTTATGCTAAACACTCTGAAAAGAAAATAGAAAAAACAAACATCAACAACAAAAAATCAACATATAATTTGTCCAAACTTACTATCAGATTTATTCCATCCAATGTAGACATTATTTTTAATATTATCAGCTTCCAACCAAATTCTCAAAGGCTCGAAATATTCTGCTATAGCTTTGCCACTCATTGTTCGTTCACCATTGAAGGCTTCCATTGCATCTGGCCATGGCCTTGAAGCCCCCAATGATAGCATAGTTCTGTAAGAATAAAATATTAAATCAATGAATAAAATTCGAAGTCTCTTCAAGTCTCACTCAAAAGCCTTCCCAGCTTCGGCACTTCCATAGAAATCACAATTGTCCAGTGGGAGTTCTGGATTCTTTGGGTCATATTGTCCAGCTTTGATACAAGCTGACTTATAGAATTGGAATTGTATGATAAAGGACACGAGGTACCTAAAAATGGATCAAAACAAATCGCTGAAATTATAGGCCCACTATGGTCACTTTAAATGCCAAACGCACCTTAAATATTCGACATCGGCTGACACATGATACTTGGCTGGTGCATCAAAGTCCTTTTCACTTCTCACAACTGGCGGTTCAATACCAGAGTACTCCTCCCTCAACTTCCAGAAGGCGCAATTCATTTTCTCAGGCTTAACTTCGCCACGGAATAATGACCAACGGTATTTGTCCATCGTAAAGGCAAATGGCAAAAACACAATTTTATCCAAAGCAGTCAGGAATAGCTTATTGATGCGAGCTTCTTCATCCATTTTGTAGTCCTTCAATAGGCCAATCTTTTCCAAATGCCTTGGTGTGGACACCGACAGCGACAAGACATCACCAACAGCTTCATGGAATCCTGGATTGGCTCCAGTACGATAAACATGTGGTAGATTCTCATATTGCAAAAAGTACTGAATGTGCCCTTGTTCATGATGAACTGTAAATAGTTGTTCCTGAGTAACTCGAGTGCATTGTTTGATACGAACATCGCTGTTTAGATAGAAATCCCAAGCACTGGCGTGACAAATCAAATCACGGCCATCGGTAGGTTTTTCAATAATACTCTTCTCCCAGAATGATCTAAAAACAAAGAATTTAAGTTGAAAACGGTCTTTGAAAAACTCACAAGTACAGTCCTTACTGTGGTAATTTCTTTAAATTCAGCGACTGGAAGAATTGATCTCCCATTTCGAACATTTTCTTTGGGGTATATCCCTGACGTACCATTTCATCGGTCACATCGATTAAGGGTTTTTCAGGGAATGGTGTCAAAATGCTAGCAATTTCACCCCAAGTTTGTCCCCACATGTTACCCAACAAATGCATTGGAATTGGTCCTTTCTCTGAGACGATTTTATCCCCATAGACCTTTCTTAGACGCGACCTAACATATCCATGGATTTGTTCATAAAGAGGACGGATTTCAGCATAGATGGCTTCGAGTTGTTGCTCCATAGTGTCGTCCTCGTACTCGGATAACCAGGCCTCAGCACCAGAGGGGAAGTCTATGAAACAAATAAAAAAAATAAAACATTTTTCGTTTCGTTTTTCAACATTCACTCACCATTCAACTTGGCTGCTTGTAAATTCAGCTCCAAATACCGCATATAACTATCTCTGACAGCTGTTCCAGCTTTGTCATACCACATTGTCCAGTAATACTTTAATTCCTCAGGATCACGACTCTTCGGTAATAGCTCTTCAATCTCTGGTTCCAATTGCATATTGCAATTCGTTTTGTCTTTGTAATTACAAATCTTAATCTTAGCGTAGTTGGACTCCATTTTCGACAAAACTGACAAAAGTTCTTCGTAGTCTTTTTCTGGCAGAGCTGCATAGCCCAGCTTTGTTAACATTTTAAATTGTCTCTTCAAATCGGCATCATCAAATCTTTGCCATTCGAATTTTTTGCAATCGGCAGCAATTTTTTTCATGAATTTCGCCCTCTCAGCAGAGACTTTGTTGCGAGCTTTTTCATTGGCATCAGTGATATTTGAATCGAAAGCCCATGAAGCTTCGGTTTCGAGATTTATCATATGATTAATGTCATTATTAAGATTTTCAAGATATGTTGCTGCATCGACTTCGGCACGTGTTCGCTCAGCATTTGATGCTTCACACAACTAAGGAAGTTAAGGAAAGTTATTAAAAATTATAGCAAGATAGGTTGTAGGTTGAGAACTTACCACCAAAGCTCCTATTAGAAGCAGGAATATATTCATTTCGTCTTAACTACCAATGATTTATGGAAAGGTATTAAAAATAAATGTTTGAATAGATTGATCAAAAGAGCTCTTAATTATATTTCATGGCCAAATATTGAACAAATATGACGTGTTCTCGCTAAGTGAATTAGTATTATTTCGTCCAATGTACAATAAGCTTAGCTTAACTGGTCATTATCGAAGCTACAAAGAAATAAACAGTATTTTTTCCTAATAAGCCTCGAAAAAAATAGCTTTGTGTTTCTTGCAATTTTCAAGCAATTCAATAGCCTAACTAAAACTTCTGGTGGATGTTTTTCACTAAAAGAACATGTTTTTATTACAAAAAGGAAATGCTGCGTTCAAGTCGAATCTACCCCCGATTCCGATATTCATAAGTGGCTATTCATAAAATGCCCCGATTCTTGATTCATTTAAAGTTTTGACAATTCTTGTTCTTATGGTCAAAGTTGCTGTGGACATTAAAGTCTTATATATAAAAAAATTGGTATGCCTTTGTCAAGAAAATATTAATGCACAACTAAAACTAACATTTCAAAAAAATACATTAACCCGTTTTCGAAAAATAGATTTTCAAAAAAAAATTGATAGATTTTTTAAGACCTCATAAATAATTTTTTGAAAATTTCAACTTCCCCTCTAGGGAATCACTAAAGACCTTTAACCACCAAGTTTCATTATCACCAAGGTGATATTCTTTTCCTATTTGTTCCATTAGCTTAGTAATTTGAAAGTTTCAGCTTACTAATCCCGGTGTACAAGTTCCCATTCTTTATCTACACGAAGCAGATCAGAAGATTGCATTAGCCACCCCAAAATTGGCTAATTGAATTGCTTGCTCCACCCTCTTATCGATCCTCCCTCATGTTTTACTGTTTCATTAGGTTGTACCTTGGTCCTGAGAAGTTTTTTTCACAATGAAGCCTGGTAATAAATTTTGAGTACACACTCTAAAATCTTTATGGAATCAAATTAGTATTACGGTTTTTTTAAATTCTTTACTCATTAGTAAAAAGTAAAACGGGTCTATGGGTGGTACCGTAATTAATCGATGAAAAATATTTATTTTATCTCAAAAGTAGGAAATTATGGTTTTTGTACACACAAAAATTTTAAATAAACATTTTGAAAAAATAATTTTTTTACATTTTCGGCATTTTCGTCATAGACAAAAATTTCAATTTCGGCTGTGGAGACCTACTCAAAACCGGTTTCTTTCTAGTAATTTCTTTTTACTCGCGGAGAAGAGCATGGACATTGTTTTCATTAACTTATGAGTACTTTATCCGAAGGAACGAGTATACCCTTTTTTAAATATTTTTTCAGGATTAGTTATCTTTTATTCTTTTAACTAAATAAAAAATGAATTATTCTTTACAGTCCATCTTACTAAATGTAGGTAAAATAATTGATATAATTTCTTAACCACTTCTTTTTGTTAGCAATTTTTGAATAATTTATAACGTAAAGTTAGCAGCATTTCACTCTAAGTAGACAATATTTCTATTGGAGCTCGAGCTCATATTTATCCGTTTTATCATTTTTTTTTCTTAATTGTGATTTTGTTCATTGAAAAATTATTATTGAGTTAGAGTTTCTTTTTTTTTTCATTACTGTATGATCCACTAATCACTCTGATGTACATCCAATACCGATACCGGTTCTTCAAACTACATCATTAAATAATTATTAGAAGCTAAAATGTATCCACCATGAAATTGATTCAATTACTTTAATTTATTTCAATTATAATCTTATGATACTGAATGGCTACTGTGTGTGAGTTCGAAGATATCTAATAAATTCACACAAATTCAAACCAATATTTATAACAGATTGGTATTATAAACTTTTATAAAAATGAGCATTACAAATTAGCCATTGCAAGAATCGAATAAATCGATACGAAACGTGTGGTTTATTTTTGTAAATCAAATGTCGATTATACTTTGCATACAAATATCTGAACTTCGAATGAAAAGTAAAAGGTTAAAAAACACATAAGTAAACTTATTTTTTATTAAGTCATATTATGAGTTGTATACGAAAAACAATTAAACTTTTTTTTTTTGTTCTCCGGAAATTTGTAAAGTCAATTCAAGGCAAGGTGGCTCATGCAAAGATAACATCTCATTTTGTTGAATTTGTTGAATTTCGAATGACAAACTATATAATGTACCTACATGTAATTTCAAAAAAGTCAGTGAATGGACAACAAAGGTCAACTGGGCTCATTATTCCATCGAGTAAAAGAATTTCGTATGAAAACATTTATACCTATTTTGTTATTTAAAAAAACAAAAATAGTACGCATACGCCACAGTGACCGGTAAAGTTTTTAAAACAATATTGGTGTTAAAATTTAAAAAAAATACTGAAATCATATAATTTGATTTTGTATTTAACTCCGTTTCATTCCAATAATTTTTTTTCTTCTTTAAGTTTACTTTTGAAAAAATTCCACTTCCCATCTGAACGGGTGAAAATGGGGTCCATTTGTTACTAGTTTTTTTTTTAATTTAAACAGACCTGGAAAATTTTTGGCATAGTTTATTTTATAAAATAAAAAAAAAATTGATAAATAAATGTTTGCTTATTGTTAAGCTTTAAAAAAAAATCCCATAAGAGCGGCAATTTGTTTTAAAGGTTTTTTGAATACCAACATTTAAAGAAAACAATGGCCAAAAAAGATAAACTAGGCTTATTCTTTCTTTAAGTAAAAGATTTTTTTATAAATAGTAAATAGTTTGTATATTTTTGTTATATAAGAAAAAAGTACGTATACGCCACAGTGACCAATAAAGTTTAAAATTAAAAAAATGATACAATAACGCTGATAAAATAGTACATGTTTTTTTTTATTTACATTTAGAGTACAGGAAAGGTAGTATAAACCGGTAAAATTAGACAAAAAAGAGGCCTGACCCAGACAAAGTTCTTTGAAGCATTTTTATTTGTGGAAAAAAATGGTACATTTTGTTACCTGTTTTTGTCACACAGTGTAATAATTAAAGGGTTTTTTTTTTTGTATTTAATTGTTCCTTGAAGGTATATAATATAAAAAAAAATGAAGTATTCTCCTCCTCAGCCAGCACTTCCCCCATTTCACCCTTTTAATTTTTTCAAATGAGTATTTATTTCAATTTCAATAAGTTTTCAACACTATTTGTATTTATATTGATTGTTTTGATTTCTTTTTTATTTGAAAACATGAAAAAATAATTTTAGGAAACTTAACCGCCATCTATCGTTTTTCTGAAAAGCTTTAATTGGAACTTTGGTAAGGAAAATATAATCGACCAAGAGTGTTAAAAACAATTCGTTTCCACTACTGAATAGAAGTTAAAAAACCATTTCTCTCGATTTAATTTTGCAAAATTAATTTTTTTTTTTTGCATAGACTAGAAATGTTTACATTATTGGATTTTTTGTCCTTCATATAATTTTTTTTTTTAATTATGTGATATTGTACTTTTCTGAATCTGAAGCAAAAAAATAAACTCAATTTGGAGAATATTATGGAATTTCTATACTCTTGATACTGGCCAAGTTAATTATGGTGTAAAAAAGGCAGTGAAATCAATAAAAAAGTATATTTTGTGCTTTTCAAAAGGACATTTTTTATGGATTTTTGAACATTTTTTTAGAATTCAGAAGTCGTACAAAAAGTTGGTCAAGACATAAACTTGGTAATTTTGCCTACATTTTTGTTCTACATTAACGGTTTTAGCGAAAAATGTTTATATTTTTGATTATGCATGAAAAAATAAAAAAAAAAGAATTTTTTGTGTCGTCTTTCATAAAGTTAGCCATTGAAAATTATTACTTTAGAACTTTCTACTTCAAAAAACGCTTTCATTGGAAAATGAGTATTTTGGACAAATCATACATTTCACTTTGCAATATCTTTGCGCCTAAAACGAATTTTTAAATAATTTAAAATGATTAAGAAAGACAAAATGCACTTCATTCACATCCCTTTAATAGTTTTGTAATAAATTATTAACCAGTAAAATGCACGGAAAAAAACGGGGTTTTTGATATGTTCTTATTAGCATATCTCGAAAACGTAAATAGTTTTGACTTCAGAGTGCTCAGCGTGCCAAAATCCATTAGAAAAGTATAGTTTGGTTTGAAGGCGATTTTCTTTGCAGACTAATAGTATAACCAAATGCAGTAGAAACTATTTGTTTCCACCAATTAATACAATTTTATGATATTTTTCTTTTGATTAATGACTTGAAGGGTTACAAAAAAATGTTTCAACTTCTTTAAAGGCTTCAGATCTGAGACCCACGGAATCAGTGCAATACCATAAAAAATGGTGCGGAATACTGGTGAAAGATCGCACAATACATCGGAGAATAGCAAGGAAGGTCATGAGAAAAGTATTAATATTACGGGAAAAAGCGTAGAATACCGTGGAGAAGAGCAAAAAAAATCACAGAAAAAAGCGAGGAAAGTCGTGGAAAGACGCGGAAAGACGCGGAAAGTCCCGAAAAAAAACGTGAAAAATCACGAACAAAATGCGAAATACCACGGACTAGCGTGGAAAAAATCATGGATAAAAGCGCGGAAAACTAGTGAAATAAACACCACGCCTTTTTTCCGCGATATCCAACGCATTTATTTAAGACCTCATACCTTACTTTCTGAGGTATTTCACACTTTTTTCCGCGACATTACACGTTTTTACCTCGATCTTCTGCTTTGTTCCATGACTCTCTTATGAACAACCTGGCCTGCTCACGCCCGCGAAAAAAAAATCAAACTAATTTGTCTTTTATCAAAATGGAAAAAAAGAAACAAAAATATCCAAGAGCACTTGAATGCAAAGATTAAAATACTTAAATTAGGTAGCCATTTACTGAAAATTAAAGAATGATAATTCTTGAGGGTAATCAGCTACTGGGAATCTATCAAGGAAAATTTTGTTTCCCTGGAAATATTTTTTTCCCACTGAGTTTTTCAGCGATCGTGAATCATCGCTGGAATTTTTTTTTCCTGAGAACAAAAAATTTATGAAATGACTGATAAATTCCCCTGGAAATTTTGATCCCGATACTAATAAATTCCGAGGGAAACATTCCTTCGGTATTTACGTTCCCAAATTTCTTACGAGGGAAACATTCGCAAGGAACTTTTTATTCACAATAGCCCCCACTGTAGTTAAGTTGTGGTCCAATAACTAATAGATTTAATAAACGATCATGTTATAAGACAACAAAATAAAATTCACAACGTCTGCCGGGTGAGCAAGTATTAAATAGGTTCTTTTACAACTCAACGTACTCTTAAATGGAAAATTGAAAATATCACAATTTGTGCTTCCTGGGATTTGGCAACTCTTTTTCGCTAAATAGCCGGCCACTAGTATACCAAACTTAATTAGTTTCTGCCGTAATATAACAGGTTAACATTTATAACTCAATACCTTTAGGCCGGCTATAGTATCTGTATCTTATTATCAAATGATCAAGTTTATGAAACCCACCTAATGCACTTTATAACTATATTTCCATACATACATACTTAAGTCAAAACTCAGTCTCGAGAGATCAAGATAGTTAATTGCGAAGCACGAATCAATTTACAATTTAAAAAAAAAACACACTTAAGGCGATTTTTTCTTCATTAAAGGTCTTGAAGTATATTTGGTAGCCTAACCAGAATTGGAAGCATCTTAACCAAAAGTATCTTCACTTCACTTTTGATTACTTTTAAGATTAATTTGAAAATTTAACACTTTTATTTAATTTGTTTGTGTCGGTACTTTTTGAGAAAATATGCAATTTAATTTACTTACCGGTTTATTAGAACAAACAAAGTTCTTAACTTAACTGTTGGACACGATCTTTCAAACTAAACCCGATGGCCCAACTACCGGTGGTTTTTATTGATTCGGGGGACAACTTGTACGTTTTTAGCCGGCAGCAGAGGTGTTGGCTGCAGTAAACTGGTAATGACGGTTTTTTATATTTTTTTTACTTTCCCCGTTTCTTGAGTTCTTTGATCTTCTTTTTTATTAAAATTTTATTTTTATCTCTAGACTATTTACAGAAAGTTTTTTTTTTCTCATTCAATTTTGGTTTTGTATCACAAAAGATCGATATCATAAAATCTCAATTTAAAACCAATAAATTACTGAAACACTTATAGAAATATGGACGAGACGCGCACAAAAATGGTGATGGGAATTGCGTGTATGCTCTGCGGCTTAACCCATATGGAAGTAAACAATGATTGATTGGAAGACACATTAAAGCTTAAGCCAAAGTAAAGAGCTCTATAATAGCTTCTATATGCGACTGGATTGTTTGCAAGTAAAAGTAAATGTTTACTCAAGCGTTGTGCTCTTTGAGTATCGGTATCATACGGTATATAGTGACTAAGGGGGGTGGTTGTGGGGGGACATGGTCGTAGGAGAGAGTCATGATCGGCGTACTTAATTGTAATGAGCTCTTTAGAGATTTATGGATCAGAAGTTTGTGTCTTTGTGACAATATAGTCTTAGCACAGCTTTGTGATATATTATAGGTATGGTATGGTGGGTCAAGAGGGGCAGCTTGAAGAGGTGTTTTATTGGCATGAATTCGCAAGGTTGAGTCTGGCTGTTCAATAATCTATGCATGTAGGTACACTGTAGATATCTGGATTTTGGATACTAACTTGGAAATTTTACTTTAGACAGCAAAGACGCTTGACCTTTTTGCGCACATCAAAAAGAATTTTCTCATTAGATTCATTGTAGCGTATGTTTGTTTGAAATGATACAGTCGCAGTGAAGGTGAACTGCCGTATTCGCCACAGCACCAGCATGTACCAGTAAAATCTTCGAGATGAAAATGGTGTGAAAACTTATCAGTGATCAGTGTGCAGAAGTAATAGCCAAGCGTAGAAGTTCTTCGGAATTGATGGCATTGTTGTAAATGTTACTGAAATACCAAAGAACCAGGTACTATGTGAAAAGAATTGAATTTTTAATTCATTCTTTGAGAACTTAAGCCAATTCAATAGTCCAGTCAACAAAGACTCAAAATTATAAAATAAATGCAAGAAATCTTTAAGACTAGGTTTATTATTCTAAATAGTAGGAATTACCCCCAGGTACGGGGTGGGATACATCATCCCGACTCACGACTGGAATTATTTTCCACGGAACACAAGAATGTATGAAATGCCAGAAAAATTCCACTGGAAATTTTGTTCCCAATACCAATAAAAAACATTTCCTCAAACATTAACGTTCCCAAATATCTTACGAGGGAAACATTGCCAGGAATCTTTTTTATTAACGATAGCCCCTAATACTTCTTATGGAAATAGAGAGGTAACGTCAAAAAATCTCAAAAGCCATGTCATTGTTGAAAAAGCATAAACATATTGAATAAGCTTCATTCCGAGGGCCTGAGGGAAGGGCGGGGTGATGGTACTGTACAAATTTGCAAAAAACCATACCTCCAAATAGTACATATAAACTTTAAACTGTTAAATTCATTTGCCTCAAAACAACAAAAAATGGAGATAGGCCCTTTTTCCTCAACACGGCAGTATAGATTTAAGAGATTTACCTAAGACTATTTTACCCCTATCGAGAATGAACTTTCCCGGGGATTTTTTTCTTTTGGGGAAAAGGGCTCTCAAACAAAAAAATTGCTGGGAAAGTCGCTTCCTTTTCACTTTTTCGGTATTCTTAATATCAGAGGAATAAATTACAAGCGGAAACGAAACAAAATTCCTGGCATATTTTGAATGGTAACATTTTTCCCAAAAAAAAAAGTCCCGGGAAATTTCGTTGTTCCCGATAGGGGTATTTAATTCGAAAAAATGTGTTTAGCCTTCTGTTATATTTCTTTTGCTTACCTTTTCTAATTCAAAAATAGCAACCTTATAAGTAGGTACATAGTTCTTACTTTTTTTTCAGGGGCTTAAGGCCCACAGTCTCACAGTCGAATAAGTTGTACTGAAGTGAACATGAGGGGTAACTTAAATGAAACTTCTTATTTTAAAATCTAGTTATATTTTCACTCAAATGATGTTTATAATAGTCCTACTTTTCTTTAATTTGACAAAGTTCAGCCAACACTTAAGTATGTCTCTTTAAAATCAAGTCATATTGTTTGAACTTGAACTAAAGCCATGATCAAAGCATAAACTGTTTATGTATTCAAAGTAGGGCAACGGTACCTAATTTAAAATTCAGTTCTGCTCTTTGGTAAACAATGGTATTTTTTTGCGAACCAGATTTGAATAATGAAATGCTAAAAATGCTTGAGAAGTACTCCAATATCCGATTAAAGATTGATTGATTGGACTAAACCAACAAAAAAAAAATGGCTGAAAAAATAGGGTTCAATAATCGATACAAGCAGAGGTGTGGTAGAAAATAGATACATATTATAGGTTGGTTTAAAATAATGAAGAAAAAAAATAATAACTAAACAATTCACATTTTTTTAAAAAAATCAAATCAAAAATTAGAAATAGGAAAAATTTACTTCAAAAGACCTGAGGTCTCATAGGCATAAGTTAAATTATAAAAAAAAAATCAATGCCATTTAATATGATCTATCGAGATTTTTTTTACGGAGGCTAGCATTCTTCGTAACTGAATCAAATTCCGCTAACGAAACCGACACAAGGGCCCCTCTTACTAAAAGGGATCACAACTGACCCATCAGGGTCTGAGGATCTAACTTAGTATCGGGAATCTCCAGGGGAATTTTATTTCCCTGGAAATGCTTTTTCCCCCAGAATTTTTTCAGCGATCGTAAATCTCAACAGAAATTATTTTCAAGGGAACAAAAAAATTATGAAATGACAGATAAATTTCCCTGGAAATTTTGTTCCCGATGCCAATAAATTTTGAGGGAAATATTCCCTCGTTATTTATGACCCTGAACTTTGCAGACAATTTAACTGCTAGTCTTTGGCACTCTGCCAGAGCTGTAAAACTGAACTGATTTTAGAAAAAAGTACGGTAATCGCTTTGTACCAATAAATGCTCGCAACAACATTTTTTAGTTTTTTTCTGTTATTACCGTTATAACGAAGAAATGTCCAAAAGAGTCAGAATCGCTCTAAAAAAGTATCGTCTGAAACTTTGGCATTCTGCCACAGCCGTAAAACTGAACCGATTTTAGAAAAAAGTACGGCAATCCCTTTCTCGCAACAAATACTTGAGACGCCATTTCCTCTTTTTTCATGAACCTTTACAAAAAAACTTGCAATCAAAAGAGTTGGAAATATTTTGATTTCCCAGACATTCCTCTTTTTATTTCGCATATTTTTTTTATTTTTTCCATATTATTTCTAGCAGTTAAATTGTCTGCAAAGTGCATCGTTATTTGCGTTCCCAAATTTCTTACGAGGGAAACATACCAAGGGAATTTTATATTCAGATTAACCCCAAATGCGTTTTTTTTAAGTAGATTCATCAACAATAACCGTTCGAGGAAAACTAAATTTATTAAGTATAATTAAGTATACGCGAGATTCGTCAGAAAAGATAATTTGTTGGGTAGTCACGGACCGTCTAAAAAATTTGTTAACAGAGCATTCAAATATGAGAATAAAAAACAAAGACTGATAAGAGTAAAGTGTTAAATTGTTTATAGTTTGTGCAGGACCATGGATTGGCATTTACGAATCCGGTTTTTATTTAGGCAATGCAGTTTGTCTCTAAGCAATAACATATTTTGACTATTCACCACATATTTGTTTTCACTGTCTTTTCAACTGCTCATTACTTTGACTTTTGCTTACCTTTTCTCTTGTGTTGGATTACAAATAAACCAAAGCATTTGTCGAAAATTGATTGAGAAAAAGATTTTAAGCGATTGCAACCTAAATCCATAAATTCGAACGTTTATGTTTATGCGAGTATGCAGCTTTACAAGTCCATGCGTCCTTATGCCCAATTCAAAAGTCTGGGAGGTCTACTTTGGAACCAGGAGAAATATTCTCCAGTCTACTTACTTACTAACTTCAGCCATATTTGCTATTATAAAGAAGTGAATTCATGGTAATTGTAAAATAGTTCTTTATATTTAGTAATATTATACATAGTTCACGCAGCAAGTTACATAATTGCTTTTCATTCGAGTATATATTGCGAATTCGATAATAGGCGTGACTACATAGCTTTAATTTACATTTAAAATAATAAACATTTTTCTCCTCTTGTTCTCTGAGCCTGAAGACAACAATCAGCTTTTGAAATGCACAGCTCATTTTTGGGGAGTAGTTTAATTAATCAATGCAAGGCTCGGAGAAAATGACCAAAGCATAGTGGCGGATATTTTAAATGTAAATTAAATTACATATAAACTGGAAAATCGCGTATTTAAAACTCGCATAGCTACACCAAAATAAACCTGCCAGCCTTTTGAATTCGTTAGCAGGATGCATAGAACTAAAAAACTGAATACTGACATCAAATCGAACCAAAAATAAGCTATCGTCTCTTAAACTAATGTTTTTGTCGTATATAGGTACGTTTTTTAAACTTTTGGTTTTCCTTGCATTAAATGGAGGCTTTTCAGTAAGGGTCATTTGTGGATAGTTTGAAATTAACATCTCTGTTGAAGTTCTCAGTTCTGTTTTATTTTTATTGTTGATCTAACTTTCCAGAATTTTGATTTATTATGAGCTTCCAAGATCTTTGTCTGGAACTGTAAGCATCTTTTTTGTTGAAAGGGATCACAATCAGATATTTCGGTCTATTCTGCTATTCATAGGGGAAAATTCCTTCTATAATCATTAATCACCTTTCTTCACTCACTTTGTTTTAAAAAGTTAACCTTATTTGAAATTATTTTGAAATAATCGAAGAAAAAATTATAAAAGTCGAACATTCAAGGCCTGTTGTTGTTCTGAGTTGTGACGTTATTTATAACAGAGTACGATATATCTGTTGTGTTTGAGAGTAGAGACATGATAACTTCAAAAGTCAATTTCTCTTGTAAAAGCATTTAAATCTTCAAAATAATTCTTCAATATTTAATTCAAAACCAATAAGAGACAGAAAAAAAATATATATCTAAAAATACATTCGAGTACTTAAGTGCTAAATGAGTATAATTTAATCTCATTTCTGGACGTTTATAGTCTTGTATTTCTTCTTGAGGTACTATTCTAAGTTTTTTTGTTTTTTTTTTGTTTTCTTTTTCTTACGATGATTTGCATTCTAAAATTGAACAAAAAAAAAATTATTAATACAAATTATAAAACAAAATGAATTTAGTACTTACTCTGAGTGACCTCCCATCCAAGTGGTATATTTAATCTTTCAATTTCTGCCTTTAACCAAACCCTTAATGGAGCAAAATATTGTAATAAGGCAGTTGGATCCATCTCACGTTTGCCTGTGAATCCTTCTAAAGAATCTTTCCAGTGTTTTAAGGCACCACTTTGTAGCATTTCCCTGGGAAATATAGGATTTTTTTTAATTCAATTATAAAAACTGATAGACAAACGACATGAATAAATAAGGAATGGTTTTAATTTAAAAAAAAAAAACTGAAACTCTCACAACAGTTGTTTCTAACAAACTCACTTAAAAGCATTTCCAGCTTCTGCACTTCCATGAACATCACATTGATCTAGAGTTAAATTAGGATCTCCTTCAACATACTGACCGGCTTTCTTACACATAGCTTTGTGGAATTGAAATTGGAAAATATGAGCAGCAAAATATCTTCAAAGAAAGAAAAGAAATAAATCATAAATGTATTGGAAGATTTTTTTGTAGGTAAACAAATGAAAACTTACCTACAGTACTCAACATCAGCGCTCACGTGATATTTAGCTGGTGGATCAAAATCATTTTCACTACGATCGACTGCTGGTTCTATACCACCATGTTCGGAGCGCATTCTCCAGAATCCACAATTCCAATTGGTTTCATTGATACTATCACGGAATACTGCATAGCGATATTTGTCCATGGTAAAGGCAAATGGCAGGAATGCAACCTTTTTCACGGCCTGAAATGAAAATAAAATAAAGACAAATCAGAAACGCATGAGGATAAACTTCTTTCAAGGAATTCAACAGAAATTACTGTTGAAAATGAGGAAAAGCGGAAGAAGTCACGCTGCCTAGCATACACAATTTTAGCCTTTAATTGATCCTGATCCTACCGGAAACTTCACCACTCCCAAAGAAGTACCTAAAATAATTCAAAATGAACGACAAAAAAAATCATCTGAACTAGATATGATTTTAAGCTGTATTCTACGGAAGTCCCCCAAGTCATGTTGCTATTTTTATCAATTCTGTTAAACAACTAAATCAACAACTTTATTTCCTAAACAGATGGAAGACAGCAAAGATATATCCTATACCAAAAAGGGTGACATATCATCCTATTTCTAGCTAAATCATTGATGGACTGATTTTGCAGAGGATTAAGACTTTTACTTATTCATAAATTAAACATTTTAAATTGTTCAGAAACACTAAATAAATTTATTTTCAAATATCTCGATTACAGATCCTTCTTCATCCAAATCGATAGCAACCCAATCAACAAAAAATAAGCCATCAGAACGAAAGTTGATCAAGGATACACATATATAATACACTAGCGTCGGACCAACCTCAACCATCTAATACAACAAATCTTCTCGTTGCCCACGACTAAATGACGTACGAAAAATTGAGACGTAAAACAACACGTGAGGAATCTCTGGGAATTCTACGAAAGATGGGGCACAAAATTTAACTTTGCCAATTTTAGCCTGCTTCAGAAGACAAGTGAGACGATGAAGCACGCAAGCGCTGCTGCGAGCTGTCACAACATCATCCTTCGTCTATCAGATGGAACACAACTAAAACCGAAGCCAAAAATTAAGTATGTACTTGGGGATAGACTCTGATGAGCGGTTACGATTCGACCCCCATGCAACTGCCATCCTTAAAAAGGCAAACTTCGCTTTTCACTTCATTCACCCGCTACTTTGGAAAAGGAACGTACTCAGCCAAAAGACGAAGCTGCTTCTCTACAAGCAACTTTCCAGTCTGGTTAACCATCTCAAAAACTGGCACGAAGAAGCCCGGAATGTTCAAAAAGAAAGTCTCCTAATAAACAAGAAAGAGTCCAAATAGCCATTGCATAACTTCTATCTTGGAAAAACCAATTAAAACGAAATAAAGATTTTCCTCACACACTACCCACTGCCTATACACAGCGAATATTAATCCGATACCCACTTACGGATTGGCAATATGGTGGACGACAATAGATAAACTAACGTATCTTAAAAGATAAACAAGGTACAGCGAAAATCTTGCATGTCTTGCATATCAGCCGAGCTATTCGCTAAACACTCTTCGCAGACATGTTACTTAACTTAACGTCTCAGAGTCATCTCCCAATGCTCAAATAACTATATTGGCCATACAATAATTTTAAAATCTTCACTGAAAGAAAACACCATCAAATGGCACAACGATGGATGGGGGACAGCGAAAGGTACATGTTGGGCAAATGGGACATCCCCAAGTATCTTCCAGAATGAAGTTAAACCGATTACACATTAAATGCGCAGAACTTAACCCCAGAGTTCATCACAAAAAAAAAAACCAACAAACTGCCCTAAAAGCACTTAAGTAGTCCTGTGCAATCAACTCCAAGCTAGTCGGCTATATCATGAATTCCATTCGTATCGTAGATTTGTTACGACTCCCGAAAAAGCAATCGTAAAGGAAATTTATATGAGGTTTTGCATTACGATGGTATCTGTGCCATTTTTTCGGGATACGAAGCAAATCTAGGTTATGAATGCAGTTGTGATAAGGCAGAGTATTGCAGTGTATAGAAAATCTAAGTGAACTTGGCAAGTTTAAAAAAGTCACTCTCTACTAAGTACTTGGACTCGTCGCGTCGAGGTCCAGGAAAATAAGTTATTTGCAAAAATAAGGGGAAATGCCTTTTCAAATGCTACCTTTATTTCGGAATAGGCGAAAACAAAATAAGAAAACAAAACAATTAAAAACTGATGAAGAGACCAGGATTATTTTTTTTTTTTTGTTGTAAATTGCGTTTTATTTCAAAAAAAAATTGTCAAGTCCTTATTGGAAAACCCTTTATTAAGGCTATTTTAAAACCGCTACCTGCTACCAAAAATTTAATATTTTTAACTTTGCCAGACGAAATTAAATACTCGCCACCTGACGCCATCACAGACGATTTTTTATAGTCCCCCCAAACTAGAAGCAGCGGCTACCTCAATTGGCGGTTGGCATTTGGCAAGCAGCTACGCGTGCTAAACGTTTATATAGCAGTTAGCCTCTAGGAAATCAACCCAAATTCTAACTATGAAGCTCGAAGGAAATCGTTAGGAAGAAGGTGGTTTGTAGTTCGAGGCACTGACAAATACACGGACAGCCGTAACTTAATATTTGAATATTATCTCGGGTTGGATTTTACTTTTATCTTTACGAGTCCTAAACGTATCCTAAAAATGCATATCGCAAAGTAAAATGGTTGCATAAAAAAACAATGGATCATGGTTCCAGAGCAAGAATTGAAGACACCAACGATCAGGTAAACGTCGCCGTAGAGACGCAATCGATGCTTAAAATATGAATATACTAATTTACCAAACGATGCAACGCCTTCAGCTACAGACTGAGCTAATCAAACTGAACGATTAAGACCAAAAATTCCTTGCAATGTGCAAGAAATTGGGATAGCCTTAGATAACAGCGGGAAAAAGCGTGGAATTAGTGTGAAAGATCGCGCGAAACCGCGCAGACAAAATAGCATGGGATGTCATGAAAAAAGCTTTGTACAGCAGAAAAAACGTAAAATAAAGTAAAAATCGCTAAAAAAGCGTAAAGATTTGCGAAAAATTTGCCAAATATCGCGGCAAAAAAAGAAAACCGTGGAAAAAAGAGTGCATGCTGGTGAAATATCTTGGAATATGGCGGAAAATAGCATGGGAAGTCATGAAAACGGTCAAGAATCACGCGAAAACGGACAAAAAGCTATGAAAGTTTTGCAAAAAAACACAGAAAGTTGCGGCAAATGTACGAAACATCGCAGACCACTGTGGAATACCGCGGAAAATAGAAGGAAAAGTCGCAAAAAAAAGCTTTAAGACTTGGAAAAATGTGCGACATATCGTAGACCACCGTCGAATAACGCGGAAAATAGCATGGAAATCTATGAAAACAGCGCCTAGTACCACAGAAAAAAATATAAAATACCGCCGAAGAAGCGTAGAAAGTCGCAAAAAAAATTGAAAAGTCGCGCTTGAAAAGCCTAAAATACTAGTAAATGAACTTTGATACACCGCGCACTTTTCCACAGCTTACCACTCTTCGGACGATATTTAAAGCATTAATTCGGATCCTCGCACATTTTCTCTGAGGTAGTCCATACGTTTTTCATGACTTTTTACGTGTTTTCCTCGACTTTTAACACTTTTTTCCGCAACTTAACACGTTTTTTTCACGTTATTCCGCCTTGTTCCCTAATTCTCACATGGACAACTGTATTTAGCCATTTGTGGGGTCTGTGATTGGTCAGCTGTCAAAAAAATCCTTCCAATTTGACAGCTGACCAATCACAGACCCGAGAAAAGACTAAATATTTAGTCTCTAACGTTTCCTGAACCTACCTATTTTGAAGCAAAGGACAAAGTTTGTCGGGTCAGCTTTTCAAAAATAAATTTAAATAAAGTGAAGATTAATTTTAGGATTCGTTTTCGATTGGAAGTCCCAAAGTATCCAGAAGTCTTCTAAAACTGTTTTATTGGCACAAAAGTAACACATATGACACATAAAAAAGGTTCAGAAGACTTCTGGATGCTTGCGGACTCTACTCGAATCGAAGTCCAATCGAAAACGATATTAGACCGACGAAGTTATGAGAATTTAACGTTCCTTTTTGAAAAATTCCTGAATTTCATTAAATATACCAGCACTATCGCCATGCGCACACTTACATTCTTAAAGAGCTCATTGATCCTGCTCTTCTCGTCCAGCTCTCCGCTCTTAACTAATCCAATTTTGGCCAAATGCTTTGGCGTTGCCACCGACAATGCAATAACATCACCAACAGCTTCATGGAATCCCGGATTTGGTGCCTGTCTGAATGGCATCGGCTGATGCTGATACTGCAAATAGTACTGAATGTGTCCAAGTTCATGATGAGCAATGTACAAATATCTTGTTGTGACTTCTGTGCATTGTTTGATTCGAACATCATCGGTTTCAAAGAAATCCCATGCACTAGCATGGCACACAACTTCTCGATCAGTGGGCTTCTCTAGGACACTTTCCTTCCAAAAGATTCTGAAGACAAACAAAAAAAAATACCATAAATCAAAAATGAAAAGGCGCCCAATGAAAAGATGAAAAGAAATGAATGAAATCTGAAAAGACACACACAAGCCGTTTGGGCTGAGATGAGATAAACCTCAGGAAGGTCAGTTTTTTTGTTGTTGTTTGATATTTTACTGATTCAGTAATTTAGTCGGAAGATTGTACAACAGAAAAGGTTATCAGCACGAGGGCATGATCGCGTAATCAAAAAAACTAAACCAACAAAAGTGAGGAGGAAGATGATGATGATGTATGGACTGGACCGTAGTAACTTACTCTGGCAATTTTGTCATATTCAAGGATTGGAAGAACTCATCTCCAAGTTGGAAAATCTTCACAGGAGTCAATCCTTGTTTGACCATTTCGCTGGTCACATCAACGTATGGCTTTTCTGGGTATGGAGTGAAGAGATCGGCGACTTCTTCCCAACTCTGGCCCCACATGTTGCCCAACAGATGCATTGGGATGTTTCCTTTCTCCGCAACGATTTTGTTTCCGTAGTGTTCGCGGAGCTTGTAACGCACGTAGCCATGGAGTTCCTTGTAGAATGGCAGGATGAGTTCATAGACGCGATCCAAGTTGTCTTCGAAGTTCTGGTCATCGTATTTTTCAATCCAATCCTCGGCATAAGAGTTGAAATCTAGAAAAAAAACCAGTCATTTAGGGTCCACCTGGGATTCTGCTAAGATCAAAACTTACCATTTAATTTAGCAGCTTTTCGACTGAGATTCACGTAGGTCTTGAAGTTCTCTCGCATTGGAGTGCCAGCTTGATCATAAAACACCTTCCAATAGTACTGAAGCTCCTCTGGATCTCGGCTATTCTTCAATCGCTCTTGAATGTTTGGTTCCAGGCTCAATGAACACTTCTCCTTATCCTTGAACGAACACACCTTCAAAGTGGCATAGTTCTTTTGCATGGCCGAAATGGCACTATGCAATTGCAAATGTTCCTCCTTTGGCAGGACATCAAAGCCAAGTCTAATGAGAATCTTTACTTGCCTATGGATATTATCATCCTCCAAATGCTGATAGCCCAACTCCAAGAGTTCCTCGGCTAGGGCCTTATTGAATGCTGCGTTTTGCGCCAAAATCTCATTTTTCTTTTGCATATTCTCATCGGTGACATTGGTATTGGCTATCCAATCGGCCAAAGTTGCACGATGGGTATGCAATCGCAGAGGCTCGTATTTGCGTTGTAAAAACATTGAAGCTTCAATTTCTCGCTTGGAACATGACGAAGCGGCCAAGGTCGAGGATAATGAACCCAAGCCAAGGATCAGACCAATGACAATGTGTATTAGTAGTTGATTCATCCTGATAGTTAGTTAGTCCACCACGAACGCAGGCCCAACACAGACTGATTGAAATTCTTATAAAATGCTCTCTAGATTCTTGAAATTGATTCTTTTCCGACAACGACGACGACGAGTCGTAGTCTTTTTAACAAGGTTATCGCTAGAGATGGCTGTACTCCCGCTCGGCACTTGAACAAAAAGAAAAGTTGATAACTACTTGCATGATGAGCGATAAGCCGGTTTAGCGAGTCCAAGCTAAAAATCAATTTTTGTTTTTGTATTTTTTTTTTTATTGAAAATTGATACAAAAATAGGACAAAATAAATGGATGGACGGACAACAACAACAACAAAAAAAAAATAAAACAAAAAGATGAAAAATGTTATCAAAACAAAAAAATAGGTTGGTGTCGGTAAGTAGTGTTCCAGAGCCGTATAGAAAAGAAGCATAGGAAGGGGTGGTTCACATGGAATACTAGAAGTTCATCCGACATGGCTCGGGGGTATGATAGGATAAAAGTGACTTTACGGGTGGATTTATTGTCATCCTGCACCAGCGGCTCTGTTTAGCGAGTCTTTATCAACTTATCCTTGTAATTCTTGAGTTTTTTTCAGGATCTTGTGAAGTATGAAATCTTGAGCTTTGTTTTAGAGACTCATAGGTATCTGTTATAACCTGGGGTTCAAGAACATTCAGTTCAGTTCAGTTGAGAGGCTTTGATTGGCTAAATTTCATTTAGTGACATTTTGCCAAACGGCGGGAAACCAGGAAGAAATCAAGGTGGGTAACCGGATGGGAAAATAGTTGGGAAACCAGGCAGGAAAAAAGGAATGAAACCAGGCGGGAATTCAGACAGGATAACTAGTGGCAAACAAGATGGGATAACATCCGGGAAACCAGTTGAAAAAACGAGCGATAACGTAAACGTTCGTTCGTTTACGTATGCGACGGTTCCATACCAAGTGGGAAACCAAGCGAGAAGAAAACCAGCGTTAAACCAGGTCGGAAACCAGGCAGGCAAGCAGTAAAGAAACCAGACGGGAAACCGGGTATATCAGGTGGGAAAACAAGCGAGAAACATGTGGGGAACTGGGAGGAAAACTGAGCGGGAAACACAACTAGATTACTTGCTACTGGGAACCTACAAGAAGTTTCTGTAGCAAAGTCATCATCATTGCAAGATTATCAGTGAAGGGGAATATTTTTAATCTCTTGCTGAAACTTATGCAAAGTTGGATTCCTATAAGAGCTCCTTTGAAGGACCTTTTACTATTTGTCACACGCTGTTTGCTTCTGCAGTGCTTGTGAATGAAGGTTTTAAGGATATTCGCTAATGTGCTCTAATGTGAATTGCATAAATCTTATAAGAAGGCCTTATATGACCTTATTTCACTGTTCGTAACAGATTTTTATGAGAACTCCTAAATTTGGTATTAAAGAAGCCAACCTGAACTCATACATACAAGTTTTCAATGACACTCTCTGAAACAGATCTTAAAGACACCTTTAACTAAAATATATAAGGATTCATTGGAACTATCATCTAGGAGTCCTTAAAATGGCCTTTTTCCTTCAAAATGGATGAATTGCATTATGCTAAGCTTTAATTTTAGCGAAGGGACATAGATCCTGATTCTTTTTTCTGGAGGGACTACTGTCCCACCACAGTGGGTCATAAGGTCCGAATTGATTACATGACCTTTGTCGTATGCAAAGTTTGATATTTCTCCTTTGTAGGTCCTTTCTACTCTACATGCTTTTTGCTTCGGCATTGCTTGTGAAGGAAGGTTTTAAATGACTTGCTGTAACTCTTATAAGAAAGCCTTTATAAGACCTTTTTACACTGTTCGTAACAGACTAATTTAAAATTCTTCTATTTATTCTTACAGAAAGCCGCTCCTGAACTCACACACATAAGTTTTCAATGTGACACTCTTAAAACAGGTCGTAAGGACGCCTTTTTTACCTAAAATATAAAACTGCTTCCTTCAAACACTGCCCTCCTCTAGAAATCCTTAAAAGGACCTCAAAATGGTTGTCTCGCATAAGTATGCCTTACATTAAATCGATATGGTTTGAAGAGTAGAAACAAATTGAACCTTATACAAATTAAATTATTGTTTGGATTAAATTGTTACAGCTTGGTGAATACTGGCCTAACTGTATTTATGGAATCTTGGAGAGATTAGGACCCATATTCTATAACTGCAGTGGCTTGAGGCAGCGCTTATAATCATACGAACCGGTCGAGACCACTTATAAAGCACTATTTTAACATTTACGAGGACTCTTAAGTTATGAGGTGAATACCGGTCATAGGCTTTATAGGGAGAATAAAGTTCTATGTTCATTGACTTACTCTAAAATGCTTGAATATTTGAATCCAGCGATATTTTTTGTGTCTCCGGTTTTTAAATAATCACCCTGTTATTATCAGCTGCAGATTTCCTTCATCTCCTAAGACATTTTTTTGTTCTTAAAATTGCCATCGAGCTTGGAAAACCTCCTATTTATAATTAATCTTATCAGTTTAAGCTCTGCTTAAAAGATTTTTCTCACCTAATGAATTATGTTCAATTTGTTTCCACCCTATGGCAAAATTCAAATCAAACTTACGTCCTACCTTGCCGACTTTTAACTTTTATATTCATCCGTAAGCAGCACCATCGCATTTAATCTGTCATTTTACCGCAAAATGTCACTTTTGAAGAGAAAAATTCCACAGAACAAACAACTTCCAATTTGCTCTTCAGTTTTGTTGTCACTTTGTTCGTTGAAGGTGGAACTGCGGTTCGTGTCCGTCGCGAAATTGAATGAAATTCTTACAAAATTTTATGTTTTTCCTTTTTTAAAATATTATTACTTTGTAATTGTGGTGTTTTTTGTTGTCTAATTAAATGTGATAATTAATTAAAATAAATCTCATAAAGTGAATCTCAATTGTTTTAGCATAAAAAGTGTTTCATTTTAACCACGTCTTCGTCTGTCGTAAGAAAATCATAAAATAAAATAAATCAAAAAAAAAAAAGATGAGCATGTAAGCGAATAAATAAAATAAAAAATCAACAAACGAAAGGAATTTCTTCCAAGAATAAACGAGTGGCCAAGTTAGAAGAATAATAATCCTTCCTTCTGCCCTCAAAGTGCTGCTTCTGGAGTTCAATTACTCCTCATCATCTTGTTCGTTTTTCGCTCGTTGCAAATGCTCCAATTTGTTGTTGAAGATTAAAAAAAAAGCAGAAAAAGTTCGTGTTTTTTTTTTTTGTTGTGTTTTTGCTGCTGCTGCATCTTCTAAAGTGTGTTGTCTGCCTCTTCAATAAGAAGAAAGTTTCTGTGTCACAACCTGGTTTTTTGTTTTTGTGCGTTTTTTTTTTTATTTTGTATTTATTTTAAAGTGCGCGTTGTTTTCCCTTTACGGCAAAAAAAAATAAAATAAAAATAAAATAAGTGTGTGCTCTGCTGCAAGATGAACAACCATTCGACACCTCCTCAGCAGCGTCACGGCCATGCCACCGTCGTCGCTGCTGTGGTGGCTGCTGCTTCAGGTCCTCCATCTTCATCTTCTTCTTCGGGTCATCATCATCATCATCATGGTGTTTTGCATCCACCATTCATCAGCAATTCACTGGCCATTCGACAGGAGATCCAACGCTTCGAAAGTGTCCATCCGTCAATTTATGCGATATACGATTTGATTGATTTGCTGCCTGACGCCCAGATAGCCCAACAGATCCGGGATCATGTTGTTTGCATTGAAGGTAAGTTCTATATTTTGTTGTTGTTTTTTTCTTCTTCATTATTCGAGCAATTCCATTTTTATCATTTTTCTCCCATTGGGAAGAAGAGTGAAACTGTATTTTATAAAATCTTTGAGAAGAGAAGCAACAAGAAACCGGCTTTTGTGGTGATCACAAAGCAGTGGTCGGTTATTGTCGTTGTCGGTGAACTTGGATTTTATTTGTTTACATTCAAATTGGAGGGAAACTGGTAAAAAAAGATGAAAAAAAAAAGATCACAGGGAACACAGGTTTTGGTTTTGTTTTGAAGATTTTACGATCAGGTCACGAAGTGCTTGAAAAAAATATTTTCACGTGAAATGGAGCTCCAAAGAGCTCTTTAGAAACTTGAGAAAATGTTTTGAGAATTTTTCAAGAATCAGCTCAGCTTGTAGAACATCTTGTCTGTTCAAGAGGCAACAAATGGGATAACACATGTGAGCCCCACCTGGAGAAAACGCCAATTTTTTGTATGGATAAGGCAAGTACTGTTCCCTAAAACAAGGAGAAGGCAAAGTCATTTGGAATTCCAGCTTGTATGAATTAAACCGGAAATGCAAGTAGTGACCTTAAAGAAATGTGTAATTTATTCCCTTCATTTTTGGCCCCATATATGAGGAACTACGATGAGTTGTACGCAATCTACCTTGAAGCAGACATAGTGACAAAAATTAAGTTCGGTAGACTCCGGTGGGCAGGGCACCTAGCTCGTATGAGCGAAGAGGAACCTGCTCGGAAAGTCTTTTGCTGCTACATTCTATGGTAGACGGCAGCGTGGTAGACAATGCTTGCGCTGGAGAGATGGCGTAGACCAGGACGGCCGAAGTCTTGGAGTGCGCAACTGGATGGCGTCGCGTCGGCTCGAGATTGAGATAGGTGGAGAGACTTGTTGAAAGAGGCCAGGACCGGACCCCGGTTGTCGAGCCGATGATGATGATTAGTTTACCCCCGGATAATATTCCTGCAATATTTTTAAAAAATTGCAAATCAAATCTGGCAAAACTCCAACTCCTCATTTTCAACTCCTCTTTAAGTAATGGTGTTTTCCTCAACTGTTGGAAAAGCTCTTGGCAATCTGAATTGACAAACCGGTTTAAATATGTAAAAATAGGTCCAAAAGTATCAGCTCTGGAGAGTTCCTCAAGGCAGTCATTTAGGACCTCTTTTGTTCCTGCTATTTATTAATAACTTGCCCTCAATTGTTTTCATATATTTTATGTTTAATCTTTTGCAAATGTTGTAAAAATATATAAAAAAGATTAAATCTTTGATAGAACTTCAGGATGACCTAGATAACTTATTCGAATGTGGTTTCCGGATCACCTTTCTTTTTCTAGAATGTCAGTCAAGTTAGCACTACAAGTTTCAAATTTCAAAAAAGTATTGATGCAATTTATTGTCGTGAATTTGTCGTGACAAAAAAAAAATTGTCGCGTCTCGTTTTTTTAAAACTAACCCCTGGTAGTGCTAACTTGACACATATAGCAGGACCGGGATGATGAGTGTTCTATAAAGTGTCTCATTGGTTCCTCTCGATAGGGCTTTTTCCTAAATTTGAAAATAGTGCCCGATGTACTGGCATGGGTGTCCCGTATTACATTTACAAGCACAATGTTAAAACAGCTGCATGACAGTGCGTTGCCTTGTCTATGCCCTCTTGTGGCTTTGAACATTTCCGTAAAGTCCTTACCAACTTTGACGGAACAGCGAGCAGTTTGGTTTGCAATTTAACCATGGATCGTCTTACAAATGAACAGCGCTTGCAAATTATTGAATTTTACTATCAAAATTCGTGCTCGGTTCGAAATGTTCATCGCGCGCTACTTCCATTTTATGGTCAGCATTCTCGACCTTCTGAGCAGTCTATTCGGAAGATTGTGACCAAATTTCGCACCAAATTTACTTTGTTGGACATTAAACCACCAACACGTTTACGTACTGTGCGTAGTGAAGAAAATATTTCGGCCGTATCAGCTAGTGTGACAAAAGACCGCGAAATGTCGATTCGGCACCGTTCCCAGCAGTTAGGCCTTTGTTACAGCACTACGTGGAAAATTTTGCGGAAGGATTTGGGCGTAAAGCCTTTTAAGATACAGCTGGTGCAAGAACTAAAGCCAGCCGACCTACCACAATTTTTGGTGAATGGGCTCTTGAAAAGCTGGCCGAGGATCCGCTTTTTTATCGAAAAATTGTGTTCAGCGATGAGGCTCATTTTTGGTTGAATGGGTACGTGAATAAGCAAAATTGCCGCATTTGGAGTGAAGATCAGCCAGAAGCATTGCAACAGCTACCACTGCATCCCGAAAAAGCCACTGTTTGGTGCGGTTTATGGGCCGGTGGCATTATTGGGCCATATTTCTTCAAAGATGATGCGAATCGCAGCGTTACTGTCAATGGTGAACGCTACCGAGCGATGATAACAAACTTTTTTTTGCCCGAAATGGAAGTTCTTGACTTGCATGATATGTGGTTTCAACAAGACGATGCCACATGCCACACAGCACGCGAAACAATGTCGCAATTGCGAGGCGAGTTTGGTGAACAGTTAATTTCACGTTTCGGGCCGGTCAATTGGCCGCCTAGATCGTGCGATTTGACACCATTAGATTATTTTTTGTGGGGGTATGTCAAGGCTAATGTCTATAGGGACAAGCCCGCTTCAATTGACGCACTGGAAGCCAACATCCATGCATTCATTCGTGAGATACCGGCCGATATGTGTGAAAGAGTATGCCAAAATTGGACTCAGTGGATGGGCTACCTTAGACGCAGCCGCGGTCAACATTTGCATGAAATTATCTTTAAACATTCAATTGCAATGTTCAAACTATCGATTCAAATAAATATTTCATTCATTTTTTTTTTTTTTTTTTTTTTTTTTTTTTTAAAGTTCTAAACCTCTTAAAAAATCACCCTTTATATTCTTGGGTTTTCTCCAGGATCTGGCGTAATGTCGGTGGTAGATTTTTTCGCATTGATAAGGACCTATTAGATCATCAGCAAACGGCTGAAAAGGATCTTATAGGCGATGTTCAAAAGACTTATGCCTCTATAGTTGGCGCATGTTTGGCGGTCTCCTTTTTTGTGGATCGGGCAGATGGTACTGAGGTTCCACTCATCGGGCATACTTTCCTCCGACCATATTTTGCAGATGAGATGGTGTATGCTCCTTACCAGCTCATCTCCCGAGTGCTTAAAAAGTTCCGCTTGTAGACCTCTTTACTGCAAAAACATCTATGCATCTCCTCATCTTCGCGTTGCTGGTGTTCTTTTTCTTCCTCCTAAGTAAGCGTTTCTCATCCTTCCTTTGCTCAACATAGAGATTTCTGGTGTCACTCTTATCTCTCTGGAGCCACGACTTGTATGCCTCCGTTTTAGCTTTGTTTGCCTGAGCACATTCGGAGTCGAACCAGGCAGAGGTTTCTAGGGGGAGGCTGAGAGAAACCTAATACCTCTGACGCAGCACTTCTTATGGCTTGTTGACATAGCTGCCATTGGTCTTCCGGGTTCATGTCATCAGTCGAAGGATTTCTCGGAAGCTCAAATGATACGCGGTCTCTTCCGATTTAAGTCTTCCAACATTAAATTTCCTCGGCGTAGATGGTGTTCGCCTAAGAGCTTCCAAGGAGATCCGTACTCGAAACTTTGCACCGACTAAGTAGTGATCCGAGTCAATGTTTGCTCCTCGGAAAGTACAAACATTTAGGATCCTGGAGGAATGTCTTCCATCAATCGCAACATGGTCGATTTGGTTGCAGATTCGACCATCTGGGGATCGCCATCTGCCCTTGTGGATGTCGGGACGTAGGAATCGTGTGCTACTCAGCACCATGTTTTTTCCCGCTGCAAAGTCGATGAACCAGAGTCCGTTCTCGGAAGTGGTGTCGTGCTGGCTGTGTTTTCCGATACTCATACCAAAGATGTCCACCCTCCCAAATTTGGCATTAAAGTCTCCCAAGAGAATTTTAATAATAAATATAACAGTCTTCTGTAGTTCTCCGGCCCTGTCCATCCCATCGCATCTCCTGGAGGGCTGTTACATCAGCTTGGAAACTGGCGAGGGTCTCGGCTCTCGACTAGCTGCTCGGCCTTGCCTGGCCTGTTAAGTGTACGCACGTTCCATGTACAAATGCGTAAATCGTTAACCGTTTTTCGTTTGCGGGGGGGGGGGGGGGGGGTCGTCAACAATGTTGGTTTGTTCATCCGAGGCATTAGATCGTGTTGGGGTTGGATATTGAGATCGTATCTTTCATCAATAAAGCGTCATTCCGGGAACGCCTATTTTGGGATGAAATAAATATTAAAATTATAATTTTCTGTCAAATCGGGACCACTACAACAAAATCTAAAAAATATTTAGTTTTTATTTTGTGAGAAAGAAAATAAACGATAATACTGAGCAAAGCGTCATTTCGGGAACGTCACTTCCAGGAACGCTTTTAGGCTATGAATAGGTAATTTAGTATTCTCGAAAAAAATCTGAATATTTTTGATATTTTAAGCTAGAATCTAATACAAATATGACTTGAATATGGATTCTTATCATAAAATTAGTGAACAAGCTTGAAAAAAAGGATTGGATCAAGGCAGTCAATGAAGCGCAACTTCTGGCATTTTTTTTTTTAAACAAAACAAAACTTATCGAGTTTACTTTCATTGTTGAATCAAACCATCGTAGGGTTTTTCACTTAACCGAACTATTTTAAGCCAAACCCTTTTTTTTTATTGTTGGAAATTATCAATGTGGTCCTTAAAACGAACAAAGCTTCAAAAAATGAACAAAAGAAAGTCATTTGATTTTCTTTGGCTTTACAAATTCGTTTTGGCAATTCTGTAAATGACATGAAATTTGTTACACATAAGCTCCAATCATGCAGGATGAATATTTTAACTTTTTTTTGTTTGTCCCACAAATACCACCCAAAGGCCTAACTTCAAATTATTTCCAATTCATATTGAATACAAAAGAGAGAAGAAAGGAAGGCAAAAAAAAAAGGAATATGTATTGAAATTTCCTGTTGAAAATATACTTCCCAAGTATCGTTTGTTTAATTTTCACATGACATTTCCATTCACCCCCCTACCCTCCTATAAAGTCGTCAAATTCTCTCTCCAAATCCTCAAAACCAAAACAAAAAAAAAACTGGACATTCTCTCGTCTATGATAGCCCTGCCATTCAATAAATTTCCATCATGAATCAATTGGCACCAACCCTTAACTGTTGTAATTCTCTCTCTCTCTCTGTCTTTCTATCCCTTTGTGTTTTGTGTGAAAGATAGTTTAAATATCCCAAACGTATGTGTAACTGAAGGACAGCAACTGTGAAACCCTCTTAAATCTTGGAGAATTCTTGTAGCACCCTTGAGACTATCTGTCTTAGCTGTCATTCCTTCATCTTATGTGTGTCTTTGAATAATCGCCTGCCATATCTCTGTAAATGACTTTAAAGGAGATGGAGAGTTTTTTTTCGTTTTTTTGTATTTTATTTTTGAAGGTGGGAGACGACCCTTAAGAATATCACACACAGCAAGTTCAACCCTCTGGTGGATTACAAACTCATTTTAGCCTCCCCCTCCCATTCCATTGAAGGAAAAAAAAACACACGCTCGACATTTTTATTCATTCATTCATACATTTTTCAGTCACACAACACAGGGGGTGCTGAACACACTCAACTCAACTCAACGAACAAACCAAACGAATTGCATTCTAAACAATTACGCGCAAATCATCTTCCATTCACTGACATTACCGTTAAAGACCCAATGCCGCCACCATGACCAAACAAAAAAAAAAAAAATGACAAAATTGGCACTCCAGTGGTATAGAGTTTTTTGACAAAGTCTGAATAGACGAAACAGATGAGGGCGATTGGCGTGGGCGACCGACGACGCAACGCGACGTGGTTGTGAAGTCGAAGGAGATCTTTTAGAATTTCAACTGTCAACACAGGAAGTGAAATACTCCTCTGCATCGTTCGTATGCAATTGTCACTGCAATGCAAAAACGGAAATGGGGTGCATATGATCACGACAACCAACGACTACAAAAACGGTCGATGGTATGAGAGAGTGAATATATGAGAAACAAATGGCCAATTGCGCATATTGCAGGAGTCGGTTGTGGGTACATTGAACGCAAAAAAAAAAATATTCATATGAGCGAGGATGAATCAGTAGTGGCGGACAAATGTCCTGCCTGGATACGAGACTACGAGACATAGACGACAATCAGTGACAGTGTGGCACCGACAAACATCGCGCTGGTGTCTACTACCAACTGCCAATGTCATCATTGCACTTGTGTTGTCTCATCAGATTGCCAACTGAGGTTTTTTATTTTTCTTATTGGAAGGTTAGACAATGGAATGGAGTTTCCAATAGGAAGTTTAATTGATGTTCAAACATATTGGGATAACTTTTTTACCGATTTATTGAGCCCGGATAAGGTCGGATAATATTAAATAGCAAGATTTTGGATGACTAACCGCCTAAAAAATGTTTAAAAAAATTCGGATAAAGATCTAACATACTTAAAAGGAGTTTCCCACAGGAAGTTTAATTGATTTTTTAGTTCGGATAAGGTCGGATAATATTAAATAGCAAGAATAAGGATGAGAAACTGCCTAAAGAAAGCTTAAAAAGATTCGGATAAAGATGTAATGTACAAGAATGGAAGTTTAATTGATGTTTGAGTCCGGATAAGTTCGGATAATATCAAATAGGAAGAATTAGGATAACAAACTGCCTAAAAAATGCTTAAAATGATTTGGGTAAAGATTAAATCAACAAAAAATCTTGTAAATTACTTTTTAGAAATCCGGATAAAAATTCCAATCGGAAAGTAGATAAAAGCAAAGAAAAAAATGTGGAATTTAATCAAAATGAAAGCAAAAATAACACCAAGATAACCCTTATCAGATAAAAAGACCCGGATAAACTTGGATAAGCTCTTTAACTTGGATAGGCTTGGATAAGGCCGCATAATATCAAAAAACAAGAATCAAGATGACAACCCGTCTAAAAAAAGCTTAAAAATATTCGGATAAAGATGTTATGTAAAAGAATGGAAGTTTAATTGATGTTTGGGTCCGGATAAGTTCGGATAATATCAAATAGCAAGACATGGGATGAAAAACCGACTAAAAATAGACTTTAAAGGATTCGGATAAAGATGTATTATACAAGAAAATCGTGAAAATTCTTTGGAATTTGATCAAAATGATAGCAAAAATAGCACCAAGATAACGCTAATCACATTGAAAGGACTCGAATAAGCTTGCATAAGATCACATGGCTTGGATAAAATCACAAAACCAAAAATGAAACTGAAATTTGACTTGGATAAACTGTTATACATATAAGACTCGGATAATAAAAGTTGAAAAAAATATTGCAAACGTGGTTCTACTGAATAAATATGATACCAATATTGGATCTATAAAAAACCCAAACCTTTATTAGAATTTGTCAAGGTTCAGTTAAAATATATTTTAACTCTGGATAACCATAATCACGTAATATGAGCCCGGATAAGCTTGGAAAAATCCAGATAGCAGCAGATACTGTCACAAAACCAAAAATGAAGCTGAAATTTGACTTGGATAAACTGTTATATAAGATTAGGATAGCAAAAGTAAAACAAAATATTGCAAACGTGGTTCTGGCGAAAAAATGGGATACCAACTTTGGATCTACAAAGAAACCCAAACCTTTATTCAGGTTTGTCAATATTCAGTTAAAACTGATTAGCATTAAATTTATTTTAACTCTGGATAACAATAATCACGTAATATTAGACCGGATAAGAATAGTTAAGTCCAGATAGCAGCAGATAATATTACAAAGCTAAATCAAAATCAGAATTTTTACTCGGATAAAGCTATTATCCGCAAACATTCAAAGAAAATGATATATATGTCACATTGTAGGCTGGCAAAATGCCTTTTAAACTAGGATACAAACCTTACATATACAATAAACCAAAAAAAAAACTTATTAAAAATTGTCAAAACTCTCCGAAAACTATCAACATTAAGACAAATGTAATACAGGATAACCCGTAGAAGCTTTAAATGCTCTCGGATAAGGCCGGATAACCTTAAATCTTTCCACATAGAAACACACAAAAATAAAAAAATGCCTTCAAATTGTATTAAATGCATCCGAATAAAGCTGTTTTGTATTAATTATTAAAGAGAATGTAGTAAAAGCTTTCCTGGAAGATGAAACAAAATTATGTTAAAGGTAAAAATTGAAAAATGATTTATTTCAAACTGATTAAAAATAAAATAAACATTCTTAAAAATAATCTTCGTTCATTGACTGAGAACGAATAATAAAATACATATGAAAATAGCCTTGAAAAATGCCTGAAAAGACTCGGATAAAAACTATTAAAGCATCTCAATGAGGGGAATAAATGGAATTAATTGAGATACGGATTCCATATTATTATTTGCAAAATAAATGGAGAAATATTTTTAAGTATGGCATAGTTAAATTAGAATAGATACCTAAAAGACTTGTAATCCTAAAACTGCAACGGATAAACAGAAAACTCAGAATTATGTTGGATAATCTTAACTAAATTAATCAAAAAATACTTAAACTTTTCTGAGTAGACTCGGATAAATCTGTTATAGCCGGCAAATAATTTAGATACAACCGGATAACTTCGCATAATCTCAACTACTTTAAAAAAACTACAAAAAAGTTCTGAAATTTGCTTTTATAGGCTTTTTTCAATTTCAATTCGCTTTTATATAACAACTGAAAACTGAATGGCTCACTACAAATTGCCTCCAACGAATAAACACGAAAAAAATATTCTTAAACCCATCAAATGTGCACTTGCATAGTCTCGGATAACAGCGATCATTCCTGATCACAATAATTAAGCGTGGATTTCATTTAAAACAACCGGATAAAATTAAATTTTACTAAAAAATATATTTTAAAATGTAATTAAGTGATACAACTAATTTTTTAAAATACCAAAAATCGTTAAATTAGCTCTCGGATAATTTCGGATAATACAAACCAATGTCTTAAAATGTCGAGAATTTATTCATTATAAGATTGATAAGTTAAAATTAATTAAAACTATGTTCGGATAAGAAAAAAACCTAAACGGATAAAAAATAACGAAATAATATCACAGAATAAGTCTGAGAATTTATCTAAAATGTTCAACTTAAAGCGTAGAATGAGAAAATTTATCAGATTCATTATGATAAACTGATTAAAAAATAAAATTAACCTAAGTTGGCAATCCTTTCCAAAAAGAAATAAATACTCTTTGAATGCTAATCGAATTGAAATTGAAAGTTTACCGGCAGCCGGCCGGTCGGCCGGCGGCGCTTGGGCACATGAATCGAATAAAATGAGGAAACTAGAGTCGCCCTTTGGAACTGCAGAGGACCCAAACAGAGTTATACAAAAAGTTTTTAATTCTATTTTGTTTTTTTGATTTTTTCTGATTTTGTTTGATTTTGTTGTTGGTATGGAATAGAGAATGATGGTTGCCTGTGTGCTTTGCATTCAAAATGCATTGCGATGGTGGTAATATGTGTGCATTGCCTATTACGTTGATACTCGTAGAAAAGAGGGAGTTAAAATGGCTGTTTTTTTTGTATTTGTTAAGTCTGACCAAAAACCATCATCGTTCAGGGTCTGCTGCTCTCACTTAAGGGAGAGTTTTGGCCATTTCGCAGATTTATTTTGTTTTTTTTTTTGTTTCTTTTTTTATTTTTAATGGAAAAATTCGATTTGCCGAGAGACGTTTTAATCCGTTCATTCAAATTGGATTTCTCACTTTTTGTTGCTGTTTGGGGGGGAATCAAAGAATGCACCTTCAATCTCTAGAGCTCATTTTATCTGCGCTGTGTCACTTACTTGGCAGTGATTGATTTTGTGTGTGCTTCTGATTTTTTTTTTCGTGCTGCTCGCGTAATTACTTGGATTGCTTCAGTCAGTTTTGCTATATGTGTGCTCTATTACTTAGGTACTATCATCCCCCAGAAGGAAGCGACCCATATTCCCAATCTAATCTATTTTTTTTCCTTTCCGTTTTTTTTTTATGTAACAGTGGGATACAGCTTCGTGAGATAGATTGGAGACAGTTGGATGAGTGCAACTCAATGAGGAGAGTACATTGGAAGAGAAGGAGTCTCATCTATGTAGTTGTTGATAGTATAGTCAGTTTCTTATCGGGAAAGGAAATATGGGGCGTTGAAAGGGGGCGTCATGTTGAGAAGGAAATTTATATTTTTTGTCGTAATTTGTTTTGCAATTGACAGCTTTATAAAATAGTGGAGAAGATTAATTGAACTTCTTGATTTGATTTTTTAATATTCGAAAGAATTGTCAAAGCAAGTGTTGCATCTTTAACAAAACTTAGTAATTCCTATGTCATTAATACTTATTTTCTAATTCGTTAACAGACACTATCCGAAAGAATTTAAACCTCTGAACATTTTCAAATTACATCCTTTTTGTTTGTTACTTTATCTGAGATTACGTGAATCAATTTTATTGGTAATTTGTCAGTTACTAACAAAAAACATCTATATTTGTCTAAAAATAGTCTTTTCTTTTTTCATATAAAAAATGAATATGCATTATCCGACGTTATCCGAAGGTTTAAAAGTCTATAAAAGTTCATCAAATTCAATCTAAGAAATGTTCTCCTTCATTTGATGGTTTATCCGAAACATTCTTAGTGATTTTTGAGTCGCTTTCAAGCAATTTCTTTTATCTCAGAAAATAATCGTTTACTTACTTAATGTGATAAAATTAAATGGTAGTCTTATACAATGCTTTGGCTTTTTATTATTTGTTTCCTAAACTGAATATACCCTTGAGTCACCCATAAAATTTTAATTGACTAATTACGGTACGGGTCATCCTTTTTAGTGAAATTGACGAAACTTACAAGTCTTATCGAAAATTATACAATAGTTTTTGATTCTGTTGAATATTTATTTAATTTGGAAGAATTTCAAGCGTCATAGTCCTTATCCGTTTTTATCCGGAATCACTTGAATCCATCGAATTTTATAGAAGATACAAAAAATAGAACTCCTGTTCGACATTATCCAAACTATTTTGAATTTATAGAATAATATTTTCAAGTCGAATTTAGAGGCCATATCTTTTATCTTTTCATCCGAAATGATCAGGACTATCCAGATTTATTAAAACTGAAGAAACTTGAAAATTATAAGAGTTATCCAGTGCAGCAGCAAATATACAATTTTTTTTTTAAGTTTAAGGGACTATTTTTTTAATTTTATGTCGTGTTTTTATTTCTTATTATTATTTAACACAAGATACAAATTAATTTTGTTATTGCTATCAATTGTTATCCAAAAGTATCCAAGATAACTTGAATATGTAAAAAAGCATCCAACTCCATTTGATGGATAAATTCCTTCTAATTATGTGTTATCCAGAAAGATTACCCGGGTTTTTAGAAATCGTTTTACTAAATTAAATATAAAAATTACTTATCAAATCTTATCCGAAATGATTTAAGCCTATAGTTTATTATCCAGAAATTAATTATCCGATTTTATCCGCAATCATTTGGATTTACCGTATATTTTATAATTACTTATTCAATCTTATCCGAAATTATTTGGATCTACCGTATATTATCCATAAATTACTTATCCAACCTTATTCGAAACCATATGAGTCCACTGTATATTATTCAAAAAGTACTTATCCGAAATTATTTTAGCCTACCATAAATTATGCAAAAATTACTTATCCAACCTTATCCGAAATCATTTAAGTTTATCGTATATTATCCCGAAATTACTTATCCAACTTTATCCGAAATCATTTGAGTCTACCGTTTATTATCCAGAAATTGCTATCATTAACTTTACTTATCCGAAATCATTTGAGTCTATCGTATGTTATCCGAAATTACTTATCCAACTTTTTCCGAAACCATTTGAGTCTACCGTTTATTACCCAAAAATTTCTATCCGAACTTATCCGAAATCATTTAAGTCTACCGTATATTATCCAAAAATTGCTATCATTAATTTTACTTATCCGAAATCATCTGAGTCTTCCTTACATTATTCAGAAATTACTTATCCAGCCTTATCCGAAATTATTTGAGTCCACCGTATATCCAGAAATAATTTATCCGATCTTATCCGAAAAAAAAATATGGATCCACCATAAATTATTCACAAATTACTTATCCAACCTTATCCGAAATCATTTGAATCTACCGTATATTATCCAAAAATGACTAATCCGACCTTATCCGGAATCATTTCAGTCTACTATAGGCCTCTGGATTTTGTAAAATTGCCACAACTTTAGAAACTGCAATTCTTATCCAACTTTATCCGACACCATTTGAACAGCATCAAAATTCATAAAGAGCTTACTTTTAAATAGTTTGTCAAAATTCTATAAATACCTTCTAATTCCACAAAACAAAAATTCTAAATTCCTCCAGTCGTTTCCATGTATGATTATTAACATGTGCACCATCTAAAATTCCTCAAAAAAAAAAAAAACTATTCCAGCAAATTGGAATTTGATTTTGCATTCCTTCAAAATGCGATCTTTAAAAAAAAATAATTTCAAATTAAAAAGAAATACATTTTAACAAGGAAATAAATTCCAAATGAATCGAAATTCCTCATTCGAACACCATCATCCGTCGTTCAATTAAATTCTTCCTTCCCAGATGTTCAACAGCGAAAAAAAATAACATTCCCCACAAGGAAGTAAGAAAAGGCTTCCCCTAAATTAAACAATACCAAATTCCCTATAATGACACTCATTCGAAAAAATCACTTGAAACTTTATTAAGTTTGGAAAATTTATGTTTAAATGCGTCACAACCCACAACAAAATGCGGCATCAAGTTATCCCCCCACGAAATAATAATAATAAAAAAAAAAAGAAAACCGTAAAATAATGTTTAAATGCCCCATTTGAACTTCAAGTCACGAAATCCGCTTTATTTTTGTATTCAACAGATACTTAAAAGTGAATACAAAAAGAATTAACAGGCACACACACACATAAACACATACAAAAAAAAGTGCATAATAAATTCTTAATTTCAAAATAACTCAACGGACTCTGGCTACCGTGCCACCGTTAATAATTCCATCCTCATTCTCTCATTGTTCAAATCTTCAAATGAAGTATATATTCGCTGTTATTTTCTCATTTCGCTACCTACCTCCCCTTTTGAATCTCCTCCACCTCTCGCCCTCTCTCTCTCTCTCTCTCGGCAATTATTCTATTAATCGACATCTATTGCTTACGGCTGATGGGGGGGGGGTGGTGAAGAATGAAGGTGGAAGAACTTCAATTTAATTGCCAAGCAAAGCACATAACCTACACGATGCAATCTTTCTTTAGTTCTCCCTTCAACTCATCATTCTCTCTCTCTCCCTCTTCCTCTGGATCTTCCTTTTGGCGTACGATGACAGAAGACAAATTATGAGAATTGACAATTACTTCTGACGTTTTTTTTTTTCTTCTTTCTGCAAATTGATGATAAGACCAAGTCGACGACGACGACGACGTCTTATAGCTTCTTAGCCTACATTGCGCCGCTCAAACATCTTTGCGCAAAAGAATATACAATATGAAGAACAGAAGAAGACACAAAGAGGTGTAGTAAGAGGCAAAGTAAAATTAAACGTTAGTCTCTTGCAATTAAGATGCTGAGCTCGTGTGCCAGCGCAGCGCACAGGCTCAATGTAGTTTTTTTTTTATTTTTGTTTCTTGTTTTTTTTGTTCCTTCATTTTTTTTTTAATGGGACATCAGCAACTATTATAATGCGAAAGATAAGTTGAATTGGTGCTGCAAATGTTGACACTAATGACCCCTTTAACGGTGGTCATCATGATGGTGGTCGTGGTAAATTATATGAATGGCCATTTAATAAAAATGAAAAGAATTTTAACACAAGTGCTAATTTGACACTTTTCTGTAGAAATTTTGAAAGAACTTCGAATAGGTGTCTTCCTTTAACTGTTTTTTTTTTATTCTTACATGATTGTGGAACAATCATTGTATTTGACAGAACAAATATGACAGTTGTCCAATTGATAACAGAACTAACTTGTGAGTTCCATCCCCAGTGAGTTTAATACCCAACAAGCCTTCTTTTCACCACTATCTGGTGCTAGCCATCTTTATCCTTAGCGAGTTGTATCACTTGCAAGATCTGAAATCATATTTTTCTGAGCCACCCTAATGCAATTTAATATTATCACCTCAAAAAATAAGCTTTACAAACTTTTTCTGTGATAAAAATCTAATTTTTTCAAAAAGTGTACAAAAAAGTAGCACCACCCTAATTGAAAATATTTTTTTCTTCCACCACGAATTTTTGTGAATTCCACAAGTAAACGTAGAAGACATCAATTTTTTGAGCCATGCAAAAAATATCCTATTTAACATTATTAGATATCTTCTATATTAAAATCAAAGTTTTCCTTAAATCTAAAAAAAGAAACATTTTTTAGAACCACCCTAACTAAACAAAATTTTACAAAATTATCTTATAAAAATATTAAAAACACAAAATAATTTAACTTATTGTTTTTTTTTTAATTTGAAAAAAAAACAAACTGAAAGAAATGCAAAGACTGCAAAAGAATGCAAAGATTTGAAAAGACTGCAAAGGAATGCAAAAGAATGAAAGAATGCAAAGATTTGAAAAGCCTGCAAAAGAATGTAAAGTCTTGAAAAGAATGTAAAAGAATGCAAAGATTTCAAAGGAATGCAAAGACTGCCAAAAAAATGCAATGAATGCCAAAAAATGCAAAGACTGCCAAAAAATGACAAGACTGCAAAAGAATGCAAAGACTTCAAAAGAATGCAAAGACTTGCAAAAATGCAAAGATTGCAAAAAAAATGCAGAGACTTTAAAAGAATGCACAGACTTGAAAAGACTGTAAAAGAATGCAAAGACTTCAAAAAGAATGCAAAAATTGCATAAAAATGCATTAATGCAAAGACTTCAAAAGAACGCAAAGACTGCAAAAGAATGCAGAGATTTGAAAAGCCTGCAAGAGAATGCAAAGACTGCAAAAAAAAACAAAGATTTTAGAAGAACGCAAAGGAATGCAAAGACTGCAAAAGAATGCAAAGTTTTGAAAAGAATGTAAAAATATGCAAAGACTGCAAAAAGAATGACAAGACTGCAAAAGAATTCAAAGACTGCAAAAGAATGCAAAGATTTGAAAAAAATGTAAGAGAATGCCAAGACTTCAAAAGAATGCAAAGACTTGCAAGAATGCAAAGACTTCAAAAAAACGCAAAGACTGCAAAAGAATGCAAAGACTGCAAATGATTGCCAAGATTTGAAAAAAAAAATTCTCTATATCCGTCCATGTGCGTTGAGTTCTATCACTACCAATTTTTTAAGTATCCCACCCACAAAAGTCGACTCTTAAAGCGGTTAGTTCAATTACCAATGAGATCTAAACTCAGCTAGTTTTATCCCCAGCCACTATTTTCCTCAGCTGGCTCAATCTCTGGCCAGTGCAATCCCCAGCGATTTCTTTTCTCGGTCAGTTCATTCCCCAGACTTTTACAATCTCTAATCTTCAATCTTCTACCTTGAACTTTTTCACCAACTTACCTAACAGAAGTTTCATCAACATAACAAAATCTTTGCACATGACAGCAAAAAATTGACAGTTAAATTTGTGTTTTTTTTTTTTTTTTAGATTTTGACAGATGACACATTGAGTGCCTCACGACTGCCATGACAACCAGACAATTTTTCCATTTTTATTCATAAACTTTTTACTATAGGTACTATCGAAGAATTAAAAAAAACTAAATAAAAATCTTCTATCAAGTTTTGACAGATGTCAAAAAATGTGACATTTAATTTAAAATTCATCAAAATTTCCACTCCTCGAATAATAAGAAGAAAAATAAAATTAAAAAAAAAAATAACTTTCAATTTGACAGAAGTGCCAAACTGACACCAATACAAATCCAAATTAAACGAAACTTTGATAGATGTCAACAAGTGTGACCGTTAAATTGCACTCAATCAAACAAACAGTGTTCTCTCTTCTCCTTTTTTTTTTGTTTTCTTTCTTCGTTGATGCACTTGAAAAAGTGGGAAAGTGGCTTGGTTGCGTGTGCCGCAACTCAAAACAGAGACTTCTCAATTAACAAAAAATACAAAGATGTACCTCTATTCTACGAACAGAGCTCTCACTTCAGCGCCCTCTCGAGTGAAAACCAAACCAATGTGTCAAAAGAGCATGGTGCACTTGTCAAAGTACCCACTTTGCTTTTTTTTTTGAAAATAATAAAAAAAAAAACAACAATGAAGATGAATAAAAAAACGAAAATACCCAAACCAAGTTACTTGGCCACTTCAACCGTGTGGTGTTTTATTTTTTTTCTTATTCTTTTTACCATCACCATGGGTGGCGAAATACAATGACAGGAGAAGAATTTTCTCCAAAATAAAATGATACAAAAAAAAAAACTGCCTCGTGTAGATATGCAATTGTCATTTGTAAACAATAAACACATATGCCCGCAGGAGACAAAACAAAACAAAACAAAAACAACAAATGAAGCCCTACAGGATACTATAACAGTCCCTAAATATATAAAAAAAAAAAGGAAAAGACGAACAAAAGCCCAAACAAAAGACCATCAGGAAACGAGTTGTGTAGTGAATGAAGGGTAAAGAATGAACCAACTAGCGACAAAACAGCAAAAAAAACTGGTCCGTTTTGTTTGCGGAACAGTATCAAATTCCAATGACAATAGTTTTGTGTTTACACTTCTTCTTTCAGTCAGTCAAACACGTTTTCTTTTTTTTTTATTTTTGGTTTTCTTTGACAAAATTGTTGACCAATGTAAGAAAATAAAAAAAAGAAAAAAAAAAAAATTCTTGTCAGAAGTGGGATTCGAACCCACGCCCTCAGAGAGGACCAGAACGCTCAGTAAAACCCACTTGGGTAGTAGGTAAGATTGCTCTTGAGTCTGGCGCCTTAGACCGCTCGGCCATCCTGACAGTTGAAGATTTTATGTCAATTGTCACAATCGATATAATTTTTGAATGAAATCATTCAACAGTTAGATTGGTTACGGTAAATTCGATGAATATTTGAAAAGTTCAATGGCAAGTGATTTGTGTTGAAAAAAAAAAAAAAAAAAAAAAAATAATAAAAAACTGTACTGTTTGTTTTTATTCTGATTTGTTTCAATTTATTTGAGTCTTTTGTTTTGATGATTGTTTGACGTTAAATTTTAAATTTTGACATTTGATGGCAGTGAGAATTCACCGTTAAATGAACAAATTAATAACACAAGAATGAATTAATTTGACGTTTTGTGTAATTTGTTAATTTTTTTAACGGTGAAAGAAGAAGAAGAAAGTCTTTTTAAATAAACCATATATATGTCAAGTGTCAAAAAAGCTGTCATTGTTGACACATTGTATGTGTGATGGTCGCGTTCAGATAATATAATTTTCATTTGCAAGCGCCATCTTGTCTCTCTGAACTCCCTGACACTTTTGACATCCACTCCATATGTCACATTTTGAATAATATCATTTTGACACTTGAAACCCTTTTCATTTTCATCATCATCATCATCATCATCATCATCATCATCATCATCATCTGCATTAATAAAAATAAATGGAAAACTCCCTCATTTTTGTGGTTATTCATGCGGAAACTATTAAAACAATTTCATATACATAAATCGCATTCCGTTCGATTGAGGGTAAAAAAAGATAAAAAAAAAAAAAATTAAAATCATCATAATTCCTTGTTACCATGAATTAACAAGGATAAACAGTGAAAAGGAAATTTTTTGACTGCCAGCCACCAGGGCTGTCATATACACAACACATACATTCATATAAACTGAGTATGGCAAAGGAATTATTATATAGGAGTATAAAGTCAGTTTAATGAATGAACAAGCACATTCCTCAGGGTCGTCATTGGAGTTGACTTGACTTGACTTCAGTTGGAGTTGAGAGTTTTTTTTGTGTGGCATATTTTCATTATTCGGGGGTGTCTCTTATTTTATATTACACGATGAGTTGTGTATTTAAATGATGCATCCATAAAACAGAGGACTATGTATATATATACTTTAGGCATTTTAATTACTTATTTTGTGTGCTCTGAACTTATTTATCATAATTTTATACAAAGTTGGATGTTATTTCATCTTTAATCTCATAAAAATGGACCATTTGGTTTTGTTATTTTAATGAATGGTTGTTTCTAATAACACCCCATTAACACTCTTGGGTGTGTATACAATTATGAAGTGAGTGTTGTAAGGAGAATGAAGGATTCTTTTGAAACTGAAGGGAAAAGTTATGAAACGAAGATGAGGATGATGAAATAGAAGCAGAAACAAGACAATCGATTTATGATGTCATGTCTGTCATCTGTAACTTTGGGGTTAGTAATTATTTTGGAAGACCTCAATGAACCGTGATTCATTTTTTTTTGTTTTTTTTTCGTTTTTTCTTGGATTTTCCCAGGGACATTTTTTGTATTTTGGTTATTGAAAAAGATTTTCTGTTCTAAACTCAATGTACCACTTAAGAGTATTTCTATTGTAACGGGTGTGACACAGCTACAACATTTCTTGTTCATCTTTTGTTTACTTTTCTCTTGATTAAATATTAAAAAGCCTTAAAAGTTAATATAATTAGTTGTTTGATATATTTCTGAAGTGAATTTGCTTAATATTAGGTGTTACGGGTGTGACGTTAGATATTCGGCTCAAACTCGTTCGGATACTTATAAAAGCCAGATTGTAAATTTTTGGAAGATAATTAATGGATTTCGTATTTAAAAAAAAAAAAAAACAGGGTTGGTTATCGAAAAAAAGGCCTTAAGTTAGAGGTAAACTTTTAAAAAGTATTTTCACCCATTAAATACCCGTAAAATTGGCACGAAGTGAAACCTTGACACAAAATTTTGTGTGAAATTGTTAAAGTGGCAAAAATATCCAACAAAAATAGTCCCAAAAGTTATAATACCACAATACAAGCCGTGAATTCAAAAATTAGTATCTTATTCTGTTCAATCAACGAACAAAAATATTAGAAATTATTTAAATTTTGTGTAGTAAATCAACTGTAAATCGTGTCTTGTGTGTGTATAAATTATGTAGGGACAATCGATTATAGCAAAATTTATAGGAAATTGGTAATTTAAAGCAGAATTGTACGTTTGGTAGTTAAGTTAGCACTTGTTGGTTTTAAAAAACGAGGCGCGACAAATTTTTTTTTCACGACAAATTTACGACAAATTCACTACATTTGTCGCTGAAAAGTGGCAAACTCAAAAAAATTCTATTTTTTTTTTAAATAACCCTAGGTAGTGCTAACTTGACACACAAATTAGTACTACCACCACTCGAAAACTGTTAAAACAAGCTTAAATTTGAAAAAAAAAGAACGTCATTAATTGTCGTGATTTTGTCGGCGCTATCAAAAATTTTGTCCCGCCCATATTTTGTCGCGACTCGTTTTTTAAAACTAACCCCTGCTATTGCTAACTTGTTTGTCAACTTAGCACTACCAGGGATTAGTTTTTTCACGACAAATTGTCTCCTTTTTCTCATTTTTCCAACCTTGAAATTGATTTTAAGATTTTATATGAACTAGAGCATGTTAACTTTAATTGCTATTTTAATCTATATTAACTTCCAACTTCAATTTTTTTTTTTATGAAAATCGTTTACCAATTGGCTGAAAAAAAATTCAAACATTTAGGTGCCGAACAAAAATGTTAGCTTCGTTTACCGCCCAAATGGTTGAAATTTTTTTTTTTGAATGCAAAATTAGTTTTGCTTTCAAATTTATATAAAAACACTGCAGTATTGAATTAAAAATAACCGAACTGAATTGAAATAACAAAAAAAAAAACACAACTGACTACGTGTGAAGAATTTATGACCCCTACTTGAGGGGTGGCTTCTGTCTAGAATAATGTCAATAAATCATTTTTTTTTTGAAGAAATTCTTTTATGAGGAAAAAAAAAAAGAATAGTGATAATAAAATATTGTTTTAAGAAAACCTAATTTTGAAATGGGTTCTTATAACTAAAAACCCAAAAATATTATCAAAATATTCAAACCTTATCCAGGATCCTACACAAAATTCAGTTCTTTTTATCTTGTAAAAAAATCTTCTTCTTTTCATTTTGTTTATCAAACTACACATATAAATCTTTTTTTTCCATTAATCATAAACAAGCAAACACAAAAAAAAAAAAAATACAAAAACCAAAATCAGTTAACATTTTACGACTTTGTATTCCTAAAGTACCTAAACTATGCAATGTCCAGGACAATAAGATTCTTCATACACCAACCACCAACACAATTCCATTGTTCAAGCAGTTAAGAACTATCTCCCCTTGCACTTGTAAAGGTCAACATGGACAAAAAAAAACCTATCCAAGTATTTCTTGGCAAAGAATGAAGGTACTTAGATTTTTATTTTTTATGAGGAAGAAAAAAAAAAAGATTACATAACCCAACAACAACTAATTAAAATAAAAAATAAACGACCATCAACTTTTGCCCTTTTCACCGACAACACACATGTAGGTACATAATTCTCAAATATAAAAAAAATTAGTGTTTTTTTTTTTTTTTAATGACAACAAAACATTCAAACAATTAAGATTTACACAAACCAAAAGAGATAGAGACTGTCATCGCTAGCATTATTAATTGCCATTTAAAAAAAAAATGTCCCACCTTATCCCTAAAAAAAAAAAATAAACTCACACCCCTAGAAGTGACAAAAAAAAATCCATTAAAAAATATGTATTTGAAGTAAAAAAAAAAATTCCAACGGGGTCGTACAAGTTTGCTTAATTACTGACCCATACTTTCATACAAAATTTTTCATACTCAATTTTCATACTTTAATACTTTTATACAATTACACTTTCAAAATCAATATAAAATTAGTTAAAAATCGATTTCAAATTGGTTAAAAGTCAATTGCAAATTAGTTTCACAAAAATTTCAAACTAGTTTTCAATCGACTGCAAACAAATTTCAAATCGATAGAAAATTCATTTAGAACTAATTGCAAATTAGTTTCAAATCGGTTTCAAACAAGTTTTAAATTAGTTTAATACTAGTTTCAAAACCATTGCAAATAAATTTTACATTTGATTGAAAATTCATTTAAAATTAGTTTTAAATGGATTGAAATTGAGTTTTAAACCAGTTGCAAACTAGTTACTATAGCATTGTCATCGATTGCAATCCATTTTGTTGGTTCTTACTCATCATGAAGTTGATTTAGACTGCAAAATTGAGGTCCTATAAATCGGACTTTGAAAACAGGATGAAAACCTGAAATCTTATGGAAAATTACAATTTTGCTTTTTGTTTTTTTTTTTCGATTTTCTGAAGAATAACAAAAATTGTTTTTATTCCCTTTTAAAAAATCACATCCATGAACATGGAAAGAGGGTAAAAGAGTAAGGGGGCTTTTGGTACTCCTTCATCTGCGTTTTTATAAGCTTAGGTCCTCTAAACCCTCACAATTCATCAATATATTTGAAGATTGTCTTACTTTTCTTTGACCTTTTGAGGTTAGAATGAAAATAAAATCGACAGATATCAGTGTCGTCAAAGTAGAATTTTGACGTTTACATTTTTTTGTTGGCTAAAAAGCCATAGTAAACCAGTGCCAATCAATTTTTCAAAGACCAAAAGTTGAAAAAAAGGGGAAACATAAATTTCCCACCAACAGATTGGGGGAAAAGGACGAACAAGTGGTGTGGGTGTCAAAAATCGTGTTTTTTTACGATTTCTATCAAAAGTAGACCTCCTATGGAAAAAGGGAGGAAAAAAGAGTTTTAGGTGTTAAAAAGATCTACAACTTTTGTTTGAATAGTTTTTCTTTATAACCTCAATAATATTGTAAAAAATGCCAAAGCCGATTTTTTTTTATCTTTTTAAAAAATATAGTTAGTTTTTGATAAAACTTGTTTTTAACGTGCATTGCTATACATTTTACTTATACATTTTTTTTAGTTAAATTTTAGTTTTTGTGTGTTTTGAAAAAATAGCCTAATTTTCAATCAAAAATGTTGACGAAAAAAATTTGAATTTTTGAAAATTTTCAGATGGATTTTTTTTTGGTTAAATTCTCTTTCAATTCAATCGCAAAAACATTCCATGCTAGACCAATTCTGATACTAGATTCAAATTTAGAGGGTCAAGATCTTTTTGCAAAAGTTTAATTTGGTGTCCTGGGATCACTTTTTGCTGGCTGAAATTAATGTCATTTGCGGAAAAATCGATCTCAAAAATGCATTTTTCATTTTTTTTTTGAGGTTTTATAGAAGAACTAGCTGACCCAGCAGACGTTGTCCTGCCCTGCACATTGATTTTTGTTTTGTAATTACATTTATTGTCTTATTACACTATTATTTATAAAATTGGCTAGCCACTGATCCGCAAGATTTGAAACATGGATGGAACAATGTGGAATAGCGATAAAAACAAGTGTTGAAAATCAACGAAAATACGCGAAAAATCGCAAAAAAAGGGTGAAAAAAGCTTTGGATTTAAAAGTTCATCAGTATTCCGCGCTTTTATCCACGGAATTCCGCAATTTTTACCGTGCTAGTCTTCGATATTTTGTATATTTTTCCATAACTGTTCACGCAGTAGTTCGCACTTTTTTCCACAATATTCTGTGATTTTCACGGTATGGTATCGCGGTAGTAAGTGCTTTTATCACAACTTCCCATGCGGTGTTCAAAAGTTATTTCGCCACTTTACCAGTATTCCGCGCTTTTAACCACGACATTCTGCGCTTTTTGCCGTGCATATTTTTCCACAACTTTTCAGTCTTTTTCCTGCGACTTTTAAGGCTTCTCTTCGCTTTCTCCGCGATGTTTTATCCATTTTTTCTTGATATTAAACGCCTTTATCGTGACCTTTCGTGCTATTCTGCGATGTTTTCAACGATCTTTCACGAATATTTCTCGATTTTTTCCATGGTACTCCACACTTTTTAACGGTGCATGCCGTGGTATTTCACATATTTTTTCCTCAACTTTTCACACTTTCTTGCACGACTTTATCGCTTTTTTCTGTGACTCTCTTTGTAATTTGTGCTGTATTTTACGCTTTTCTCTCTGTAATAATTTCTTTTGGAAAGTCATGAACCTTATTCTGCTACTAATTTATTTTTTTTCAAAACAATAACACAAAAACAAAATGGCGACGCTTTATGTCAATAAAGGGAATAGGTACCTTGTCTTCTTTATACCATTCCCGCGACCATTGGATACATCGCCTTACCCTTAAAACAAAAATGTGTATTTTTTTCATGAAACCAATACTTGCCATTAGTATAAAAAACAGGTGTCAAAGGAAGGCTGCATGTGTGTCATTGTATTCAAACCACCACCGCGCGCCGCGCCCCCTGTCAGTGGTTGCATTTTTTGTTAATATTTTTTTTTTCCTTTTTAATTTGAGTTGTTACAAGCAAGTGTCATTGAGGAATCTGACAGATGGATCCAAAAGTACTTTATACCTGGGGGCGACTGGCCTCTTATAAAAAACTGTTGTACAAGAGTAAATGCGGTTGTGGCCCCATTTATTTACCATTTTTCATTGTTTGTGTGTGTAGAGTAGATTGGTATACTTGCAAATAAACAAAAAACAAAAAAAAAAAAATGGTTCTCTTGTCTCTTCTTCCGGTTTATTTTGTTGTTTTTGTTGTTTTTTTTTTTTTATTGTGGAATCACTCAAGCAGCTGCCACTTTACGTCACTGTACTACCTGGCTTTAGGCAATTTACTCCCCCCAATATGGTTGTGTCATGCATGGAAAAATGAATGAAACAACAACAACAAAAAAAAAATGTATATTTGCTGACCCAATAATTTTTGTCAATGTGGTCGTCGTCGTCGTCGTCGGTCCCCAAATCAAACAGAAAACAGTATATTTTGTGTTTATGGAACGACACGATTGCCCCTCCGGCGACATGTTTGTTTCTTCAATTATGCGGGTTTAATGAACCGACAAAGGATGAGGATTTAGAATGATAAGTGGTTAGAACGGTAGTGATGTGGCGGCAATTCGCCTGGCGATATCATTCCGGCACCCGTTTGTCTTATACCTTTCAGCTAATTAGTTCGGTTGTCAACTTTTTGTTTGTGTGTGTCTCACGTGCCAATGGCCTCTTGTCCGTTATTTACGACCAAATCAAAACTTGATTCTATTTCACTGTATTTAGCGTGTGTGTGTGTGTTTGTCCATTTGATGGATGGGTGAATTGAATGGATGGATCCCGTTGGATACATCTCTTCTGTTTCTTTTTTGCAAAGTTCTGTCTGTCTATCTGTCAGTTTGACATTTTTGTCATTTCTTTACTGTTATCCATCGAACATTTTTGAAGAAATAATAATTTTGAAATATTTATTTTATTTTTTTTTCTGTTTTATTTGATTAATAGCCAGTAAAATTAATAACGGAAATATAAAAGCACTGTATACGCGATAGATTTAATTACAAATGATTCATTTATAATTAAATTAGAATTGGAATTTATCTGGGAAGGCAAAGTATGGGCCTGTAATCGAATCGAAAGGTTGGACATAAATATAAATTGATTTTTGATATTTTGCTTTTTGTAATGTGCGCTGAAAATGGGGGAGAATTTTTGATATCTATATTCAATATATAAGCTTTAATTGGTTTGATTTCACAAAATCGGAGAAGCAATTTTTGAAAAAGGACAGAAAATTACCTACCTATATTGAATTTTGTTATTAAAATGGAAATTTTTAATTGGATTATTATGGAATGTTGCGGGAAAATATTATATAGATACCCGCTTGAGGTCAATTTGCCGTTGGACATGGAAAAAAATATGACAAATTAAGTGAATATTTGATTTACATTTTAAACGGTAGTCAGGAATAGCTGTTGAATATCAAATGAATGTTCTAGAATTCAATGAATTTCTGTTAGAAGAAATTAAACATTAATTGAGTTGAGTTAGGACCAATTTGTCGATGGAAAGCAAATTTGTTCAAACTCCATAGGATAAACAAAGAATTTGGAACAATTTTGCTTTCCGCTTGCGAGAATTCTTAGTTACTCATAAGGCTGATAGACTTCTGTTTATAATGCAAACATAAAAAATGTCAACCAAATCACAACCTTTTCAGGGTGCCCACTGACAAGAGGAAGCTGATGCGTTTAAGCTGAAATTGTTCTGAATCGAACTGACTCGACTTGCTTGCGTATCAGTGGAAACTTGCGAAGTGTGACTGCCTTTTCTGTGAACTTATTCGGGAAGAAATGCTTTTTCAGTGATGATTTGGTTCTGCAGAACCACAAAATTGGAATTACTGATAAAATACAAGGTTGCCGATCAAGATATTTTTGAGCGGAACTTGTAAGCAGAATGGATGCTATAAACTATTCGACGAAATTGAGCGGTACGTTTTTTAGCGAGGTGGAAGCTGTGGTTAATATCGAAGTGGATAGATGCAGCAGTATAGATGGTGGCGTTTGCTATACGTACACTGAGAGAACAAACCGATTGCTACAAACGAATAAATTGCCCAAATGACTTTATCGTTTTGTGGACAATTTTCCGGCTTCGTTTGCAGCAAATTGGTAAATTTGTTTTGGTTAAACACTTTTTGCGAATGATAAAAACAAATTTGGTACAAAAACTGTGATTGAGTCGGCGGCGACATCTCGCTTACGAAGCCAGTATTTTGTCATTCCGCTACGGACTGCAAAATTTATAATTGGCGTAGAATGCATAAGTATAAACAAAATGAGAGAACGAATCGTTTGCGTCAAACGACTTTTCGTTTGTTGGATAGAAATTTTTCGAATCCTAGAGGTAATTAGCCAACACATAGAATCCGTCGCGTACGTTACGTCTACGTTTTCAACTGATTAGAAGCGCCCCATAAGAACCAAAGCGATAGAAAAATAACCGAACGGAACGGAAGCGACCGATTCTATGGTTTGACCCCTTAAATCATTCCAAACCCACACAAAAATGTAGGTCTGCTTTATTCCTGCAAAACTACACACTCAGAAATTGATAAAGTTTGAAGAGACATATTTTAGAAACTGTTATGTTATGGCTACGTAGTCAATTTTTGGGCTCAAATTTTGGAAAAATTAGTATTTTTTTGCACATAGGGTACATAGTTTTCACTAAAAAACTAATCATTCGGGGAAAAATTTCATAAAAACTTCTAAAACGGGGAAAATGTTACGCTTTTTTTTTTGCATTTTTGATTATGTTGCGTCACGAATTTTTGTTGGAAACCGAAAATTCGGATTCAGCTTTCCTAAAAAAACATGAAGTATGGAAGAAATCTAAACTAAGTAGGTACCTACCTAAAATGTTCCTCGTAGAGAAAATTTACTGAATTTATTAGTCCCGTTATTTATTTTGCAATCGTTGAGTGAAACAGTGCAGTTGTTCATGTGAGAATCATGGAACAACACAGAGGTTGTGAAAAAAGCCCGGTGTTTCAAAGTTCTTTATTCAACCAGTATTCCGCGCTTTATTCTACGCTATTCCTCGCACTTATCGCGATAGTTCGCAACATTTCGGAAATTTTTCTCAGTATTCCAAGCTTTTCTCTGCGGCATTTTCCTTAGGTACATTTTTTCATGACTTCTAATGCTATTTTCCACGTTTTCTGCAATCTTTCACCCAGTATTACGAGCATTTTACCGCGATAGTCCGCGGTATTTCGTATATTTTTCAACTCAATTGCTGTACTTTCCACGCTTTTCTAGGTGACTTCCTTCGCTCTTACCACGTTGTTTTAAAGCTTCTTTCGTGATACTTTGTGCTTGTTTCATAATTCCCCATTTATTTTCCTTATTATATTCCAAAATTTTTTACCTGAATTCTGGTCCTTTTTACACGAAGTTCCACTCATATTTTCAGTAACTTTTTACGCTTTTTTCCGGAATTTTCAACGCTTTTCTTCCATTTTCTGTGCTATTCTCGAATTTTTCACTTTTTACGCGTATTTTTACGCGTAATGATAAGCTTTATTCGGTGGTAGTCAAAACCTTTTTTTCATTAACCTGCCATGCTATTTTCCAAGAGTTTCACGATATTTAACCAGCATTCTACGCTTTTTTTTCCATGGTATTCCGTGCATATTTTTTCGTGACTTGAAGATTTATTCCGCGACTTCCTAAGCTTTGCTTGCCTCTTTTAAATGGTATTTTACGCAAAGGGGTTTTTTCTTCCACAATCGTTTACCAGTATTTCTCGTTTTTTCACGGTTTTAATCGCATTTCAGTCCATAAAAGTATAATCATCCCAATCGGTCCAGCCGTTCTTGAGCTTCTGCGTTCAACTTTTGACAGAAGAAATTTGTTGAGTTTGCAAAAGGTCTCAATTCACTAAATCTATCTATCCCAAAGTTACTAAAAAGATATTTAAAAGTTCAACTACCTATCTTCATCTATCAATGTCCAAAAAAATGTTCCTATCTTCAATAGCAATTCAATTTAATTCTTTGAACGTTTCTTCCATTATTTTAAATATATAAAAATATCAGTTGTTAACCATTTGGCAGCAATAGGATACCAACCATTCTGCCACTTTGACTACCAATACACATATCTTCATCTTGGATGTCTTCAAAGACATCACAAAACTTCAACTTTGAAGCTAGTTAGATATTCATCGCACAAAAAGACGCTTTTGTCGAAGATATTTTTATAACAAAAGGAGCGGAACAAAACAAAAATAAGAAAAAAAAAAAACAAGCGAAACAGGGGAAGCCAAAGACATTCCCATTCTTATCGCCATTGTGTCTCTAAATACTCCTCGTCGTCATACATGGAAAAAAAAGATATATAGAAAATGTATAGATACACTTCGTCTTCGTCGTCCTCCCAAATCGAAGAGTTTTGTGCTTGTTTTTATCTTTTATTACATCTCATGGCATTGTTCAGGTATTCAAAGCGTGTTCCAATGCGCCGGCCGGCCGCTTAGCTTTTGCTACTGAATGCGGTGCCTGGTTTGCTGCTGCATCTCACAGTTAACAGTTTCTAGCATATACTTATACTATAAGCAGCAGCAAATTCAATTTATATTCAGTCGATTTCGATTTTATTGAAAGCGTATTTAGGTCTTGTGTTTCTTTTGTATGTTGTCAGTCTTCCCGATAGAAAACCCGGATTTCACCCATCGTCCTATTGTTCGATGGAATATTTCTTTCTTTGGAGCATGATAAAAGCTTTTATACTCCACTCGTGTATAGTTTCATGATGTACTTCTTAACTAGTATATGGAACCTATATTTTACCAAAGAAGTTTGCAATTTTGGTCGCGTCATGTAGCGTTAGCTAAATGTACAACACCGCCGGGTAGCGGACATGAGATGCCTTATCGATAATGAATTTGTCATGTCTCCTTGTTGGTTGGTTGGTTCCTTGCGAGATATTTTACTGATGATGGAGTACTGGTTAATGTATTCGAGTATCCTACATCGTTGTTCAACGGACATGATGATGATGATGATGATGACTATGGGTGCCAGACGGTAACGGTCGGTGGTGATGTGGTGGATGGTGACAGCGACCGACGACAGACGTTCGGTTGTTGGTTTGTTAAACTGTGTAAACATGCTTTTCACTTTAATGAGGTAAAATTGTTACTTTTTTTGTTGTTTTGTTTTATTTTGTTTTTTTTTGGCAACAGAATACTTCCATCGAATGGACGACAAATGAAAATAATGTTCAGCATTTCTAAAGGATGTCTGTTGTTTTTGGTGTTGTTTGGGCGTTGGTTTGGTTGGTGCTGATTTTATATTATGAGTGTTGGACACGAGTCAATGTCTGGATTATAAACCGCTTTTGAAGGTTTAATAACCTGTGAGTGGCGAAAAAAATGATGAAGTAAAAGAAACAGTCGTTTTGAAAACAAATGCGTTTAATTTTTCGTCGGGGTTTAAAATTTTAATATCCTCAGTTTATAAATAAAGATATTGAGGGCACTTTTTCTTTTTTTTTTTTTGAACTTGGAGTAGGTTTTTTAGCATCAAAAAAGTCAAGTAAAATTGACGAAGGTACCTACGTTTTCAGAGCTCCAAAGAAGAAAAAAAAAAAATGATGCAAAGAAAAAAGTCTGAAGCAATCAAATTGTCGAACTGAGGCATTAGAAAACCCAGAAACGCATCGTACAGAATTATAATTCTCCTGTAAGGTGTTTATGAGGAGGAAAACAAAAATCTTTTTAATCCAATGTTATCCACAGCAGTATCCTCGACAAACCTGACCCCTTTTTGACACTTCCTAGGACCAAAAACAATTCCCGCATTCCGTCGCACTTTTTGCTTAGCACTTATTGAAAACTTCAAAAGCCAGAAGAAATTTTAAATCGGTGGAAGGATTCGAATTATACAGTTAGTCAAAGTTTCTTTATTTTTGAAATCAAAGAATAAAAATATTATTAAAAGTTTTAGAGTTTCCGCGTTAAAATCTAAAAACTTTGTTTAAAAATTATATTTTTGTTTTTTTGAGTTTTTAAAAAGGACCATTTGTATTACAAATTACAACTATGATCCATTTTTTTATTTATTATTTTTTTTAATTACTAACACTTTTCCAGGGGTGGTAGTGCTAACTTGACCGTCAAGTTAGCACTACCAGTTTTAAAAAAGAGTAGTTAACTGTACAATAAGATATTTTCATGGAAATGAAGAGCAAAGCATAGATAAGCTTGTTCTAAAGTTAATTACTTAAGGAACAAAAAAAAAAAATCATGATTTTGAGTCAAAAATCAGGAAAAACATGCTAAATCATAGTTTTTGGCAACACTGTTTTATACTGTTTTTAAATAATACTATATGACTGCATTTATTTTCAAACATAACAAAGTAATTTTTTATGAAAATCAATTTTAAATTGGAGCAGAAATTAAATTTCGGAATAATTGCAACCAAAGTTTATGATTTTGAACGTTTTGGCACCAAAAAATGATCTAAATAGCTCGATATTTTCGAGAAAATCAAAATTTAGCAGAACACTGATGTAAAGGGTTTTCCAATAAGAGGTGTTATTTTGATATTCAAAGAAAAATGGCATTTTTGGAGATAAAGGATCGGATGTTTATTTCATTATAAAGAGGAAGGTATGCCGTTAATAATTAAACACAATATCAGCTAAATGGCCGCCAAGACCACGCTTACAGGACCATATCCTTTTCATGAAATTTTCCATAACCAAATCGCAAAGTGGCTGCCCTATGTCCTCGATAGCCTCACGAATTTCATCTTTGAGGTCTTGAATCGACGCTGGGCTGTTGGCGTAGACCTTATCTTTCACGTGGCCCCAAAGGAAGAAGTCGCAAGGTGTTAAATCACAAGATCTCGGTGGCCAATTGTGATCACCTCTTCGAGAGATAACACGGTCCGGAAACTTTTCCCGTAAAAGATCGATGGTTTCATTGCTTGTGTGGCACGTAGCGCCGTCTTGTTGAAAGTAAACGTTGTCCAGATCAATACCATCCAATTCAGGCCATAAAAAATCATTAATCATCTCTCACCTCTCATCGCGGGACCATAAACCGCACCAAACAGTCACGCGTTGAGGATGGAGAGGCTTTTCAACAATAACTCTTGGGTTTTCCGAGCCCCAGATGCGACAGTTTTGCTTGTTGACGTAGCCTCCGAGGTGGAAATGGGCCTCATCAGTCAAGATGATTTTTCGATGAAATTCCGGTTCATTTTCATGCATTTCAAGGACCCAATCAGCAAAGACACGACGTTGTTGATGATCAGCCGGCTTGAGATCTTGTGTTAACTGAACTTTATAAGCCTTAAGACCCAAGTCTTTATGCAAAATACGGTGTAATGACGTTTGTGGAATGCCTAATTCCAAAGAACGACCAGGAATGGACAAACCTGGGTTTTCTTCAACACTTTGGGCTACAACAGCAATATTCTCAGTTGTTCTTGAGCGACGTGCACCGGTTTTATTCTTCACATCACTAACTTGTCCCAACAGCTCGAATTTGTCCACCAATTTCTTTATTGCGGTCCGACAAAGTGCTTCACGACGACTCAAAAATGTTTTAGTTTTACGAACCGTCTCTGCCAAATTTTCACCATTTTTATAGTGAATTTTAATAATTTCAATGCGTTGTTGAAGCGTGTATCGTTCCATTTTTATTAATAGCGTAGTTTCTACTTGTCAAATGTCAAAAAATGCTACCGAAATAGCGGGCTATTCAAAATAACACCTCTTATAAAAAACGAGTTTTTTGAAATTTTTTTATTGGATTCGTATAGAGCACCTAATTATCACTTAATTTTAAGACCAAGTTCAATTTTTTAACTTAACGTGTAAGGCATTTTCGGTAATTGCTCTGCTAACTTTAAATCATGTTAGCAGAACATTAATTTCTAGCAAAAGTAGGTTACTGAAGCACTTAATTTCATTTTTGGGCACTTAATTAGCACCTAATTAGCACTAAAAGATGCAATAAAAAAAACCATTTTCTGCCCACTTTGCTCTGCTAACTTGATGGACATCGTTGTTTTATTAGTTTATCTCTGATTACTGCCTTCTTTACACCATAATTACACCAGTATCAACTCGCAGTGTACATCCCAAAAACTACGGAATTTTAAAAATTTGTCAAAGTTGCCAAAGTCTTTTATTTCATTTTTATTTCAATTTAACTTTACTACTTACGTTTAATTTGGAAGAAGCAAATACTTGTCTTAGCCTGTCTTTCTCTTTATTGATGTCTCTTTTTTTAAAAAGTAAAAAACTGATAACTTTCAAAATTTCTTATATTCAAAATGGTGACCAAAGCTGATGTGATGTACATAATTTTTAACACTTCTTGCTATTTCCCAAGAACGTCGAAGACATTTTTCTTCCTTGTCTAATTTCGAATGACATCCAATTCCATATAGACAGGGTTTATTTCTATTTTATGTTACACCTCTTTTAACTCAAGAAAAAAACTTATAAAAAATAAAGTAATTTATACTTCTTCCACATGGATTACTAACTTTTATTGAATCATTTTTGTTTTTTTTCTTTATTTCTATCTCCACACGTCCTAGTACTTACACATGCTCGTATATTTAAGTTAAGTCAATGTTCTTCATATAACAGAGAAAACAAGTAGTGCCAAAGTTCTAAGGTAAAGGTACTTGCATTTTTTTTTTTTTATTTTTTTATTGAAATGTGACAAACACAAAAAAAACACTAAAAAGATGTTTTATACTTTTTTTTGTGCAAAAAAGAAAATAAATTTATCGCACGAACTTCCATAAAAAAAAAACAAAAAAAAAAAACTAAAAACTTGTTGGCTTTTTATTGCTAAGATACTTTTTATTTTTTATCGTCACTACATATAGCGGTGCTTTGGCTCCATCATTTTGCAGGTCTTTCTTGACATTTTTTTAGTGTGTTTTTCTTCCATTTTTCTTAAGGCTGCTATTAATTTTATTTCTTACAAAGGTGAAGGCTAAAATTTCTCTGTGCAAGATGGTTTACGATCCTTTCACTCGTTGAGTGACTAAAACTCACTACACGCATCTACTCTCTGTGCGAAAGCCAAGTTCAACCAGGTTCAGCTAACACACACAATATAGCGCCAGCATATCATTATTATTATTATTATGCCCCCCTACTCCCCTACACTCTCTCAAATGTACACACATGCCATTTGAAGAATGAAAAAAAAGGACATGTGGAGGTCCCTCCATTTTGAGGTGTACTAGTACTCGGCTATGCAAGCCAGGACGAAAGGAAGGACTCGTATTATGTCGCAATTCCATTTGGCGAATTTCATTTCATATAAAAGTCTTCGTTTTGTAGCCCCTCTCTCTCTCTCTCTGGAATATGTGAATATGTGTCCTTTAGTGCTGCTTTTTAGTGCTTTACGAGGTCGACTCGAATGTCAGGACAGTTTTGTGTGCTTCTGCTTCTTCTTCGGTGTGCCATCTTGTGTTTGCTAAATAGATGCACATTCATATTTAATACCAATGACAGAGAGAGTGAGAGAGAGAGAGAGAGGTGGTGATGAATACAAAAAGGAAGTAGGGAACCTTGGGTTGATGGGTTGGTTTGGTGGTAATTTTATGGTCTGCAGCTTGTTTGTTTGCTTGTTTTTTTTGGTAGTGAGGGCGAGGAAGATTGTAGAATATACATCTTTTCTCCGAGAGGACTACTTACGGGCTTAATATGCTGGAAAATGTCTTTCTCTATATGTGTTTTTGTTGGCATAGCCTCACTGCTATATGGCATACAATGTTGGTCCCAATTGAGGGACTCATCATACAAATAAATGTCATGGTGGAGAGAGAGAAGATTAGAAATTTGTTTGCTCATGCTGTTAGGAACACTTAAACTATTGCCACCCATATCTAATACCCACTATATTGATGGTCAGAGAGAATGTTAAGACACATCCGGCTATTATAGAAAACACATGGTTTTAGTCGATGAATATGTATAAACTTCTTGGTCTTTTGTGTAAACTATATAGAGACTTTTTGAATTTAATTAAAAATCATTGTTTTCCTAAAGCAAAAGCATTTAAAGTGATTTCCTTTGGAAAATTTGAATATTCTTTGTTGTTTCTTCTGGAAGGTAGCTTGTTGTAGCTTAGTGGCTTACCTTAATTTTAAGCAAGAGATTATAGTGGGTTTGAAGAAATTTAGAAGGTACAGATAGGTTTTTTGCAAAAGCAATTAATCTTTGTTTAGAAAAGGATAAAAGAAGGAACATTGTTTATATCAAATGGCTTTATGTTTTTACCTTGAAAGGAAGTTAACTTATGCAAGAAGCTAAATACCTGAAAACAAAGCTAAGTTAATATCATAAAAAATTAATTGAATTGATTGTTGAATGATAAAAGAACAAGAAGCTATCAAATCAACCATACCTATAGTTGAGAGTTGATATTTTGCCGCTTATTTGTCGCTAATAAGCTTTTAATTTTGTTGTTAATTTTTGCATACAAGTTTCAATGAATTTATGAAACAACTAACAATTTTTTGAAGCTAAAATCATTATCAAAAAAGGGTTCTACAAGGCTAATTGAGAAAACTCTAATAAGACTATTTAAACTAGCATCGAATTAGCGGCAAATTTGTCGCTTTTCGATAGGCAATGCATGCTGTCCTAACTTCGTTTATTAGACCAGGTTTTTTTTCAAAGTTCTATTGTATTCAAGGGGCTTAACACTCCCGAAAATATTGATAGTGATACAATGCAATCAAGGTATCGATAGTGGCGCCATCTTGGTTTCCATTATAGTAAAAGTGTGATTTGTAAAGTAAAAGACTTCATTTCAAAAGATTTTATTCATCCATCTGTTAAACCATTTATTAATTCGTGAGTTAACTGACCAATTTGTGTTGGTGACTCCGGAATCAAAATTGACACCGAAAAACATGTAAAGGGGCCCACTCATAAAATCCAACGCGAGCGTCCTCGACGGTTTTTAACTGACAACTCGATAAAATACAAACGTTTTTATGAAAAGCGACCTATAAGAACAGACGCGACAGAAAAAGTAGCCGAACTTTCAAATTCATCTATTCGTTGAAGGAACGGAAGCGACGGATTCTATGGGTCTGCCTCTGTGCCCAAAAAAAATGAAGCGGCGAGTTACGAAAACTGCAGAAAGTTGAAGTTAGCAGACGAAAATTCATGCTGGAACCAGTTCTATATTAAAAAGAAGGGATTCCCTTGATTTCTTCGTGTAGTCCGACTTGTGATATCCCATGATGCTGGAAATAGGAAGCCGGGGGTCAGATATAAGTTGGTGGGTGTGTTTTGAAGAGGATTAGTAATTCGAAAATTAATTGTGCGACGGGTGGGTGGGGTGGTCCATCTGGATGTGGTTCTCTCTGGACCCTTCGCCCTTTCGATGTTGCATTGACTTTAAGGTTCGTAGACAAAACTTGGCGAGGTGAGTGGAGTGGAGAAGAAGATAAACAGCGAACTGTTTGAGGTCTATCCAAACACCAACTTATTGAGTAAAAAGGTTCAACGACTGATATGACTGGCATGTACGAGAATAATCCGGAAAGGACGTTGCAGTAGAAAAAGACTGTGAAACAGGTGGCGCACGCAAGTAAAAAAAGAAATTAACTAACGTAGCGTGCGAAACTGAAGTCAGCTAGCTAGGGATAGAGTTGACTTGAAAATCTTTTTGTTTAAGATCTAAATCATCCAAAAATCTGCAGTTCCATGTTGTAAATGCCAGGGTCCAGGGTCTTCTGGGTAATTAAATGCGATTCTGAATTTGATTCTCATTTTGAACACCTTCCGTGTTTGCGTTCTTAAGGACTCTAACGGTTTATGGTGTACCCATTTTCTTAGCGGCATTAATCGATTAAAGAAATCCGTGACCTGCTTCGCAGGGTTGAGTGACTGTAATTTGCTCCTCTAAGTGACTTGCGGTCAAATATCTTCATTACTCCGTTTAAGTTCGTTCAGCGCACTCCCCTGAATTTCCTGGCAATCAATTTTTTTCAACAGTTTAGGATAAAATCTAGTTTTAATAAAATAAAATGATACGTTTTATTGGAAACTTAATTTCTGCTGATAAAACATTTGAACTTGAGCACAAATATTTCTACAAATAAAGTTGCTGACATAAAATAAAATTATTTCCTCATCAAAACATTTTGTCTTCAATTTTGTATGTCTTCACAACATTCAACTAGAACTTATGACGTGATTAAGGCACATTAAAAGGCCTAAATTAAACCCTGTATCGATTTGATAAATTTTGTAGGTTTTATATATTTTCTTCCATTTACGAAGTGGTCTTTTTTTATGACGTGTATCACCCAGTTAAATGAAGATATTTATGATCTAGATTTAACCATTGTGTTGCGTGAGTTGTAACTCTCATTCAACCAAAGCCTATTCAAGACCCCAGTAATTCAAAAAAGAAACAACAAAATAAGAACACGAACCTTATACTTGATGAATGTTGGTAGGATACATAATAATTACTGGGTTAAAGTATATTTTCAAGAAATACCCTTTCATGTAATTGATATGAAGAAAATAATCGATATCACTGATATAATTGCAATCAAGTTTTTCGTTGTATTCATGATTATTATTGTTTTCATCAACTACGTTGCCGTCGTCTTAGTTCTTCGCTTCATCGTCGTCCACCCACACGTCTCTCTTAAACACAAAAGCCATATCAAATTGATTTTATTTAATCATCATTCGACTACAAGAAAAAAATAAAAGAAGAAAAGGTTTCCATTGGTAACTCTTCATGTCACTGAGCTCTTCACCTTACTTAAATGTCAACGTCATCATTGTGAGCATTGTCTAGCGTGTCATCATCATCAAGACTGACAAGGGAATGATGAAGAACAGAGTACAATTGACTGTGTGTGTTTCCCGGGACAAAAGAGGACAAACTCTTGATTTTCTTCTTTTTTTTTCACTGAAGAACACTACTTTCTAGTTATATTTGATTTTCAAGTGACAATAAAGGCAAGCTTTATTTTGTATTTGTCTTCTATTTTTTGTTGTTGTTGTTGTTCAAAATGAAGGTCTTAATAGTATGATTTCTGTGGAAGGACAACAGTAACATCTCTTCTTTCGGAAACACACAACTGCTCCTTAAGCCAGCCTCAAAATCACTTTACTCAGCTTTGGTCGAAGTGTTTTTCTTCTTTGAAAGCCAGAGTGGGGAAACACTAAACAAATTGTTACATTCGAGCTCCTAGAAATAGATCCTATAAATTCCTTGAGATTTCTACGTTCTCTTTCCTTAGTGCTCCTCTCTCTCTCTCTCTTCCTCTTACGTAAAGGTTGTATCATATTGACAGTTCTTACGAAGTTTCTTCTCATTGCTTATCCAATTCATCGTAACAGTTCATCAACGTTAGACTGAAAAATAAGTGTTCTCTTCAACTACCAATTCCTTAGAGCTTAGACCATCGTTATCTTCAGCCTTAGAGAGATATTACTGTTTTAATTTTAAGACATTCAAGTTAACTATCGATTTTTTACTCTTCTCTCCGGGGTCAAAGTGTAGGAGTTAAGTTCCTCTACAATGTTGAGTGGGTAAAGCTATTGAAAATAACATATTTTGTCCAGTCCTTGAAATGGCATCTTGTTATAAATTAGGTTCCAATTTCTAATAAACGATTTAATTTTGTGTTATGTTTGCTGGTTTCAAGAATTGTATAGTTGTGATAAACGAAGAAGTTTTTTCTTATGAGACAGAAGGCAGTAGAGATGTGATTTTAGTAGTATTTTTTGCTGCTTTATGCGATTATTGGCAAGTATAGATTAGAAAATTGGTTGTTTAAAAGCAATCAGTTATGTAGACCACAGAAATTTGTGATATATAACAGAGAAACCTGTGATATTTACCAAATAAATTCGTGGCAACACGTGATACTTACTGAAGCAATCTTTAATAATTCCTGCATTTATCGGTCAATACTAACTAGTACTTACTAAAAAATAAGTGATTAATGGCAACCAGGGCAATGGATAAATGCTGAGGATCTCATGATATTTACCAACAAAATCCGTGATTTATGTATTCCCGGTCAAAACTTGACATTTATCGAGGTAATACTTGATGCTTACCGAAGTTATTGGTGATATTTACTGAAGTAAAACCGTGAAATTTCTCTGGGGTAGCTTGTGATACTTATTAAAGTAATTTGTTAAATATGCCAAAATATCATATGATTCCAGAACAATTCGTGACAATTCTCGGAGTCATCCGTGATACATTCAAAAAATATTTCCAATTCCTTACACAAAAATCTTGGTTTATACTGGAACAACGCTTAATATTCTATCGAGGTAATCGATCTTAATTACTGGATCAATTCGTGATACTGGTAAAACCCGTAATACTTATCACAGTAATTCATTTTATTAATAAGGGCAGTTTGTGTTACTTACCAGAACAATCTGTTATAATTCTTGGGGTAGTACGTGATTAATATTAGGGAACTTGTGTGATACGTTTTTATTTTCAGTTCAAGATTGAATACTTTTTGTATATTTATTAAAGTAACCCGTGATACTTGCACGTATTACCTAACCTACTGGAACAATTCCTCATACTTATCGAATTAGTCATTGTGTTTACTTCAGCAATGCGTAATATGTTCCGTGATAACTCGTGATACTTGAACAATCCATAACAACTACAAGAAATCTCCGTGATACTCACCAAAAACCTAACCGTGGCAACGTGTGGTACTTATAGGAGCAATCCGGGAAACTCGTGAGACTTACCAACTAAATTCGTGATGTTAACATTTATCAAAATAATTTTTGATAGTTACCGGAGCAGTCTGTAATACAAAACAGAGTAATCTATAAACCCACACAACCCGTGATACTTATCGGAGAAAACCGTTATGTATACTGACACCTATTCAACGTTTAATATTCATCGGGATAACCTGTGATACTAACTGGAACAAAACGTGATGTATACCGACAGTGATACAATTTTTAGTATTAATCGGAGAATTCTGTGATACTAACTGGAACATTTTGTGATACTTACAGCAGTTATTAGTGCTGAATACTTAGGCAACCCGGCGCAATGCAAAACATATACTGTGGCAACAAGTGATACTAACGTAATATCAACCTGATTATTCCGTGATATATACCATTGTTCCTGTGATACTTACCAAAAAATTCAGCGTGGCAACGTGTTGTGTCTATTGAAGCTGGAGAACTCATGATGCTTACCAAAATAATCTTGATTTTTCCCAGTCAACATTTGATATTTATCCGTGATACTTTTTGTGATATCTACCAATATCCGTGATATCTACCAAAAAAATGCGTGATGTATGTCTGTGATACCAACTGCGTACACCGTGTCAACAAGTGATACCGAAGCACCAACAAAATCCTAGAAAAACTTAAGCCTTTGATAACATTCAGAACATCAACAAAATAGAAGTAAGAAATTTAACATCAGCTTGCAAAATGGTATGCCTACACCCTTCCCAATTTAAAATGGTTTTTAACTTGAAAAACTTTTGTTTGAAACTCACTGCGACTACAAAAGGTATTGTATTCGTGCAACTTTACTCCTAAAATTTGCTGGTTAATCCCTAAATAAAGGAAATATTTTTTTCTATCTATTCCGCACACGTAGCCTTAATTTAAAAATACGTGATTCAAACATTTCTTTCTTATAAGTTGTAACCTTTGAGTTAAAAAAAAAAAAAAAAAAAAAATGCAAATACTTTCTATCCGTTGAAATTCGCTTATGTTAGCCATTATCTTCAAAGCATCTCTTATTTTTTTTTTTTCATCAAAAAGCACAAACTTGTGAAAGTAATCTGTTTATCAGGAAAATCCGTCCAAGAAGCAACGAAAGAAAAAAAAAAATATTAAAAAAAAAAATGTTAAAAGAAGTAACCGGATAAAATCTTTCACTTGAATTAATCTCAATATTAAGGCATCAAATATATAAAGAAAATTTACATACATGTAGTAGCTACCACCTAAAAATTGTGTACGAGTATCCAGCTGCCATTTATACCATTCACAGACACTTTATAGACATAAATAAACTAAGACCCCCTGAAGGCGCAAAAATATAACTTTATTTTGGATTTTCTTACAACGAACACGCAACAAAAAGCAAAATCAAATTTTCAATATAAGTATGAATGTGGTGGTGTATAGGCCTTTTTTCTTTAATCTAAAACTTTTACCCCCATTCACAAAAAAAAAAAAAAAAAAAGATAGAAGTAAAACCGCACCCAATATCAGCATTCAGCAAATGTGGATATATGCAAAAATGCCTCCTTCACCAATGCTTCTATTTAAATATGCCTCGCCATTAAATATGCTTGTAATGGACCTCATGTATAAGAACTTTTCCACTAAGATGATTTTACATAGAAAGCGGATTTTCCACATCACGAGACTTCTTTGGTAAAAACGCATGTATGTAGGTGGGTACAACTATTATGCCAGGATGTGTGTCCTGGATATTATGATGGTTTTTTTTCTTTTACTTTCTTTCCGTTCCTTGCTCTACTAACAAACCACTTTGGGATGGAGAAAGAGTGCGAAAGGACTGTGAACAAGACTTCTTCCAAGACCAAGTTATTTCCTCATATTTATGGAAGTAGTGTAAGTGGTGGTGTTAGATGGGTGATAGTATGATGATGGTGTGGTGGTTTTTCGGAAACAACAACTTAACAAAAAACATTTTAGAAAATTCTTCGCAAAAAACTTACAAGGATGCATAGTTTCGAGTTTTGCGATGCCTACTTGCTCTATGGGCCAAGTATTGGATTCATTTAAAAATGAATTCAAGGTTTAATCAATTCAAATCGAATTCGGTTTAGTTTTTTATTAATTTTTGCAATATTTTTAAATGCAATATTACTTTAGCCAGTTAGAAGTATTAATGTGCGTTTTGTTAAAATGTTTCTGCACTTATCTTAGACCTTTTTATTTTATTCCATCTAATATAGCCGAAAAATCATTCCGGGAACGCCTCCATAGCTCAAAAACTGTAATTCAAGTGACAAAAAATACACTAAAATCAATTAAATTTAGCTAACGGTATTCCTAACATTACTAACGCAAAATTTTCTTCAAGAATTCCCACGTGCCTCCCAAAAAAAGAATGAGAAGATTCATTGTTTGTGTTTAGATAAAAGGTGTCCAAGGTATGTCCTTGAATTAGTTTATCGTTACAAAAATAGTTTTCTGCATGAAAAAATTAAATTAAAATGATTATTGAAATTAAATTTGATATACCAGAATCGTACAACAATTAAGCGTCATTTCGGGAACGCCTATTTTGGTATGAATAAAGATTAAAATTATAATTTTTTTGACAATGTTATAATGCAAGATACACTAGAAAATATTTCGTTTGCTTTTGTTAGAAAGAAAATTAAAGATAATAATGATCAAAACGTCATTTCCGGGAACGCCTTTGGGATATGAATGAGTTATTTAGTATTCTCGCAATAAATCTTCTTATTTTTGGTATTTTAAGTTAGAATCTAATGAAAATATGGCTTGAATATGGAGTTTTTATCATAAAGTTTGTTAAAAAATTTGAAAAAAATTTTCTATGTCGTAGGTATTCTGGAATAGTGGAAAATCGAAATTTTCTTTAAAGAATTATATCCTAAGAAAAACTGAAAGGCATTAATTCAATAATAATTATATAATAATATACTTTTCAGATTGACTTAGTTTTTAGAACACAAAAGTCAATCTTGTCATGATTTAGTTTTAGTTTTTCGTTGTTATATTCTATTGAAAATATCCGAATATGAGGGAAACAAAAGAATAATTGCGTTCACTGGTTCTTATTTTCAAATATTTTTCTGTGTGATATCTCAGCATGCTTAAAGCAGAAGTTTTAACTGGCATCGTTCAGGCATTTTTGAGAGAATGGTCACACTGGTCAATTTTTTAGTATTTTCAGTATAGCTCGAAAACTAAGCCAAATTTGAGAATTTAACCCAAGAAGAAACATTTTGCAGGAAATTAGATTTTCTATCAAAATGAATTATTTAAAAAAGAAAAACAAATATAAACAAAAATAAGCACCTAAAAAATATTGAAAAATCACGATTTTAAATTTTTATTTACTAAATTGCGGAGAATTTATTATTCTTTGAAATAAAAAAGATTAGATTTGTACTAATAAAATAAAGCAGAGGGAAATTAGCCAGAATTGAATTCTCCACAATAAAGTAAAAAAATAAATGATAAATGATGATAAAAAAATTAAAAATTTTGGACCAAAATTAACGGTACCTGCCACCTAACAAAAGTGGAAACAAATTCAAATTTTTGTGTGTAATTAAAGAAAAAAAATATTTTTTCATCGACTATACCTCCCATTTACCCGTTTTTCTGATTTTCTCGTAAACGACTGTATGGATTTTAGTGACAATTTTTACACAAAAAGTTCATAGCAATTTTTGAAATTGTAAAATTGTAACATATCAAAATTTTCAATTTTTTTTTTTTATATTAATTTTTAAAAAAAGTTTCTTTTTTTTTTTTGTTTTTTGAAAAATCGATTTTTTGAAAGAGTGTTGGTAATTTTTTTTTTAAATTTTGGTTTTAGATGTTCATTAGGTAATATTTTCTTAAAAATGGCATAAAAAATTAATTATTTTGAAAACGGCTCTAACGATTTTCAATTTTTACTTGCGATATAGGTACTATAGGGCAAGTTTAGGATTTGTAAAAAAAATCGAACTCGAGATAACAATCAGACATGAAATTACGATGATAGAGAAAGCGAAAAAGTGGGTCTCGCAATTCTGTCTGTCTGTCTGTCAGTCTACATACAGACGTATCTATCTTGAGCTAGAGCCTAAAGTACTTGAGCGATTAACTTCATACTTGGTAGTTAAGGGATTTTGGTGATTCCCTAGAGGAGAAATTGAAATTTTTTTTGTAGGACGAAAATTAACGGTACCTGCCATACAACCAATATGGAAAAAACTGATTTTCTTAAAAATGGCTCTAACGATTTTGAATAAAATTTTTATGTGTAATACAACAAGCAAGGTTGTACTTTTGAAATAAAAAAAAATATTTTTTCTTCGGTTAAAAACGGTACCTCCCATAGAGCCGTTTTTCTCTTTTCTGATTTTCTCGTAAGCGACTCCACGGATTTCGATGACAGTTTTTTGCACAACAGGTTCTCCACAATTTTCAAGTTATTTCATATCAAAATTTTGAAAAAAAAAAAAATTCTTTGGATTTTTAAAAAAAGTTTCAAATTTTTTTTTTCAAAAATCAATTTTTCAAAAACTCGTTAATGATTTTTTTTGTGAAATTTTGATTTTGGATGTCCATTAATATTTTCTTGAAATTGGCATTCAAACTTTTTTTTTAAACTAAGCTTGAGAATTTTTGTATATAAAAAATTATTTAAAAAAAAAAAAAAAATTCTAAAACTTTATCTTTTTTAACAAAATAAAATGGTATACTAAGTTTTGAGGTTAAAACAATTTAAGAAGTTGTTTAAGTTATTTTAGTAATAAATTTTATGTTTATTTTTTAATTTCTTATAAAATTAAAAGCTTTATATATGAAGATTTAGCATCCACAGCAACTTTGACTCTAAGAGCAAGTACGTGCGGCCCAGTCGTGCATTTTATTTTTTTTTGCATTTTTTTTTATACTTCAAGCTTATATTTTTTTTTTCTTATAATCAAAAGGTAAATTATTTTCTGCAGTTTTTTTTTATAATCTATTTTTTTTTTTTTTATTTTAAAAACAATTTTTGTGACTACATTTATAATTCTGAACTTAGCAGACAATGGGTCGAATTCATAAGCCGATTCTAAGAAAAATTGGGGTTTATCCTATTTATACGTCCGTCGTCGGAGTGGAGAATTCTTCGATTTCATCCGAATCGGAAAATTTTTGCTTTTCGGAACCATACCTCGAAGCGAAAATCCTCTGATTCGGATAATTTTCCGCTCCGACACGGTTACCCCGCTAGGTCGGGAAACCTAAGACCCCAGTTTAAAAACGGCCCAATTAGTCTGTTGGCAAAATCTAGGAGCAATAGTTTTTAGTTTTCTTATTTGTCTACAAAAAAGTGTTAACCAAAAGATTTAAAACAAAAAAAAAAACAAATAAAAACTACTCTTTTGCCGAGACGAGACTGCGGTAAGTTTTACGAAAATCCGTCCATTATTACAGTGGTGCCAAAGATCAAAGTTTTTTTTTTTTTAATATTTAAAAAAAATTGATATTTTTAAATGCTGATATCTTCTTTAGTTGCTTAGATATTAATTTTCAAAGCGTACTTGATTTTATGTGCATGCTAGAGTCTGTTTTTGGATTTTATTGCGAATCTTAATTGATTCTTAATGCAGCCTCACTTTTTAAAGTGATATTAATTTCGAATATATTCATTTTTATTGTAAAACATTTTTTTCCTAGACTATACTCATCTCGAGTATTTATTGAGAGAAAGCTATTGCCGTACTTTTTTTTTTTTTGAAAATCGGTTCAGATTTACAGCAGTCAGTGGCAGAAGTCCAAAATTTCAGTCGATTTTTATTAAGAGTACTTTTGGCTCTTTTGACCGAATGTCCGTCATAACGGTAAATACAAAAACTACAAAAATTACCATACCGAGCATTTGTTAAAAAACAACGACTGCCTTACTTTTTTTCTAAATCGGTTCAGTTTTACGGCAGAAGTCACTTTTTTAAAAGACTTCTAAGTCTTTTGGCCACTACTTCGTTTTAACAAAAAACAAAAAAAAAAATTAAATAAAAATGGCGTACCTACCAAGTACTGATTGAAGCAAA